>JABSTQ010011095.1:720000-923875 GCA_013358835.2 Ixodes persulcatus | reverse complement strand
TGATCGCGGCTTCCTGGCCTACCCAGCATTTCTTGCTTCAGACACTAGGCTAAGCGGCGCCACCAGAGTGATAGCTCACGTTCGAACAATGCAGCCACCACTCCCAGGCATAGCCAATGTTTCTTGCTTCGATCACTTGATAGCGCCAAACAAAAAGCATTGCAGGTTTTCTATATGATGCGGTCCGCTTCACTGTCAGCAATGGCGTGCGCGTGATATGCGCGGTGGCCCAGCGCTATTAGCATTTGATGCGCAAGATTCGAATAACTAACTCGCTTTTCGCTTCGCCACACCGTTTCTTAATCAACCGAAAACAGCAGCATAAGATTGTTGCTCGTTTTTGGTTCGGGTTCATTACCAAATGTGACACTTAGAATTCGGTTTTGTTCCGGTCTGGTCAAAATAACGATTTTGGTCTGGTTTTCGGCTCGGGTTTGAGTTCGGTTGCGAGCCTGGCAAAAACGTCAAGTTACTTGTCTCTGGTATCGAAAAGACTACCTCACTATGTTCTTTCCGATGATCTTCAACTGCTAAATAATTTGCCGATCTAGATCAGAATTCAGCCATAATAACAAACAACTCAACTGTTGAGGTTTCGTGAAACCAGCAAGTATAATAGCATTACCCGACGTACGGTATCAAGGTCTGTTTTATTACTGAGCCCCAGTAAAGGCTTCAAGAAATGACTTAAAGGGCTCGTGGAAATAACCAAATTGAATATTATAGAACAATGATCCGACGAACAAGAACCTCGTAGAATGAGAACAAAATAATAAAACAGGACAGTAGAATAATCAGCTATTGAATATAAAGCTCCCTTGGTCTCATAAGTCTCGGAATTTATTATTTCATGCTTACACGACTGCCTTATCGGGTACGCTCAATCCATATTGTTTCTCAATTTTTATTTCTGTTTTTGTTCTAAAGCACACGGAATAAACGCAGATGGTCAGCTTGGGGAGAGACAATGAAGGAGGATGAACGGTGAAAATTGTACACTCCACAGTGCCAGGACAAGACGCGCACAAAATGCGCGGCCCCAATACTGAATACCCTCAACAATTGAATCTGAACGGTTTTTTTTTTTTAATATCTTCCTAACACGGTTTAACACAACTGTACAATAGACCTCTAGAATAAATCTGGTTTCTCAGTGAAGTTTCGATCTTTTTCTTGACTTCTCTCCTTTTTTCTTTGTGTTCCACGATGTTAGAGTCTACTCTCCACGATTAGCGGAATTTTTTTTAAATATTGTTTTTTATTGCTTCAACGGTTTTTGCACATGACGCACCACGCCGCCGCAGAAGCAGACGGACTGCACGAGAAGGAGAGGTCACTGGCGGACCGTGCAGGGCGGTGAGGGGAGGGACGGAAAAGGAGGGCGAGGTTATGGTAAACGCGCGGAGCTACGCTTTGAAAATGGTTGAAGGTCAATACGCCAGGTGTCGCTAAAATCTGGAACAAAATAGAGTTCCTCTATATGCTCCCCCGAAGGGGGAGCAGAGTTGCGCATTCGTTTTCCCCGCGCCGCCACGCCGCTATTCGCCGAGATCCATCACGTGAGGAGCAAAGCATCCGGCGCCATGCAAGAAAGCCACCTTTACAGTCGCTCCGCCGACGCTGCTCGCGCCCCGGCGTATGTTCCCCTGCTTTCGCCCTCCTTCTCCTCCTCTCCTGTTTTCCATGCGCGGCGGCGCGCGCGGCGCCGCTATTCGCTGAATTTAGTCACGTGAGGAGCAAAGCATCCAGGGTGTGCCGGAAAGCCGGCGCTACGGCCGCCCGCCGAGGGTGAATGCGCAACTCTGCTACCGTAGGTAGCAATATACAGGAACTCTAGAACAAAAACGCCGTGTCCCCGAAAGCTGGCCCTGCGTGCCTTGCGTGGCCCAGTCAGTAGCGTGCTTTGCTCTCAGCCGGAAGATCGTAAGATCGAATCTCGCCTAAATTTTTTCAAATTTTTCTTTAAGGCAAATGAATTACTTTATAAAGTGAAATCATCTGAGATATGCGGACACCTTTAATCCGCATTACATGTCATGTTTTAACGCAATAGCCTGTAGAAGCTCGTGTCGGAAAATATCCGACGTCGGCGTCGGTGGAACCTTGAAATCCCATAATGCAACGCGGGCAGCCACGTGTGAGGTTACACATGGCTGGGACGTCATGCTCCTATCGACCCGCTTAATGTCGCGGAAACTTTTCTCGCCGAATTAGGCGGGAAAATTTCAATGAAAACACTTGACATCATGTGACATCACATGGCACGTGATGCTACCGACTAGACAACGCACACACGGTCGCACGACATGGGAACGAGCGCGGGTTTAATGAGAAGGCTTTTGCGAACGGGACCCGATGGCGCTATCGCGTTCCACTCTTCAGGACGAAGCTTAAAAGGCTACTACGGCGATTGTTTCGGGTACCCCAACAAACTATATTTTCTGCCTCCCCGGCGTTTGATTTTTCCGGTATGCTATTTCGTTTCACGACATTCATAATAGTTATTGTGAAATCTGCAAGTTAAAATGTTGCAAAAACAACATTCAAATATTCCCGCACTTTTCAGACATGTGACGTCAGTGGAAGGCTGAAGCCAGGCTTGCCACTCGAGCAAGCAGCCGAATAAATGGACTATGCGAAGCGTTTGTTCCGTGCTGGTGCGCGGGTACTGGAGCGAGCTTCTATAGCATTTATTTGACACCATGAAACTGCTTGTAATCAGTTGGGAACAAAATCTACAGTCCAAAGAGTAAACCCATGCCTTCTACTGGCATCACTTTTTTTGTTGTTGTTGTTGTTGCCAGTGGAGCTTTTCAGTTTGAAAAACACGGCGAGGACCAAAAACTTAAATTCAAGACCTTCGCAAAAAATATATCTATATTTGACCTGATACTTGGTATACTATTTCAGCGATGTTCGTTTGTGTGTTTATCAAATGTTAAAGGCAAATTGGAGATCATGAAGAAATCACCGGAGTGTGCTTTTTTATGATTTAAGCGTCCCCCATGTTTTAAATCACTTTCATTCCAGCGTGACATCATGCTTTAAAGGGATACTGAACCATAGAATTTAGTGTCCATAATAAGTGGCGCACGTTCTTTCCACGAGCCAGCAGCCGCCGGTGTGCGCGAGCACTCGCAACGAAAATGACGTCAAAGACCTCCATTCGCCCTTGAGGACAGTGAAATGCATGGGCTTCGGGCGAAAGGAGAATAAAGACAGGCTTTTCATCTCTACAAGTGAAAGCTACATGCTTGTTAGACCAATTAATCGCTTACCTTTTACACCAGACACCGCTGTATAGCTGAAAAACTTGTCTTTATTCTCCTTTCGCCCGAAGCCCATGCATTTCACTGCCATCTTAACCGCGAATGGAGATCTTTGACGTCATTTTTGTTGCGTGTGCTCGCGCACACCGGCGGCGGCTGGCTCGTGGAAAGAACGTGCGCCACTTATTATGGACACTAAATTCTATGGTTCAGTATCCCTTTAAGTGAGCGTTGTGGGTTGTTTGAAATTCCCGCGCGAGGTCATATGACTGTGGCGTCATGACCGTATCGACAAATCAAACTTTTTGCTTCAAGCCACCGACCCCGGCTTCTCTACGACACGGGCTCCTTAACGCTACCGCGTTAAAACCCTTGAGACTATACTCGGCGTCCACTCCCTTGGTCTACCCCCCCCCCCCCCAAAAAAAAAAATACAGGGTTTTCATTTACCGCAAAAATAAACTGCTTATCGCCAAACGCTCATTTTTCGCCCGAAATTGGCGCTAGAGGAGCGAACCAGTTGTCAGAGTTTCAACCCGATCCGATATTTCATTCAAAAGTTAAAGGTGATTTTTTTTTAAATTCCAATGGGAAAATGGGGTTTATTTTTGCCTGTTTTTGGTTTCCGGCGCCATAGAGCTCCATGCATTCCAGAGCTGCGTCGGCCACCATTTTACCATCGAAATTTTCAGAAAAGCGCTCGTAGCTTCTGAATAAAATATCGATTCGTGCTGAAACTCTGGCATCTGGTTCGTACCTCTACCGCTACTTTGGCGGGAAAATAAGTGTTCGGCGGTTCATAGTTTACTAATGCGGTTAAAAAAACATAATTTTTTTTTTCGGGGACACTCTGTGCATTGTCATGGCTAGCCTTGCTAGCGCAGTGCTTTAACTCTGTCAAAGCACATCCCATGGAGTTCGGCCTTAGGCTGAACTCCATGGGACGAATTATGTGACGAATAACTGGCGAACGCCGCCCGACGGCACGCTCGCTTTGCGCGCGACGTAGCAGCCACTGTGTTGATTCCACGCGCAGAGCAAAAGCCGCCGGGCAAAATTCGTCGGTTATTCGCAGCATATTCGTCCCATGGAGTTCAGCCTTTAACTCGCAGTTGTACCTCCAAGTAAGTCACCGCAATGCAACCGAACGTGGTGCAACGCTTCAATCCCACGTGATTATGCTCAAAGCGCGAGGAAAGACGTCCCGCGCGTGGGCCAAAAAGGGCAGCCTTAGGCGCGCCTAAGAAGGCCAGCTCGGGACGGCGGCTCAACGAGCGATGGCCGACGAAATAATTAAAAGGGGACGGCATAAATCTGGTCTAATTACGGCGGCATCATAACGGGCGCTGCTTTTGTACGGTGCCCGACACCGCCGACGACGCTGAATAGAGCAGGCAACCCGGGGGTTGGGCGCCATTTGCATAACTGCGCCCGTGGAGGTTCTTTTTACGGCCAACTGTAAATACCGAGGCGTCCCACTGCTCATCATTGCGCTCTCCACACCGCGAACCCTGACAACGCAGTGGAGGCTGCGCAAACTCGCTGGACTAATCAAATGCGACCGTACAGACACCTGACTCCGGTCCCAGCTTTAACCTACACGCGAATAATGCTGTCACGTGACGCAATAGTAACTTCACTTGACCCAGTAGCTGTCTGACCCGCGGTGTATACTGTCAGCATCGGTGCTCCAAAAAAAAGGTGTAGGGCGCGTTAGTGCACGTGCATTCACTAAGCCTCGTTCCGTCTTACGGTGGAGCGAAGTTAACACGGCGGGCTGCTCGAGCTGCCAGAGGCGCTGCAGGTGGCATGCGATGGAACGCAGTGCATGGCGTCTTGAGCGGAAGGTCACGTGTGGCGTTCGTGCGTTCTGATTGGTTCGGTTCGCTCGCAACGTTTTCTGCACTCCACTTCGATGTGAAAACGTAGAAGTGTAGGGCGGGCCTTTGTCTGTTCGAGGCGCGCATTCAATAACGGGATGAGTCTGCTCCGGGTAACGAGAAAAAGACAATGCGCTGGGTGTGAATGCCACGCAATCCGCGATTTCTCCTCTGTTATGAAACGCAGCAAGCGGCGGTTCGTGCGACGGTGGACCGAAACATAATTGAAATACGGCCGACTTTTCTTAATGCGCATTTTCTCCCGTAAAGCTTACGTGGAAATCTAAGCTTCGCATACATTGACAATACAACGCAGTTTCTTTTGGATACCGTCATCGTTCTGCGTCGGCCGGTCGCACTGCCACTACGTGAAGCCCGTTGGAATTACCGCAATGGTGCTGAATAGTGTAGGGCGGTGTACTTCCGGTCGTATCAAAATACCAGAGGTAGACATTTATGCGCCGGTGCAGGTAAATCGAACGTACCTGCATTGGATTACGACAGAATCGAGGTGTGAGATTAAAAGGCCTTTAAAGTGCGCGTAAAACAAAATAACGTCTATTAAACTTTCGGAACATTACGGTAGGCTAAGAGCGCATAACTTAATTCTTTATCAGAAAAACCTACAGAAAAATATAAATGTGGTGAGCCTCTCCGTTTCCAGTCATTTGCTAAAAGCATGACATCACGGTTAAGTTCAAGTCGAGATAAAAAAAAAAATACACAATAAAAAACCTGAAGGATCTACATTCAAATTTGCATAACCTATTTTAGTACTGACTAGGTCTTCAGGTTCCCTTTAAGACTTAGCTTCAAAGTATAACAGAAAAGTCGTAAAATAAACAAGTATCCAAAATGTTCTTCGTGTCTTCCCACAGTTCCTCGGCAAAGCTAATTTTTTTCGCAATCAGCAGGCTTTCCTCATTACAAAACAAAGTTTGGCCACTGAAGGTGTGTGACATCCGTCTAGCCTAACACATGTGCAAAGTGCGAACGGTCTTCCTTCAGATGCGAGGTGGCCAGAGTCGTCATAAAAGACGCTACTATACTCCGTTTCATCTTATGTTGTACCGCAGAGAAGGCTAGAAGCGCGAGCTCATAGCGTTGAGAGCGGCTCTTAACGCACGAGAGCTTGTGCCGCCGAGATGTGCCTCAGAACAAGGAGCTCGCGCTTGTAGCCTTACCCACGGTACATCATAAGGTGAAACAGAGTATAGTTCCGCTGGCGAGCAGCTGCTCACGACCTGCATTTCTTAATGTGTAAAGACACTTGAATTTCACACATCCTTATGGTAGGATTTCCGAGACGTCATACGCGATGCCATCTGGAGTTGCACCAAGCCATGGCTGTTTTGGTACGACGAACAGCCCTTCACTCCACAGGTGGATGTCACGGCCCTTGCTCTTTGGGACTTCTTCGTAGTGTTGGAGCGCCTTGAACTCATTGAGGATTCCATACCTAAAAAATGTACATACAAAAGTCGGAAAGATGTAAAATCAGAAATGTAAAATGCTTTTTCTAACTTCCAAGCTTGGGCAACAAGTTACAAAACAAAACTCTACAGCAGCGTTGGTTTTTTATTGTCAATCATGAAAAGCTTTAAAATAAAAAGTCTAGGCAGCACTGCTTCATGGGGGTCTTCCTATTTTTTAGGAAAATTATGAAGACAATTTTTCAGCCACTAAGAGTGGTGGCAGAATTTGCTGTGCGGAAGACAAGCCAAAAAGTAACAAGGATCCTTGACTCAGTACCTCAGATTTCAGGTTACAAGCAAGCAATGGTTCTCCCTATCCTTAATTCATTACAGCAGTAATTTACTGCAAAGGCTGCATGATATGTGATTTTAACAAAGAGGCCTGCATGACATTAGGGAGTTTTAGCAAACCTTCCGATACCGCTCCTGAAAGCTACCACGATACCGTGCAGGCGCTCTCTGAAGAGCATGCTTCAAAGCCAAGCTCAAACGTACGGTAGCACGGTTGCGGAGTGACGGTAGCGGTATGCTAAAGCTCTCTATTATTTACTTGAAGTTTAATATCTAAACCTTATTTATTTTAATTTATACAGCAGCTGATGCTACAAGCCATGCCAGACAATCCAGCACGGCGAGAGTGTCCCGTGGGGTTGCGCTCTGCACGTCACCGTACAGGGTCGAAGGTCACCTGTCACTTTATCGGCGCCGTATTTGTTGGACTTGCTTGTAGAGCTCCACTACTGCCCGTTTAAGGCGAAATGAAGAGTAGCTTTTGGAATGTTGCTCTCACTGAACAGCAGGAATCCTTGACAAATACTTTGGCGACGTCAAGTTCACAAGTCCTTCCTCTGTCCACGGACCGTGGCCAACCACGCTGCTGAAGTTGGATGCCGTGAGCTCGTGCTGTCTTGCTTGTTGCCAGATTGTACTATTGCGCTGCCTTCAAAAGTTTTTCTTCAAGGCCCGTGCTTCCAGTGGTGACAGTGTTATTTCCTGAAACACAAAATTACACTAAGAACACAGTGCTATCAACACTACCACAGCTTTGGCATTTTTTTAAAACTCCCCGCTTACTGCTTTTGTAGACCGATTTTTCTCTTCGGTTATTGTAGCCTATCAGTTATTCACAGAAAGGTGTTGACACATCACTTAAGTATGTAAAAAAATAAAATTTCAAAATCCAGGTGCTTAAATTTTTCTCACTTTTGGCCACACGTGCATATAGACATTACATTTTATGAGTCTTCCACTACTCTGTGCATCGCCACGTCACGGTAACATCGATCCAAGGTTTACCTTTCTTTTTAGATATGATCAACGGGTGTCCGAAATGCCTGTGCAGCATTGCCGAATCAGCGAAAGGGCAGTGAGTATTGCCGAACGTGCTGCAAAAGTGGAACCAATATCTGCACGAATCCCATTTTTCAAAAGGGTTGGCCCTTCTGCATCGTCACTACTCTGGACGCACGCCACAGGCTGCCCATGCGTGGGTGCTTCCCGCGACGACCGTTGAGTGACGCGACAAGGGGAAGATGCTCTTGCTCCGCTGTTTGCGTTCCATTTATAGAAAACTGTTCAATGTCTTTGCTCCAGGAAAGCTGTCAACTAAAACGAAACATGATGATGTGTTTGGGCATAGCCTCCTCTATACTGACAAAGCCTGCTAGATCGCCATGAGTCGCGGCCACCAAAAGTGAAAAGGTTGGGCGGCAGACAACGTATTAAATGAGTCATGTAAAGGGCGCCCCGCTGCGGCGAGACGCCGAAATACACTTCTTTCAAGCGATAGAACGTCTGCTCGTGCTCCTCGCGTTCCTGGCGCGTCCTCACCACGGCAAAAGCTAAATAATAATTAGGGTTGTGTGAATATTTAGACAGCGTGTATTGGGTCAGACATTTGAAAAGTGTGACGAGTCACTCGCTATAGATGAGAAGTTTAGCCAGTGCACTACAACCGCTAGCCTGGGGTCTTTAATGTGCACCACGCAGTAGTGATACACGACCGCACGCCGGTACGATGCTCATCCAGATCGAAACGGGCAGGGGTGGGGATTCAGCCCAGGATCCCTGGGTTCTGTAACGCCAGCTTTCGCTCCCCTTGCTCCGAGCTGGTGTTCGCTAGCCCACTCGTCCACCGATCCCCGCGGCAAAAGCTGTGCGCTCACTACCAGCTTCCTCAAAAAATGCTCTGTGCTACCAGATACTCGCGCTCCAAATGTGCGACCGGGCGCTCTTATGGCTCCGTCATCGAACTACCAGGCTTTGTGAGTAAAGCGGAGGCTAGGTTCGGAATACCATGCAACAGTGGTAAAACCATCCATTCATAGATTCATGAATTTATTTATGTTTCTAGCGTGCCAGAACACAACAAAGTTGAGACAATGAACGCAAACCTCTAAGATGTGTCCAGATTTTGTGTTGACACGTTCCGGAACCCGCTACTCATGAATTTCGAGATATGGCACCATCTCTTCTGCCGTCCGCTCCGTAGAAATCTTTGCCGGCGCCTCCAGCGCGTCACGCAGCAGGACAGAAAATTCAAAGGACAGGGGTGGCTGCTGGTAGGCCAGTAGAGAGCCAACCAACACCTCGCCGCACTTCGAAGTACATGCTTGTGCACGGTCTGCTGACGCCAACACTGTTACCAGTGACGTCGATCCACCCAGTGGTTGCAAGCGGTCTGTATATAGCAGAGCAGCACTCTTTTTTTTTTTTTTTTGTGCGACGTTCTATTTTTTAGCTTTGCTCAGGTCCAGCCGACATGATATCGGAACAACTTGACCGCCTTCCACAAATCTCCGCCAATCCACGGCCTGTATATTCGTGCCTTTGATGGCTTGGCCCCTGGGTCTCCTCCACTGCTCTGACCGATCTGTACATGACAAATGTGCTGGGGTCTCGGTGAATTCCTTCCCTTCGAGCAAGATGACTATCTTCAGGACAGCTTGAAGGTGGCTGCAAGCTTGTTTTCCTGCTGGACGTTCACAGTAGCCATGGATGAGCTGACCGTCCTTGTTTACGGCTGCAGACGCAGCGCACGCGCTAGTGTTTTTACAGCGAAACTGTTATGCGCTTGGATCTGGGAAGAATCGCGCCTGCGGATGTTGACAGAAAACTCCCCATTGGTCGTGGCAAGCATGAATAAATAAAAATAGAAAGAGGGGGCAACCAGCGCGAGCCAGCCTTCCTTGGCATTATTATATAGTGAGGTCTTGATCCCTTGTTATCTTCTCTAGGCATCGTCCTCGAGGTCGTCCTAGAAGTCGTCCCGAGGTCTACCTTGAGGTCGTCCTAGAATTACTTGAGGTCGTCCGAGAGGTCGTCCTGGGCATCGTCCTCTAGGCGCCGTTCTCGAGGTCGTCCTAGAAGTCGTCCTTGAGGTCGTCCTAGACGTCGTCTTCTGGGCATCGTCCTAGACGTCGTAATAATGGAATGAAATGAAATGAAATCTTTATTTCCAGAAATTTACTCTGGCGGGCCTCAAGACAAAAAGCTACCATATGGTAACTTGACGGCGTCTGGGGCCATAAAGCAAAGCAAGCATAGCAATCTGGCTGAAAAGTGTTATACATTGAAAAGACTCGTTATACAGCATATAGAGTTTCTCTTACCAACTAGGCATGTAACAATACACAGAGTAAACAAGTGAGAGCGCAGGAACGTTCGGCAGCAAGCATATTATGCAAAAGCGAGAAAAACAAAAATGTCATACAGAGACATCCGCGTTAAATAAAACACTGATACAATTCAGCTCTAGTCAGAGAGCATAAATCTATGTTTTCTAGATGGTACTTGTTGAGTAGAGACGGTAAGATATGGCGAAGGGATTGTAAAGCATGATTCGTGCGGAAATGAGGAACGTACCCTATCTCAGAGCAGCGCCTACTGATCGAGATTTCCTTTTTATTCAAGTTCGAGGTGCGCCAAATAAATTCAATGAATTCATTTTTTCCGAAGGAAAGCAAACAAAAGATGATACACGTGCATATTTGTAAAGGCAATAATCTTGAATTTCTCGAACAGCGGTTTAGTGTGATATAGGTAGTGTACATCCGCGATGATGCGTAGTATCTTTTTTTTTTAAGTAACAGTATTCTGTTTAAATTCGAAGTTGTTGTTGTGCCCTACACGAGGTGACAATAATTTATAGGGGACCCCGGAAAAGGGCATGATAAATCATGAGTTTAATGTTAACACGCAATATTGAGCGGCATCTTCTAATAACGCCTATGACTCTGCACAACCTGCTGACCAAATTATCAATATGGCGATCCCACGACAGATGCTCAGAGAAAATTACGCCCAGCGTTTTGTGGTGCTTAACTATATCGATTACTGTACTACTTAAGGTAAGGAATTTAGTGAAGAAGACGTGCTTATTCAATGACCGAAATACGAGTGCCTTGGTTTTGTTTACATTAATTTTAATGCAATTTACCTCAGACCATCTGCCAAATTGCGCGAGAATATCGTTCCCCTTAATAATTAAGCTTTCTGCGTCTACGCCTGACACAAAAAGGCTGGTGTCGTCGGCATATATTAAAAGCTGCGCAAGAGTACTAACCTTTACCACGCCATTTATAAAAATCTTAAAGTGCAGAGGGCCCAGTATGCTACCCTGAGGCACGCCGCAGGTTACGGCTTTGAGAGAAGAAGATCGCCCGTCGATGCTGACACACTGCTGGCGATTGGAGAGATATGAATCCAAAAGTGAGAGTGCTGAACCACGTATTCCATAACACTTTAATTTATCAAGGAGTATTTTATGATTGTGGCAGTCAAACGCCTTACTAAAATCAATAAAAAATACCTAGTGTTAAAGCCTTGTTTTGAATATTATTTAGAATCATTTCTTTCTGGAGTAAGAACGCTGACTTTTTGACAAGCGTTTCAATTTTGACAAGCGTTTCTAGTCCCTTAGAAAAACTTGGCAGGATGAATATTGGTCTATAGTTGGTCATTAGATTCACATCACCTCCTTTGTGAATCACAGTAACTTTGGCAAGTTTCATATTTGCGGGGAACTCACCGCAAGCCAAGCTGAGGTTAAATATATGTGCGAGGTACGGTGCAATTATGTCAATGGCAAGCTTGACTGGTTTCATTCGAAAATCGCTAATATCACGACTCTTACTATTTTTGAGTCGCATGAATATTTTGTAGACCTCAAAATTATTTGTTGGATTGAGAAAAAGGAACGAGCTTGGGCTCTGTGCGATATATTTAACAGCATCTTCATTATATGTGCTTGAAACAAGATTTACCAAGTAGGAATTGAAGCATTCTGCCAGTGGGACACCGGATAGCATTTGGTCATTGACCAGTAGCTCCCCCATTTTATCGTTACATGGGCCACGCTGGAGAACCTCATTTATAGATTCCCATATCACAGCAGGAGAATTTTTCGATTTATATCTGAAGATGTTTGCATGATACTGTGCTTTTGCTTGTTTTAGTATAGAGTTTAATTTATTTTGATATTTTTTGAAAAATGCTGAGTTGTCTGGGTGTCTCGAGGAAATAAACCTTTTGAACAATATACAATTTTTCCTAATCCCTTTGATGTGATCAAGTGTGATCCAAGATTTTCGTGATTTTCTCGATCGAGATATTACTTTATACGGAAAATATTCATCATAGCACTTCTTGAACAAGTCATGAAATGTATCGTGGGCATCATTAACGTTGGATTGTAATGTCACAGATGTCTAGTCACCTTATGATGTACCGCAGGAAAGGCTACAGGCGCGAGCTCCTTGCTATTGGGCAGGAGATCGAACTATAGGGGGCGCTTTATCGAGCTTGTTGTCCCCACAGCCCGGTGTTTACCAACACAGCATAACAAAGAAATTGAACCTGGCCGAGCACGGTCTGGGCACGAGCGCTTCGCTCTGACCAGTGCTTTGGTCGCACGAGGAGTGGCCTTCGAATCGTCATCTTCGATTTCTCGGATCAAAAACAAACAAGAAAATACGGTTTGTTGTCCCCACAGCTGAAGCGCACCGCTAGAGGCGTGACTGTTCGATCTCCTCCCCAATAGAGCACATCTCGGCGCCACAAGCTCTCGTGCATTTAGGGCAGCTGCCAACGCTATGAGCTCGCGCTTCTAGCTTTCGCTGCGGTACAACATAAGGTGAAACGGAGTATAGTAGGTGACAAAATCACATTCGCATATCCGAAAGAGCTCAGAACATTGCTAAATTGGGTCCATAGCATGGGAAGGCTCCATCATATTAATATTAAAGTCGCCACCGAGAACAACAGAAAAATTATTTGTTGATGCAAATTCCAAATAACTATCTAAAAAGGATAAAAAAAATCTGCGTTGTTGCCGACGGCGGACGATACACGACAGAGAAAAGCCGACTACCACTAGTTAAAGTTAAAATTTCGCAGTCTTCATTCATCTCAGTCAGGCAGTCCAGTATTTGGTAAGTTTCGCGTTGCTCTGCATAAATGGCGACACCACCACCCCTCCGACAGATTCGACTTAGGCAAAAATGTTGGTATCCAGGCAAACTTAAGCACGGGCTGTTCATCTTGGTACCGCGTCTCTAAGAACATTATAACATCAAAAGCAACATCGCAGTCATTCGAAAGTGTGCAAACATCGTCCTCCTGGTTTCGGAGGGAACGAACATCCCATAGTCCTCCATCTTCACATGAAGTGGAAGGGCTCTTCATTTTTTTTTTAATGCGAAAGTATTAACTGTTCTATAGAAGAACCGGCGTTCTCAGCGTTTGAAGCCGCGCCAGATGGCAACTAATTCCTCTGTCTAATTAGCCAAGCCTGTAGTCTGTAGAAGCGAATTAATTGACTCTGTGTCACGCGTGCCCCGACTTGTGCCCGTTACTTGAAAATGTAATGGATTACAATTACAAATTACCAAGCCTCAAATGTAATGAATTACTGTTACAAATTACTTTCGCTGAAAAGTAACGGATTACTTTACTCGTTACGTTACAAATTACTTTCACGTTAATTTTCTTGTACATTTATAAAAAAAATCAATTAAACAATTTTGATGTTTTCAAAAATGTTCTGCAACACAACTTTGCAATTCTCTTACCATCGCATTACGGTAGTCCTTGTGAAAATAAAATCTTGTATTTAAGAAAAAGAATGTGCACTCCGTTCGCCTGTAAGCTTACAAGGCAGCGAAAGCTGCAACCACACCCGCCATCCCGCTAGCTTACGGTGGACTCGAAAAGATCCCTGGAATCCTGCAGATAAAGGTAGCGGTGCGAATGCTAGCAGCCGCTAAATTTGGTAGTAGGGAACCGATGTACGAAAGCTCCTTTCTTTAACGGGCCTTTCAAGCGTACTACACTGCCTCTCAAAGCTACGCTCTCGTGCCTGTAGCTTTGACGGGCTGTCAGCTTATGCATTTTTGAGGGCGATGTTTAGAGCGCATGCTCAGAACAAGCTAACATTAATGGGCTGCTAAGACCGTCAATCTTGATGGTGGGGAATGCACTTTGCAGAAGAACTGTGTAAGCTCGCCGTCAGCACGCGCTCAGCAGCCGCGCAGGCAGCTATTAGCCCCGTGCGCGACCGAAAGCGTCGCTGTGGTCGGCCTTCCACGATTGGCCGAACGCTGACTATGACGTCGGAAAGGGGATTTATCATCGACGGAAATAAGAGGAATGAAAGACCTTTATTTTGACGGTGTTGGCAGTGTTCCTTTGAGAGCGCAATGATTTCAAGCAGACTTGTACACGTTACTGAAAAATAGTAAGGAATTACATTTACAATTACTCAAAGCTAAATTGTAATTTATTACAATTACAATTACTCCTCCATGAAAGTAAGTGACGGTTACCCAAAAAGTAATCCGTTACTTCGTGGCGTTACTTTCAACAATATTGTCTTTAATTAAGAAACAAAAGGAAGAGGGTTATTCAAGTTCTTATTGTTGCCACTTGTTCCATTTAATGACCTTGAGTATTTTGAGCAACAACTGACTCTCGAAAGTCTCGTCAGATATTTTCCGTTATTTCTTACTCCATATGTCGACTGCACGCTGAACACCATTTGACCTGAGGCACTAGTGGGAGTGGCATATTGTGCCTCACGAATGTTTTATGCTCTGCATTTAGCTTTTTCAGCGAAGCAATGGAAGTACTATTTACCTCGAAGATAGAGCAAAAGCTTCCTCGTTGCAGCCGTTGCCTGATATTCGAGAGTTTTAGTGGATCTTTCCGATACCTCCGCTGCCCCCGATAACGATATGATGAATGCGCAAAGACGGGGACCGATCTACTAAAATTCTCCATTGTCGAAATCGCAAAGCTGTAAAAGTCATTATACATCTAGCCAAAACTAGAATAAGAATTGATTTATGTCCACCTTACTACACCGGTATATTACCAAACAATATCAAAACATAGTTGTAACAGTAAGGTGATAAATAAATAATAAATAAGGTTTGGCTCGATATTCTTCCTCCTTTGGTTCTGAACAGGTCGAGCCTCAGTTGAGATGTTGGTGAATAAAAAAAAAAGTTTCCAGTATATAAATATAAATAATCGAGAGAAAAAAAGGACACTCATAACAACAATTAGAACGTCGGTTCAAACAAGGAAATGTAAACGCACGTTTGCGGTGTACCTTTCTTGGTGCCGTTCAAAAACGCGCGGAGTACGAACCGACTGCAGTCTACTCCGATCTTCTCCAGATAGACGTCCGCTGATCTCACGGGCAGCGAAGGGCAGAGTACTAAGCCGCGCTATGGCCCCACTCACGAGTTTCACTCTCTTCTTAAGCCCAGAATTATGCTTTATTTGCAAAAATATCTGCTTGAGATACGATGCGTCCTGCTGGGGTAAAATCAGAAAGAAGAAAGGAAGACTATTACCATTTTCGAAGTGCTCGCAAAAAGCTGACTCACAAAACGGCTGACTGAGATGCAGATAACCTGGCTGGAATTCACAAATAAAGTGGGCCAGCCCAATAAGTTTGACTACAAAAAAAAGGAAACAGAAAAAAATACATATTGTTTTCAAAGAGAAGATGTTAAGTGTGCAGCAACGAACGAGGGTGCTTGTGGCAATAACACCTTCACATATTATCACATCTCTTTTAGTGGATTTTAGGGTACACGGAGCGTTGTCTCGTGTTGTGACATTATGAATATGATTGTAGTCACTATAACCGAGAAAGACACTGTTAATTCTTGTCGGTGCACTCACCGCCTCGATCTCCTCAAAGAGGCACGCAACCACGCAAAGAAAAGACAAAGGGACCACAAAAAAGCGGATATAACTTGCCCCCCCCCCCCTGTTTTTTTTTTTCTTTTTGTAGAAATGTCCATTTGGGTTTTTGACATTGTTGTTAGGATCTAAAAAAATAGATTCAGGAACTTGGTGTCGCAAAAAAAAAAAAGGCTTTGCGGAACTGAAGAGTGCCAAGCCTCCCTTTGCGCTGGTTCATTCGCGTGACAGTGTCACTGAGCAAAATAAAAACAACCCTTTCTTTAAAAGGGAGGGGGGGGGGGGGGTTGGTCTGAAAAAAAAAATGTAATGGATTACAAAGAATTCGTTACGTAAAAATGTAATTGAATTACTTTAAAATTACTCTAGAAAATATGTAATTATTCCGTTACTAAATTACTGATAGATGTAAGGGATTACAAGTAATTTCGTTACTTGTAACGGATTACGTACAAGTCTGATTTCAAGCTTCCATTCTGCTAATAACAAACACCATCGAACTTGTTGTTTGCAAGGTAATGACGTCACAAGGGGGAACCACAGGAGGGCGCCACCAAAACATCTCGCCGCTAATAGCCTCCCGTGAATACTTCCTCTTATACATAGGTTGCACTGACGTAATTTGGTCCTCCATTCTGGTGGCCGAACTTCCTCGAGCGTAGCCTTTACTGTGCATATTCTACGAGCAGTACACGAGCGTCGCGAGCGAGTGGAAACGAGTGAGCACAGCTTCATTATACTTGGTTTCACTTTATCTGCGAGCGAAGCCAAAGCTAGAAGCGCGAGACCAGCGCTTTTTGCGTTTCTGCCCAGCTCGCGCGCTCGAGCAAAGCCTGAAGGTACGGAGCTTTCGTGCTCGTGCTTCCAGCTTTGCCTTAGCTCGCACATAAGGTGAAACGAAGTATAAAAGCAGGTTTTGGCCACCAGAAGGGAGGAAGGATATGACGTCACGTGCAACCCATGTATGGTTCCCTCTCGTGATGTCATCGCCTTGCGAACAACAAGCTCGATGCTGTTTGTAATGAGCATGGTGGAAGCTTGAAATCACATCACTCCGAAACAAACACTGCAAACACCGCCAAAATCGAAGTTCTTTCATTGCTCTTATTTCCGTCGATGAGAAATCCTTTGCTGACGTCATAGCCAGAATTCGGCCAATCGTGGAAGGCCGTTCACAGCGACGCTTTTGATCGCGCACGTCGCCTGCAGTACTGAAAAATGCATGAGCGCGAGAGCTCGTTTTTGAGCTTTGGTCGAGCGGTTGTTCCCAGACTGATATTGCTACAGTTTCTGCATTACGTTCATATTTTTAAAAAGTAACGAGTAATTAGAGTAATCCGTTACCAAAATTTTGTAACGGAATTACATTACAAATTACTGCCGCAAAAAAACTAACGTGGCAATTACAAAATTACTTGAAAAAGTAATGAATTACAAGTAATCCGTTACTTGTAACGGATTACTTCCCAAGTCTACGGCGTGCCCCGTGGCTGCGATCGGCCGCCGCTCTCGTGTCACGCGTTGCCGGGGCTGCGGCCGCTTCTGCTCCACTCGGCGTCGAGTAACATGGCGGCGCCTGAAGCATCTATATCATCGATGGCCGCATCCTCGGCAGTAGCGAAACATGGCCATCCACGTCACTACACTGCAGACAAATTAAGAGCGGAAGAAGGACATTCATGCTTTCGCATTCACAACTCATAAGAAACGCTTAAATGTCCTCGGAATTTTTTTGTAGCGTGAGCAATAAAAGTCAGTGGTTACGAAATTTTAATGTTTGTAGTGCGTATCTTAAGAGCAACTTGAAAGCATTGTCGTGTGCGTCTTACACTTGGCGGCCTTTTGTGTATTGGTTCCTAAGACAGGCCGTTGGTGTATGATCTGTGAGCCGTTTTACGAGCACCAACGGCAGGACGTTGACATCTCATCTTGCTTCATGAGCCGTGTTACGAGATGTTTGCCGGTAGACACGCGTGAATATTAGCGAAATGAAGCGCTTGGGCGAAGGCCGGCACTCGGCTCTGTATCGCGCAGCAGGAAAGGCCCAGTCAGATCGGAAGATTGGGCCATTTAGCAATTCACAAGCGCGGCTATGTGGCAGCTTTTCAACTAGCATATTGTTCTTCACGTACGTGCCTAGCAAAGGTGCGATATTTCGTTTTTCGTCGTGCCCCGCGTGAAATGTTGCAGTGTTTCAGTTGAAAGCGTTACAACTGCAACGGTTCGGAACACAATCTTATATTGATATTTGCATTGAAAAGAACTCCAGACTCTTCCTAAGAGTGAAATTATTCAAACTCTCTCCCCCTCCACCTTCCCGCCCCCGCCCCCCCCCCCCCCAAAGGAAAAAAAACTTGCGGTGGCTTAGCTTGGTTAGGCTAGGATATACGTAGCGTGAGCTTATGTGCACAAAATGAGAAACGCTATCAAGCGGCTCCGGTGCAGCGTCAGACTTGGCTACTGCGCAACGGAGGCGCACAGCTGGGCACGCGACGGCGCCAGTGCGTCTGCTGCGGCTATTACGTCACTCCTCTGGAATGCGCAGACCGGCGAGGCTCGCGCGGCGGCGGCGGCTCCGGCACGCCAGCTGTGCGCCGTGTGACGTCACTGCTCCTCGCGCATGCGCAGCACGGCTCTCGAGGAGCCACGCGAAACTGCGCAACCTCGGCCAGTGGAGGCCGAGGTTGCGCAGTTTCGCGTGGCTCCTCGAGAGCCGTGCTGCGCATGCGCGAGGAGCAGTGACGTCACACGGCGCACAGCTGGCGTGCCGGAGCCGCCGCCGCCGCGCGAGCCTCGCCGGTCTGCGCATTCCAGAGGAGTGACGTAATAGCCGCAGCAGACGCACTGGCGCCGTCGCGTGCCCAGCTGTGCGCCTCCGTTGCGCAGTAGCCAAGTCTGACGCTGCACCGGAGCCGCTTGATAGCGTTTCTCATTTTGTGCACATAAGCTCACGCTACGTATATCCTAGCCTAACCAAGCTAAGCCACCGCAAGTTTTTTTTCCTTTGGGGGGGGGGGGGGGCGGGGGCGGGAAGGTGGAGGGGGAGAGAGTTTGAATAATTTCACTCTTAGGAAGAGTCTGGAGTTCTTTTCAATGCAAATATCAATATAAGATTGTGTTCCGAACCGTTGCAGTTGTAACGCTTTCAACTGAAACACTGCAACATTTCACGCGGGGCACGACGAAAAACGAAATATCGCACCTTTGCTAGGCACGTACGTGAAGAACAATATGCTAGTTGAAAAGCTGCCACATAGCCGCGCTTGTGAATTGCTAAATGGCCCAATCTTCCGATCTGACTGGGCCTTTCCTGCTGCGCGATACAGAGCCGAGTGCCGGCCTTCGCCCAAGCGCTTCATTTCGCTAATATTCACGCGTGTCTACCGGCAAACATCTCGTAACACGGCTCATGAAGCAAGATGAGATGTCAACGTCCTGCCGTTGGTGCTCGTAAAACGGCTCACAGATCATACACCAACGGCCTGTCTTAGGAACCAATACACAAAAGGCCGCCAAGTGTAAGACGCACACGACAATGCTTTCAAGTTGCTCTTAAGATACGCACTACAAACATTAAAATTTCGTAACCACTGACTTTTATTGCTCGTAGCTGGCCCATACCGTAAACACGACAATGTAGCTCCCGGTGAGTAGCTTGCAGCCTCGCCGAGCGCCCTTTTGCGTTCCGGAGACTGACACAAAGCGAGCGAGGTCCGGCGTTCATATACGCGGCAGGCGAGCCAAGTCATTCGTGCATCCCGTCGTGGAGTAGAAGGCGTCGCTCATGACAAGGCAAAAATCGCTACTGGTCATGACACAGATTGGCACAAAAAAAAAAACGATTCTCTAGCTCAGTGGTTCTCGAATAGCGGTAAGCGGACCCTTTGGGGTCCGCGAACCCCACCTCGTCAGTAAACCCGGCAGTAAAAGTTGTATTTTTTCAGATTGAGAAGGAACGTTCAAATTTTGGGTGAGTTTTCTCGTGTATATGTCAATAAGAAAAGTCTACCTCACACTAGCACTTATTTATATCCATTTATTAAATCGCTATCATAATTAACCCACACTTTTTCGTCCCCTCACCACGAACGGGGTCCTCCATCATATCTGCCGATCCTTAAAGGGTCCGCGAAACCTCAATGACTGAGGACCCGGCCACTGCTCTAGCTGTTCAGCGTGGAGGAAGCTGACCTAACCATGGCAATTTCAATTTCATGATGCTGTGGAAACCGAAACTGATGAAACGCCCGCCGTCAGGAGGAGCATTTTTTTTATTATTATTATTAAATAACTTTATTTTACATTTTGATACATAAATGGGGGAAACGTTCCTATTTAACTTCATTTAAGGTAAAAACTGCCGTGTGATCCTTGAGTCTTTGTGATGATACGACAGAGGTAGGAAAGGGGGGGGGGGGGGGGGAGGTGAGGGTTGTTGTGTCATGCTGTGGGTTGCATTAAACTGCCCGCGGGTCGCATGCCGCGGGTTGCCTACCCCTGATGTAGACGATAAAAAAGTAACAAATAAACCAACACGTGACCTTGAACTTAAAATGAAAGGCAAGTTTATTAAAAAAAATAACACATGTCTTCTGCAGCTTGCGAGCATACCTGGTAGAAAAAGGAGATCACTGGTTCAAGCGTGTGAGATGCATTGCTATCGTGACGAACGTTGCTCTCTGGTTCCGTGTGCAGGTACTTATAACCGTAACCATCTTGTCGTGTGTGAATAAAAATTGAAACGGGCCTTAATCTTAAATGCATAAAATACACAATGCATAAAATGTAGTGTTTAGAAGCGATTTCTTTTTTCAGTAGTTTAGAAGACATTAAACAGTCGTTCTGGAAGTGAAGAACGTATATTTTTAGCAATTTCTGGAAAACTGATTGTGTGTGTCACATGAAGTTTATTTCTCTGTTTAAATTTATCGGAAACACCGAATCGGTGTTTCACATGACAAGGGCCCTGAGCGGATAACAGTTTTATCATCCGTGTTCGATCCGCATCCGCAGATTTTGTAACCGCACCCGAGCCACATCCGGTATATTCGAAAGCGCATCGAAGCGGCAATCCGCGCAATTATTTCAAAGAATAAAATCAGGCGTGAATGAAAAACAGAACACACCCTGATGGTATATTATAAGCCATTTACTTATCTTAGTACAAAAAAACTCGAGTCAGAATTCGGTGAAAGCATTTTGTCGTAAACTGTTTTATCGTAATTATATTATGAGCGATCATCCTGTTAGAGACACTTTGCGTCAGCTAAAAGGTAATCGCAGTAATGAGATTGTCCTGGGAGTCTGCAACAATGTGCCCAAAAATTCGCTAGTATTTTTGTGTTATTTGTTTTTACTTTTTAACATTTATTTTATGCAAACGCGTATTTTCTAAAGTTGGAAATTAACAGAAGGACGCAATAAGACCGTTGCGTTATTTATACGTGGTAAGACATAAGTGCACCACAGGGAAGATCTCACAGTATTCAATAATGGCAGCACTTCCCATCGGTTTCAGTTTTAAACACGAACCTGCAACTGCGTGCTCTAAACCACAAACTAAGCAACAAATTGCCAAGTGTTGAGAGAAAAAAAAAAAGTACACCCGCCCCGGAGGGAAGGAGGCTCCTACTTTCTTGTGGCTTGTACGTTTTAGGTTTTCTTGGCCCCAAAAACGTTTTCCACTCTTTTCCTGCCAAACAAGAAGAAGGTTTCCTGGGATGATTGATGCCTATGCATTCCTCAGTTGTTCTAGGAAAAGCATTTATGCCAAGATAAAACGCCCTAAAGGAATCTTTGGTCAGAATCAGGTATTCTTTAGCGTAAAGAACAATTTTCTGCCCAAGTGGAACTTTTTCTTTTCTCAGAAAGTCATTTTGCTTCAACAAAACATGCGATAATGCGCTTCATAGTATAACTCACTTGTTACCTCTGCACTTTGCAGTCGTACACGTTTATGGGCCGCCTCGGGAAGAATGTAGATCCGGACACGCGGATATCCGCATCCGATCCGCATCCGTAGCTCCTGGCTTCTGCATCCGATTTGCAATCCGCCAAATCTTTCATTTTTATTTGCATCCGGCAGTTGACTGCGGATATCCGCGGGAAATTCGCGGATATGACGGCCTCTACAGATGAACAATAAGGGGAGAACACCATGGGAGAATAGGAGAGAAATAGGGAAAGAGAGAGGAGAGAAAAGGGAAGGGAGAGGTAGGAGATGTAGGTGGGGAGGGAGGGGAGAGGAAGGGGGAGTGAATGGAAGAAAAGCAAATGGGGAGGGCACCCCAAGAGGAGATGAGATAAGGAAAGAAAGAGAGGGGAGGAATGGGGAGAGAGGATTGGTATGTCGCGTGATGTACCCGCTAAATTTGGCGGGGAAACTGGGTTGGTGAGTCATATGACATTAATTTTGTCGGGATGTCTAGTTGGTAGACTGAATTGGTGCATTGGTCACGTGACGTCATTTTCCCCGCTACATTTAGTGGGGAAACTGAATTTGTGTTTAGGTCAAAGCACGTAACTTTTACCGCTAAATGTAGCGAGGAAACTGAATTGACGCGTAGGCCACGCGATGTTAATTTCCCCACTTCGTGTATAGGTCACATGACCTATACTTGGTCACGCTCGGTCACAGGACCTAACGTCCTATGACGTTGGTTTTCCTGCTAAATTTAGCGGATAATTCAATGCAATTCAATGCAAAAGCTTTATTTTTTAGATACACACTTGCTGAAGCCCAACAAAAAAAAAGCTGCTAGGAAGCAGCTTGACGGGGGTGGGGTACCATACAGTCTCAGCAAACACTTCATAAAAGGAAAAAAAAAATCTTACATATTTTACATGTCACACGTAATAATGATACACTAACAAATCAACAAATTGGGTCCGAAAAGAAACAAATTGCTATCAAGTTTAAACAAAGTCTGCATAAATATTTGTTATGGAGAGCATAAAAAGATTGTTTCCTTGGTGATGTAATTTATTTAAAGTAACGGAATGTTATAATGAAGAAATTGAAGATTATAATTTGGACGATTACGAGAGACTAACCATGTCTCCGGATAGCGTGTATTGATGGTGCTCTTAGCTTTAGTGAGTTAGGAAATGCAGTACAAAAATTCGACAAGCGCTAGGGATGAAAAGTGAATCGAATAAAGCAGGCGATACTCAAAAAAATGATCTACTTGAATTACTTTGTATTTATTAAATAAACCTTATGCATGATAATTATACGGAACATCCGCTACATAACGTGATTGTGTTTTCGAGTAGAAGAACGATTTAATGTTTGTTTGGTAGTTGTACCCCAAACCAGGTGATAATAATTCAAATGGGAATTAAACGAGATATAATAATTATTTAATTTAATATTAACCGGTGGGAAGCTACGGCACCTAGCGGCCACCCCAACTGCATGAGAAAGCTTTTTTCGTTAGATATTCAATATGGTAGTTCCAAGTCATGTGATCAGAAAAGTATACGCCTAGAGTTTTATGTTGGCGCACAAAATGCAATTAATTCGGTTTCAAGTTTTAGAGTATTTGTTATGCCAACCAATTTATTGACACGTCTAAATAAACCTGATTTGGTTTTTAATGTATCAATTTTTAAGTCATCAAATTCCGACCGTAAGAAACATTTGTTTAAAACTACGCTTGCCATTCCGATAAGTTCATCAGCAACATTTCCGGAGGAAAGAAGGGTGTTATAGTCTGCATGAATTATAAATTGAGTTTGATTGGTTATAATTACGACATCACTTATGTAAGCATTACATATTAAAGGTCCTAGGATGCTGCCTAGTGAAACTCCACAAACAATTTTCTAGAACGGCGAGTGGTGACTATCGATCATTACTCTTTGATGGCGGTTCTCAAGATATAATTTAAACAGAGAAAATGGAATGCCGCGAACACCATAATTATATAACATTGCAAGTAACGGTGTCAGGATTAAGGTAATACAAAAACTCTACTGAAGTCGATAAAAATAGCAATTGTTAGTAGTCGCTTTTCAATATTATCTAGTATTTTTTGTTTTCATTAACAAGGCCGATTTTGTAGATTTTGTTTTTTAGAAGCCAAACTGAACCTCTCCCAGCAGAGATTTGTTTGTTAAAAAGTCTTCGAGGCGCTTAAAAATACGTTTCTCAAGTCCCTTAGAAAATATTGGATGAACAGATTGGTCTATATTTGCCCAACATATTTTTATCCCCTCCTTCGTAAATAACCGGTACTTCAGCCAGATTCATATTTTAAGTAAACTTACCAGAAGCTAAATACAAGTTAAATATTAGTACTAGGCAAGGTGCATAATATCTAGGACAAACTTGATAGGTTTAATTTGAAATCCATCAATGTCACAGCTCTTACTATTCGTTAGACCAATGAAAATATTAAGTATTACTTGCTCGTTTATAAGACTTGAAGAAGAAGTTGTCATTCACCTCACGAAAGAAAGACAGCACACTGTCACTTTGCGGTTTAGGTATTATTTTTATAAAAGATTCATTAAAGAGTTTCGCCAGAGGGTCTCCTGATACAGTTTGGTCATTTGCAACTAGGTCAACTATTTGTTTCGAAACTGTTCCGCGGTTCAGAGCTTCGTTTACGTTGTTCCACAAAATGTCAGGCCGTTGTTTATCAACGTCTTTAAATATTTTTTTTGTAGTACAATTACTTTAATTGCCTTACTTCAAAAGTTGACTCGTTCAGAAATTTCTTACGTGTAACATGTTTGTTTAGATCCCGTAAGCTTAAAAACGCCTTGTATTTTTTTATCATTTTAGTATATATTGGAGTGACCTAAAGCTTTCTAAGTGTTTGGGATGAAGTAATTGTTACTTAAGTAACGGTTCCTTTTGGCAAATATATAGTGTAAAAAGTCTTAAATTGTTTACTTAATGCAATATATGCATGATCAACATCTAGAGGCGAGTAAAGAAACTTCTAATTGTGGCTAATAACAGCATTCACATATACGAAAATGCGACAATTTTAAATGTTCAGAAATGCGATTCTATTTCTATTATGTACCCGTTTTTTTTGTATCGGGGTTGGGAAAAATAAAAATAATGGATTGTGATTGGTCACGTCACAACTTACGGCTCCAGCTACGTTAACATTTGTATTAACATTGGCAGCACAAAGTACGATGGCATTTAATGTTGATAAAGTTACTCTAGTAGGGGACGTGATAACGTTTTAAAATCCGATGGAGTTTAGCGTTGTTGTCAGTAGTCAAGTTTGAGCCGAAGCTTCAAGTATACTAACGTAAAAGCCGCCTCCAGAAATTAAGTTACGCTTATTAAAAGACACAAATGCTAAAACCTGCTAAAGAGAACAAACAATGTTTTCAAAATTTGCTGCTGGTAGGTGGTATACGACAAAAAATATAGTTTTCGTTAGGTTAATACCTCGTAGTCGATAATAAGTTAGGAATAAAGATCTACTAATCAACGTGAATGTAATATTTCATGTATATTGACCCTGCCACCGCGTTTATTACTGCGATGTAAAAGATAAGACTCATACTCTTCTAGATTTTATAGGTCGTCATTTTGTTGACACCAGGTTTCAGTAACTCTAATTACATCAAATGATGTACAAAATTCATTGAAAAGTAAAACAATTTTATCAAGTTTATTTTTTACAGATGATGCGCTCAGGTGAAAAACCGCCAAACCTATGATGGCAAGACTTCAGGAAGGAGGCGCGGAAACTAGACACAGCAATGGCTCTCTTTTTAAGGGTAGAGTGTGCGGAATCATACACAAATAGGAATAGGAACGACGAGGTTGATTTCATTAAAAAATCGAGCAAGTACGTGTAGGCTTGTGTCGGTTTGATGGGGGAGGAATGTGTTATCGGGCGGATTGTTTTTGTGTCTATCCTGTTCATTTTATGTTTACTTGCTGTACCGTGCGGAGGTACAATTTACAGTTGTAATAACAATTGGGGTTGTGTAGATATTTATACAGCGTTTAGTTGGTCAGCCTTTTAAATGTTGCGACGAGTCAGTCGCTGTAGATGCAAAATTTAGCCAGTGCAGTACAACCGCTAGCCTGGGGTCTTTAACGTGCACCACGAAGTAGTGATACGCGACCGCACGCCGGTACGATGCTCATCCAGATCAAAACAGGCAGGGGTGGGGATTGAACCCAGGATCCCTGGGTTCTGCAACACGAGCTTTCGTTCCACGTGCTCCGAGCTGGTGTGCGCTAGCTCACTCGGCCACCGATCCCCCTTACAGTTGTAAGTCAGCGCTGTGTCTGTGTTCTCCTTGCACTGGTGCTCCGTCCTTTTGTGCAGTTTTAATACATCATCAACATAACACATCAATTTGTATATTTATACATCTTTAATATAAATGTGCTCATATGCTGCAGTAAAAAAGTCGCTGACGTAGTTTTAAGATTGAACAGCTTTCCTATTATTATTTGATTTTTATAGCTCTATTAACCGGTGACGCAAAGGCGAAAAGTCGTTCTTGCATAAATCTTCTTTTCATTGTTTCAAAAATATCAAAGGTAGCAAATGCCCATCAGTCGCTTGCCTTCACATCTTCTCATCAACAGCACACGCGGGCGCGATTATTTAAAATTAATTAAACGTTAGGTGAGCTTACTACCCTGCAAGCTTCCTCTTTGAGATGTAGAAAATGACTCATACAAATACCGGCATAGAACAAAGGGCAAAGAAGTGGATAATCTTCTAGAGTCCGTAGAACAGGCGAGAGCAAAAAAGCTTACACGCGGCAGCGCTTAGTTAATTAACGAAAATTCTAAATTGGGCACGGCACAGAAATCAATTCTAAAAACGTGTTCCGTTCTATTCGCCGCCATTCGTATTTGTTTCTCTTTCTCTTTCTTTTTTTCTTAGTCGAACACTCAAAGACCGATGGAGCGTTGGAATGTTGTAACAGTGTCTCTGTTTCCATTATGGTGTAGCTTGAACTAGGCAGCGAAATTGAAACGCGGGGATTAATTACGTCCATGGCTCGTGCTTCCGAGCAAGGAAAAGCCCCTTCACGGCAAGCAAAAACTTTCGCCCCAAAAAATATGTCTCGCCGAAGACACGAGCTGGACGCAGTCCGAAATTAACAGTTCGCGGTCGTTCTGCCGTGCTCCGTCTGCTTCCCAAAGCATTTCAGCCATTGTGGTCGGCAGTACCGCGTTGGAAGTGAGAAGGCTTGAAGTGTAAAGGGCGCTTGATTTTAATTTAAACATAATGTTGTTTAAAGGGTGTGAGACTTAGACGACTGCTGTATTTATCAGGCTCGGTGGACATTTGATGAGGGGAGTATCATCGAGGTATTTTGATTAATTAACTAAAATCTGTTATTTAAATTCTTATTATCTTGTTTTTAGGGGTTATATTGTAATTAGAGTACTGACAGCGATTGCTATGGGAGGCTAAACCTAGTTTTAAAATATTGCAAGAAGAGAATTGTTGTTTTTTTTAGCTATGAATCGATCATCCTTCTTGTTTCTTGCTCGATTTAAAAAATGCGCGCAAAAAGAGTGCCAGAAGCTCTACTCACAATGGCGCTTAGAACATTAACGTCGTCATTTCAGTCACGTCGTTACGGTCACGTCCTTGGTGGGTGCGCCGACGACTAATGTCACATTCGTCTGGGGCGCACCGCACCGCACCGCGCTGCACTGACGGACGCGTCGCGTTCGCCTGGTCGTGTCGGTGCGGCTGCACTACGTTCGCCTGGGACTTCATGCGGCGCGCGGCACCGGTGCGTTGCTGCACCAGCTGCACCGTCGGAAGGAGACCATGCAGGTCCTCGCACTGCGACCTTGAGTTAACACTCTCCGCTTCCTTCGGCACCTCCTCTCTCTCTCTCGCCTCGTCGTCGGTCTTCCTTCCTCGCCTCGCGAAACATGGCGGCCCGCAGCTCGAGAGAACGTGATGTCGGCGCTGCTATCTTCTTCCCCTCAAGCCCTCTGATGTGGCTACGATTCCAGCAGTGACGACGGGCGTCGGTTTTTCCCTTTTCGGGAAGTGTGTGTGTGCGTGCGGTGCTGCGTTGCGTCGGCCGCCGAGCAACCAGTCCACCACGCCGGCACGTGAAGCTTTCGTCGTTCGTCGGATTCAAGACGTCGGTGAGTCATCGGACTTCGTTTAAACTTTTACCTGGACTTTGGGTCCTGCAGTGGGGACTTTCCCTTTTCGGAACTTTCGTCTTCTTTGCACCGGCGAACTTGTTTTCCGGCTGCAGTTTGTGTCGCGAGCGGCGAGTTGTTTCGCGTTGTGTCGGGAATTGAGTGCTGTCTTGCTTTTTTCGCGGCCCCGCTGCCTGAAGGTTCGTGAGTGTGCTCATTTCGTTCTGATGGTTTTGTCGTGTTGTCGCCGTGCGCGGCGTTTTATTGCCTAATTAAATTTCTTGTTTTTCTTTTAACCCCTGCGTGCCCCCGCCTCTGTTGATTTTCACACCGAACGTGTACCTATTGCTTGTCACCAGTCCGACAATAAAATCGCATATGTGTAAACGCTCTGTTTCATAGTTCATGTGTTTTGTTTTTACGTTGGCGGGCGAATTTTCGGTGTAACAAGTACATACTTGAACCATCCACTTGAAAGACAATTTGTTACTTTCATTCCTCGCTAGATGGCGCGAGCCGCCACCCCACTCTTGCGGATATTTTTTTACCGTCCACCCGTTCATGTTTTGCCCTTGCAGTGACCGCACCGAGCGCGTCGCACGGCGGGATGCTTCGCGTTCGCCTGGTGGTGCGCCATGTGGTGCACCTACACAGTGGCGTGGCCTTGGGGGCGACATTTTCTCGGTGCCGTGCGCGCCCCAGACGAATGTGACAACAGTCGGCGCACCCACCAAGGACGTATTGCCAAGATATTGAAGACATATGAAAAGACTACGTTACTCGTCCAGGTGTCATTCTGAGAAAGACTTACGGCGCTTTTTTGTGCTAATTTTTCAATCGGGAGAAAAAACACGAAAATGTGTTGAGTCAAGTACAAAAGGAGCGTGTTGGTGACGGTAACTAAACATGAGGAAGATACATAGAAAGGGGGATGGACAGCAATGACTTCCAACTAGCAACAACGTTGATTGGCCCGAAGTTTGCATATATAGGTGAAGGAGGGGAGGTTGAATGACGCCGCAGTGGAGGGGGAAAAAAGGAGAGGGGGTAGAAGCAAGAGGTGAAGGACGATCCCGTGAGGGTGACATCGAATCACTTGGAGCCGCGGAAACGAGGGACGTCAGCTCTGGCCCCAAGATGTTTATCTCCCTCCTGGATAAGCCTATAGAGGGGATCAGAAGTTGTTTTGACTGTGGTGCATGGCGAATGCCTCCATAATCTCTCGTCGGCATCTTGCGGTGTGACCTCCAATCCTGGTGGTCGAGGGAAGATCGCCTCGTTTCCGCGGCTCCAGGCGATCAGATGTCACCCTCACGGGATCGTCCTTCACCTCTTGCCTCTACCCCCTCTCCCGTCGCTTTTCCCCCTTCCACTGTCGCGTCTTTCAACCTGCCCTCCTTCACCTATATATGCAAAGTTCGGGTCAATAAATGTTGTTGCTAGTTGTAAGACATTGTTGTCCGTACCCTCTTTCTATGTATCTTCCTCATGTTTAGTTGTGTTAAACTATACGTAAACAAAACTTAAAAAAACTTTACATTTTTGCAAATTTTCAAATTGGTTTGACCTCTAATAGTAATTGCCGCCAATACCTGCAATTCTAACATAACTCCTAAACCCAATAATTTAAAACTTAATTACCAGATTATAGTTCGTTTGCCAACCTGCTATGACGCTTTTCTCTTCATCTAATATCCGCCGAGCCTGATAAATACATGCTGAAGACAGACCTTGTCTACATCTCACCCTATTTAAAAAAAAAAAAAAAAAAAAACATTTGTTCGAATAAAAATGAAGTGTTTAATGTATACAAAATAAAATAATGTTGTTTTGTTTTGAGTTATGTAAAATTACTATTTCACAGGTCGCGGAACGTACAGGGTCTACCAAAAAGCTGTGCTACCGGTCCGAACCAGAGAAGAACATTTAGGAGTTAACCGTCATGTTGTTCAAAAGTTATGTTCTAAAAATTAATTAGTAGTAGTTGTTTATGACGTTTCTCGTTTTGTATTTGTGGGTTCTGACGGTTGCCATTTTTCCATTGAAAATCTTCGAAATTTTTTATCCTTTCAAGGAGATAAGGGCAAGCTCTGAAGCTATCTCGTTCGGACCACTTGCGCCACGTTTAGGCGGAGACAGCGTTCGGTGATTCTCAGTTTAGTTTTGAGGAAAAAAATGAATTATGCACTGTAATTTGTTTTCTTCGTGACACCATGTATAAATTAAGACGTGGCGTTACCTATCTTGTATATTTTCAAATACTTGGAGAATGTAAGGCAATGCGCTCGTTTGGTTTGAAACATAAAAGTAACACTCATGTAGTTCACATATTTATTTATTTATTTATTTATTTATTTATTTATGTACCCTAAAGGACCTCACGGGCATTACATAGGGGGACAACAGTATGGTAATTTGAAAAGGAAGAACCAAGCAGCAACACACACAACAAAAAATTAAAGACGTTTACAAATCTCTGTAACGCGAAATTAGAGCGCAGCTCTTAAGGAGGTAGAGGGGAGGGTATGCCCCTCCTCTTTCTCCGTACCCTCTCCTCCTCCGCTCCTCCTCATCATGCTTCATACCCTCCTCATCTCCTTCTCCTCCCATCCTACCTCTCCATACCCTCCCCTCTTCCCATAGTTTCCCCGCTAAATTTAGTATAAAGATTGACGCCACGTGACCTCAAGATCCTTCAGTTTCCCCGCTAACTTTAGCGGGGAAAATGACGTCACATGACTTGCTGTCACGTCACTATGAACAATTTCAGTTTTTCCGCTAGATTTAGCTGAAAAATTGACGTCATGTGACCTCAACACCAATTTAGTTCCCCGCTAAATTTAGCGAGGAATTGAATTGGTGTGGAGGTCACGTTGCGTCAATTTTTCAGCTAAATCTAGCGGATAAACTGAATTTTTCCACTAAATCTAGCGGAGAAACTGGATTTCCCTGCTAAATTTAGTTGCGAATTAAATTGGTGTCGAGGTGACGTGACGTTAAGTATCCCGCTAAATTTAACGCGGTTACACCGACGCCGAAGGCGGCGCCGAAGCCGCGAAACCCGGAAACGGGCACCTCAGAGCTGCCTTCTAGAATTAAGAACGTTTATAAATCTCTGCAATGCCAAACCAGAGCGCAGCTCTTGAGGAGGAGGAGGGGAAGGTACGGAGGGAAGGGTATGCCTCTCCTTCTCCTCCTCTTCCCTCCTCCTCCCTTCCTGTTCCTGTCCTCCTCCAGTTGAATTTTCACGCTAAAGTTTCCTCTAAGTTTAGCGAAAACTTCCCCGCTAAATTCCACGAGTTAAGTTTCTCCGGTAAATTATCCCGCTAAAGCTAGCGGAGAAACTGAATTCTTTCATGGGTGACGTGGCACGAAGTCATGTGGCGTCATTTTCCCCGCTAGATTGAGCGGGAAAAATGACGTCATGTGACTTTGTCTTAGTCACCCATAACCAAAATCAGTTTCTCCGCTACATTTATCACAAAAATAGACGTCAAGTGATCTCAACGCCGAATAAATTTACCAATAAATTTAGCGGGGCGGTTACGCAGACGGCGATGGCGAATGCGACGGCGACGCCTCTGAACGCGGGAACGGGCGCCTAAGAGCTACGCTCTAAAAAAGTCGGCGCACCAATCCACGCTGTGGAGTTGGTTGGCCACCAGCGAAGCCCTGGTATCACCTGCGACGATTGCCCAGACCCGTAGATCGAGTGAGTGTGGGCATTCATTGGGAAGTATAGGAGGCTCCATTGGCCGAAAGCAGGCTGGGCGTGTTTCATGGCGTCTTCACAGATTCGAACGTGGCCAGCCAGAAGCCACAATTAATACCCTGGCGGTCTATAGTCGTGAGAATCAAAATTAATAAGTGCGTCGGAGTAACTCTCGCTGACTGAAAATATAGTGTACGTGATTTTTTAACTACGGTCGTGCAAAACCAAAATCTAGGAGAACGATCGACGTGATCTGTACACCGGGCGCCGAGGGCCAGGAATATGCCGTCTGAGCAACGTCGGAGCGGTTATACTCCGTCCGAGCAAAACAGAGGACGAGCGGCACATTCAATTCTTGCATCTTTTTGCATGATCATAATCTGAACATCACGTTACTATATTTTCAACCAGAAAGAGTTACTCTAACTCTTACGCACTTCTAGAAGGTGCTTCCCGCTACCGTCGTAAGGAGAGTCTTTTCGGCTTCTGATTGGCTAAAAGAGTGCGTCAAGCCTGCTATCTGCGTCTGGTGCGCGGCCTGGCTCTGCCCGCTCCCCCATTAACCAAACTCTCTCTTTACACGGCTCTGCGATTGCCTACTGCGCCGTACTTAATGATTGACGACAGAAAAGTAAATGCACTGTATACCAAAACGTTTTATATGAAAGGCTAGTGACGTCACTGCCCACGTCGCAAGCTGCCGTCGCCGCGGCAGCTTGCGCAACAGTAATATCTGCCGGGAAACATATGCAGTGTGCGCTACGAGCTTCACATTGTTATCAGGAGCGCCTTATCATCAAATATGTGGTTCGGATGCTTGTTTCGGGATTGTGCTTTATTCAAACGAATGCTGTGCTGTATGGTGTTTGCGTGATATGCACTGTTCACTTCAATCACTAAACATTCTTGTTGCTTTTTGTCTTTTTTGTGAGGAATCCGACACAACAAAATCCGACCTACGAGTTATATAAAGCTTTGCTGTAAAAGACAAAAAACTACAGTGTATGCATACAAAAAGGAATTTCAACGCGTTCCGGCATTTTCATCAGTAAATGAGTTATATATATTGCCCCTCCCTCCTCCGGCCCCAACTGGAACTTCCTCCGACATTTTCATTTCTGAGAACGTGGCTTAGAATTCTGAAACCATTTCGGCACCGCTCCCCTGTCTGTTCATTGCCTGCCATCGAAAGTGACGAGGGTTTTTGACCGATCTTGGTTTAAACTGACAGCAGAGTTTATAAAACAATTTTTCTGTTACCATAAGCTGCCGGTGTCACATCGCCGACGCGTCTTCTGTTTACACGTACCCGCTAGTGGGAAGTCGCATAGCCGAGTTTAGCTTTTACAACGCTCAGGCGTGAAAAGGGGCCAGGCCCCAGGCTGTGCTTTGTGTGTTTGCGGGGTGGGCGTGCTTAGGCGGAAACATCAATAAACAATCAACAACATTAACAAAACGCAGACAGGGAAGGAGAATGGTTATCATTTGAGCCCGTTCTCATTTCGAACGTCTTAAAAGGACCACACTCTTAGAAAAAAGGGTCAGTATAGTCCTCCCTAAAGGGAGGAACGCTCTTGATACATATGTTCCTTCAGAAAGGGAGAAACGTTCGTCCCTAAAGCAGGTGGCAAAAGTTCCTCCGTCGCCTGCATCTCATTATGGCGGCCACGAATCGAGCAAATCGAGCTCAATAAGGCTTAATGAGAACACTAAGTCTATTGTACGGGGCGAGAAGAGCAGCAAATAAAAACGTAACACGAGCTTTCCGCGAACTGTATTTATTTCCGAAGCCGGCTTCCCCCTGCAGCTAAAGAAACTTACGTTTCGAAAGCGTGCAGTCACTCAGTCTTCTCATCGTCAGCACTGCGACGTTAAACGGAGACAACCGGCACCCAGTTCGCGCACTTTACGTCTTACCTTCGCTATTCCTCGAGCCACAATTCCTTCGTCAATCGTTGCGTGAACCGCACATCACGGAGGAGTGATAAACCATTCGCCCGCGAAACTAAACGCCGCTCTTAAAAAAAGCAAATCCGAAGCAGCCTCTTGGCTCATTTCAGCACGGTAATACGAAATTATGGCATAGCCGCGTAGCTAAAAGGAGGTTAAATCACTTGCCACCAGATGGCAGGGTCAAGCAGAGTAATGGCAAGTAGCTAGGCTAGGGGGCGCTAGGTACCGCCTATTTCATGTTCTACAAAAAAAATATTTTATTTTTTCACGCAACCATAGCGCTTCATACACACACGTAGACACAGTATGCATACACAAGCATCAGCTGAACATACATAGAGCGCATACATATGCATCGCACATACAAACATCAATACAACAGTACACTAACCCGATCACTACTCCCGAGCTCTGCGTTTCAGTCTTTTATACTGGTCGTTTTGAACGTACGGAAGTTTTCGGTGACTCCTGAAGCAATAAAAAAATATTCACAGCATGTTGATTTTTTTCCAGCAATGTCATACATCTGAGAGTATTTTTAATGGCTCAGGGGATGAATCTCTTATTAAAAAGAAAACGCTCGATCATGGCGTAATTATTTGAAATCCAATAAATCGAGCCACTCCAATGCGGTTCCAAGCCATAAGTTCGTTTCCCCGCACGGCACTTCGTAGCCACTATTTATATTGTAGTGTTTGTTTTTCTACTCGTGCTGTTCGCGCACGGCTGCAATTGCTGTCTTGAATTTATCTCTGCAGAGCAGATATTCACCCAGCTGGAAGTGATGCTTCACGGGCAGAGAAATCGCTTTTCGATCAACTTGAATGCAGTCAAAGCCGCGACTTGCGGCAAGTGTACGGAGCTGCGCCAGCTACGCCGTGGCGAGCTCGAAAACGTCTAGCGCTCTTTCCAGAGCGCCACTCACAGGGCAGTTTCTTCAGGAACCGTAGTATATTTAAACAGCAAAATAAAGGATAGGTTTTTGTTTTCGATTTTACCTTTTGTTTCTTATTTTTAATGCTAAAATTCCATTGTAAATATACGTAGTTTCCGTCATAATTTCGTACTGTCCAGTCTTTTCCCCAGAGCGCGATCTCTCCCGGGGACCGACAGTCACATTGGCCACTGTACGATAGGAGCTTACCGTTCAGACCAGCGTTCCAGCGTGACTATCCGCACGTCGATCGACTGCACCTAATTCCTGAAGTGGTCTGAAACTCTTGAGGCACGGGAAAACAGAACCTAATTCAGCACGGAAGGCACCCAGGCGACCGGCAGGAAAACCTGCCTGCCTTGGACGCAGTTCCTGCGATTTTCATAACGTCGAAAACGTCGACACAGTTCCGCGTGGTTCCGCTACTGTAGTTCCGCGTGGCAATCCAGAAACGGCCATCTTAACCAGTGTACGTAGCGCTGCTGGCACTGCTCCGGAACTTCGCTGTTTCTAGCGGCTTCGTGTGCTCGTTTGATAAAATTAGTGGTGAAAACGTCAATGCAACCGAAATGTTCTACACGTTTGGACTAGAAGACGGAATTACAGGCGGCCTTCGCTGCCACTGAAGCTCAATCAACTTAACAACATTTATTAAACAACGCGCGCGACGTGCTCAAAAAACGAAACCGAAAGAAGATGACTTGGGAGGGCGAAAGCTTTCTCCCGTCTGCCTGGAGGAGGAAAACGTCTCGTTCCTTTCTTCTTCTCATGTCCGCTTGGAGGCGCGTCAGTAGAAGGGAGGCGGACGCGCCGTTGCTACCTTTTTCCTACATTTTTTCTTAGAGTGCGCATTTTTCTTTATGAATGTCGAAAATTCTGCCGGAAAAGAAACGACTGAAGGACCGACCTCGCCGTCTTGGCCCCTGCGTCAACGGCTTAGCTCCAACCTGGGTGCCCAAATCCTGTTTATCAAACAGCGTGCTGATGAAGCTTGTAGCAATGATATTTATATAGTTTTCCTTGGCGTCACTGGATAATAAGGACTTTAATTTTCCTTCCATCGGTCTGGGTTTTGTTGATTGTTGTTTTGATAACTAAAAAAAAAAATAATAAAGCAAGAAACAAAAAAACAAACAAAAAAACTTCGCTTTTTTTCAGGGATCGAACCCACGACCGCTTGATCAGTAGCCCGATGTTCTACCCCTGCACCAACTGTACAAGTTTTTTTTTTTTTTTTTTTTTTTTTGTAAACAAACATTTATTTACAGTTATGTACAAAACACTATACTATGTACAAATGGTTCGCTCACTTAGAATATGTTACAAGCTATTTACATACTGTCATTGAAGACCGCATAGCATTTGAGTCATGAGTATACTTTTCACCAACCAGATAACGGTGTTGACATAGATATCCATTCTGCATCGTTTACGCTGCAGGCTATAGGGAGCTTGCTTTATATGATGTCCGGGGAACGGCTAAGATTAGTTACAACTTCTTTCCATTCCGTATCTTCACAAATTTTAACCATCCGTTGACCCACTGGTATAGCTATGTTCTTAAAATTTACCCATGAAGGCTTTGCAACCCCTCCTTCCCTCTCAACCTTTCTGGTTTTCCATAGACTGTAAAGCCCTAGAACGACAAGCGTGTCGAGCACACTATCTAGTTGCTCTGAAAAATGTAGATAGCGAAGAAGTTTCTCTTCCACCTCGAAATCTTTCTTCAATGTCCTTTTGAAAACATCCCAAAAGAAAAACGCGTCTACACAAATTACAAAAGCATGTGTAAATGTCTCGGTAGTCTTGCAGAGTTCCAAGGAGGAACCTACGCTGTTCCGTTTGTGTTACATTCCGTTCCTCCCTTCTCATGGGGGCGTGTCCAATACAAGGAGGAACAATCACTTTTGCTACCTTTCTCCTCCCTTTTTTCTTAGAGTGCATTCTCAAAACGCCATTCTCGGTTGGGCTGGCCGCATTTATTTAGTCCGCTCTCGTTACATGCTTCGCATTTCCTCCTCCGAGGAAAAAACAAAAATGCAGTGGCTTAGCTCGGCTATGCCAGGATATACATAGCGTGAGCTTAGGTTCAGCTGGTTATTCTTAGCTTTCCTGGTTGTCTAGGATTAGCTTGATTATCATGCTTACTGCTGCTTCAATGACACACACACAGTATACGCATTATGTGACTACTTCGGGATCCGATGAGTTAAGCTTCTCCGCTCTTCTGCGCCGCTGAGCAGCAATTTCGCTCTCCTTCTCCATGGCTATACCACACTGGCAAATGCCCCGCTATACGTATACCTCCACTGATAACTCTGTGCATGCGCACAAAATGAGAGGCGCTATCAAGTGGCTTCGGTGCAGCGTCAGACTTGGCTACTGCGCAACGGAGGCGCACAGCTGGGCACGCGGCGGCGCCACTGCGTCTGCCGCGGCTATGAAGGCACTCCTCTGGAATGCGCAGGCCGCCGAGGTGAGCGCGGCGGCGGCGGAGCGCGCGGCGGCGGCGGCTCCGGCACGCCAGCTGTGCAGCCGCCTCGGTGGCTCCGAGGCGAGAGCGCTGGCCTACGGATCCCCATGTGGCGGGTTTGAATCCCGGCCGAGGTGCCCGCAATCAGACGGAGGCTTATTGCAGAGGAGACGCCGTGTAACCGAGCTTTTGGTTGCACGTCAAAAGATCCCCAGGTGGTTTAAATTAATCCTCAGTCCTCCGCCGGGGCGTGCCAGATGCCCGTTGTTGGTTTGGCACGTATAACCCCCAAATGTGTCTTTTTGCGCCAGCTGTGCGCCGTGTGACGTCACTGCTCCTCGCGCATGCGCAGCACGGCTCTCCAGGAGCGACGTGAAACTGCTCAACCTCAGCCAGTGTAGCTCACGCTACAAAATAATAAAATTGGGGCACTTCGAGGTGACGGTGTCATGTCTTGGTTACCGCATATGCCCGAATAAGTTTCTTCTAGTCCGTTCCTTCCTGATCCCGACTGGCCAGCACGCAAGCGAGACGCACTCTGTCTCACAGAAACACACACACACGCACACACGCACACGCACACAAACATAAATACACACACATACGCACACACACTCAATTGCTAGGAATAGTGCGCTGTCGCGTTTTCCAAGAATTCCTTTTCTATCCCTGGCTAGCACTCCCTTCGCTGCAAAACCCGCATCTTGTGTGAACGTATTAGAAGCGCGGATATAGTTACATCGCCATTCTTCCACAACATATTTACTTTTCGCCGGATTGCAGAAATGTAACAAGTAATTGAGAGTAATTCGTTACTCAGAAAGTAAGGGAATTGCTTTAGAAATTATATTTTCGCAAAAGTAAATAGTTTAGTTGCTAAATTACAAAAGATGTCACGGATTACAAGTAATCCTGTTGCTTGTAACGGATTACTTCCATATCATTCTGACAGTGGCTGCTCGACTTACTCCAGGACCCGTCAGCTCACCCGATCGGCGCTCGGCTTCACCACCAACAGCTACATCGCCGCCGTCTCAGACAGGTCATCGCAAAAAGAAAAAATAGAGGTAGCGTTCCTCCCGATCAACCCCTCCCCTTACTAACCACAGCAGCACCACGGGTGCCTAAAATGCTGAATTAAACGTGTCTTCGATCACTCAATTGACACAGGCAAGAGCAGATGTTAAACCAAAGATCAATGGGATCCGGAGTCGGGGTGTCCGCTCCACGTTATGAAAGCTGCAACTGAAATGACAGTTATAAAGTGAAGGATGAAATAACGATTTCCTTTTTTTCGTTTTGAGCAAAGTACACAAAACTTACTATGATCTTTGACAATAAAACAGTGATAGCGCAGGTTAGCTGGTGTAAGTTTACCATTTTTTTAAAACACGTAAAACTCGGTGGATAATAAGAAGAGACCGAAGTGGAAGAGAAACAATCAAAATGATAGAGGGCGACGTCTCAACAATAAACATCTAAATTCTCCACCCAGTCGCAGCTGGTCTAAGAAAGTGACATATACTTTTTGGTCCTTTTTTGTTTTGTTTTTTCTTTTCTTATTTAGGCGAGAAAGGGTTCCTTGTAACGCTTTGTCTTCTTCTAAATGCTGACGTAAGCGGGTGCGAACATCGAGATTACGTGTGCGAATAAACGTAATGGCGACGTTTGCTGACGCTGCTATCACTACGGGACGCCGAAAGGAGAGAAAAAAGGAAGTGCTCGCGAACGGTTAAATGGTAGTTCCCGAAGATCTCGCCACTTAATAAGTATAGAGGGAGACTGCGTCGGGGCCGTCCTGTCAAGGGGTTGGTGGCAACCCTGAACAGCCCGGACGCGTCCTGTCGATCTCGGTGCCAAAGACGAAAATGAGTTCCGTCGTAAAGCAGCCCTCAGCCGAGCGCTCGTCTTTTCCGGCAGTCTAGAAGTCAGCTAAAAGCATCGGCGTTCGCAAGGACACAAAAGAAGAAAGACAAGCTACCTCTGCTTCTTTTGGAAGACAAGCTACCAGTCGCTAAGTGCTCCTCCTCTTTCCACGAGTAAAGGCAAGTGCCTTCGAAAACGCGCCCCGCTCCCCGTTTGTGGACTGCCGCTAAAACGTTGCCGCTCTCTCAATCTACCCGAGGGCAACTCCGTCGTTTCGAAGACCAGTCGCTGTTCGAATTGGTTGTCGCCTTTTGTTGAACACTGGGCTTTGCTCTTTGATTATCACTTTCCTTTCTGTCGCGTTGGCCCTCATGCTTCGTTACCTTTTTTAACTGGTTCACCTGTAACCCAGCAGAGCTCGAGGCACGTGAAACGTGTTCGAGCCTTACGAAAACTCTGTATTTCGGCGATTTTACGGCGAGATTTCGCAGCGGATCCTGCGTGTTTCGTTGTCGTCGTGGCCCGCTAAATTCAGTGAAAAAACTTTCTCCGCTAAATTTAGCGGGCAATTATAGCGTCATGACTCTGTGAGGACTCTGTCACGTGACGCTATGTCACATGCCGTCTCTATTTTCCCGCTGTATTTACTGGGATCATTTAACCCCTAAACTTAGCAAAGAATTTCTCCGCTAAATTTAGCTGGAATTTAGCGTCGTGCAACGTGATGGTACTACGTGACGAAACAATGTCACGTGATGTCGTGGCTGCACGTGACGTCGCAGTGTTGCATGAACGCCGCCCGCTCAACTTAGCAGGACGAAGGTCCGCTCCATTCAAACGCGGCAGTGTAACTCTGCGCAACAGTGTAAAGCGTTCCGGCTGTCGCCACAAAAGCCGAGACGCTGTAGATCAGAGTCACGTTGCTTACGGGCCGCGTTTGCAGTACGAGGTGCGAGGAGGTGGCAAAAAACATCTGCAAACGTCGCTTCATTTCCGCCTGCTTTCCTTCTCGTCACGCGACAGTGCAGCGTATGCACACTTGCGACAAATCTCTGCAGGACCGAACTTGTCTAATTTTACTTTGAACAGATAATATATATATATATATATATTATCTGTTCAAAGTAAAATTAGACACCTATTCATATTATCACGAAAACTTTGCATTTATTAATCGCTTACACGGCCGTCACTAAACCGACCGGCGTATCACTTTAATTGGTGCAATCAGTTAATCAAAGGATGCTCTGCTGATCATAAATGTTATATAGCTTTCGGATAGCCCTCCCCTGCTCCACTTGTTCTCAAGCTCTGCACTCCCCGATTCCCCCATTCTGCACATTATAAGCTTAATTTTCCTCTTCCTCTTTCTCTCTTCCTCTCTCTCTCTCTCTCTCTCTCTCTCTCTCTCTCTGTCTCTCTCCCCCAATTCATCTATCTGGCACTTTCTGAATAACACAAGGCTGGTACTTCTTCACGCGGTCCTGTGCCATGAATCGAAAGACAAAACGTTCCCAATGTTTTTCCTGTCAATTTCAGGCCATCTCTAACCGAACAGTGAGTTCATTTATCATGGGGGAGAAAGTATCGGAGCACTTCTTCGAGCAAACGACGCCCTCGTCATCCCTTGGCTCATTAGACTGCCATGTCCAGGGCTGTTCTCGGACGAAAGTTTGACTGCACAGCTAGTCGCAGTCAAACTTTCGCAAAATGCGCAAAATGAGCATGATGCGCGTGTGCTGGCGATTCGTCGCGCGCGTCAGCGGCAATCAAAACTTGACTCGCCGTAGTGAATACGCCGGAGGCTAAATGAACCTTACCTACTTAAATAAATTAATTATACCGTTTCGCACGCTGCGACACTGAGTGATATACAAGGTTAAAATATACAAAGAAGGAGGTGCACGCATAAGTGGTCTAAATAAATCTACAAAAAAAAGAGCAGGCACACCAAATTTGTTTAATTGAAAATGCCATTACTGGCATCAGCAAAATTGTCAATTGAAAAAAAAAAAATTATTACTACTTCATTATCTAGAGAATTCCATTCTTGTATTAAACGAGGAAAAAATTAATATTTGAAAACATTGCTTATAAATTTGTACATCTGGATATATTTGGTATGACTGATTCTGGACAATCCGGTTGAGGACAACGTGGTATAATTATCAACGTTACGATTACATTTGCCAGATTACATTTATCACGGCGGAAGTGACACAAGAATTTTAATCTGCTTACCGTTGCCCTACCCTCTAATGTTTGAGCGTTGGCTTGTTTAAGGAAGCGAGACGTGAAAATATGGTTTCCGAATGAGTTGAGAATGAATCTAACGCACTTTCATTGGGAGCCTTCTAATTTTCTCAGTCCATGTGCTGTTTGGGGAAGCCAAATGGTACGAGCGTACTCCAGAAAATATCTACTTAGTGTTTTGTATGCTATACTTTTTGTTTCAGTGTCTGCAAATATAAGGATTCGACTAAGAGTAAAAAGCTTACTTCTCGCTTTGTTCACAATGTTGTCAATATGTCGATTCCAAATCAAATTTTTTGTTAAAGGTAACGCCAATATATTTATAATGGTCTGCAGTTTGTATATCTTTTTCGTTCACAGAATAGCTAGAGTCTATAGGACGTTTTTTTTCAGGTTACCGAAGAATCAATGTTATATTCAGACAGCATGAAAAAAAAAAAACAGTTTTCTTGGGGACCATCACAAAAGGCAAAGATATACCTGAGGAAGCAACAACTCCCCCCCCCCCCCCCCCCCCTAAAAAAAAAAATCACACCACACAGCAAAACAAGGAATATATTCACTGTTAGTCAGACGTACGTTTCGTCATCTTTATTACATGAAAAGCACTGCAACAATTCGCAGTCAATCCTACCGCATTCCATCACGCGAGAGGAAAAGTTCGCTTATTATTCTTTAATCAGAGAGTCACACATAAAGAGATAAAATATACAGAAATATCACTTTGTGTTAAACATTAATATTTAATCAGCAACAGAAAGTGCATGTCCTTGTTTTTCCTAAATATTTGCATTGACTCACTTTCCTCAATAATGGTCATGATATGAGAGAGATCATGTAGAAGATTGGGTATTTGGATATTTTTCATTCTGCATGCCATAGCTTGTGCATTTTTTTTTCTCGTTTGTATAGCTGGTATTCCGAAAAGCGTATACGGATGATATCTGAAAACATATCTTTAGAAGAAAGCAGTCTATTCAAACTCGATTTAATTATAAATAACTAGGGCCAATGTTTTTATATTATCATTTTAAATGGTTCATACTTTTTTTAATGGTGCAAAGTGATTTCAGAATGGAGCCTTTTCAACAAAACACTAGCTTTTTTGGAGTATGTGCAGGAATTCTATGTTTGTTCTTGTCGTAGTTTCTTATTACAAGAAGGCAATAATTTAGACCGGAATGAAGTAATGAATGATATAACTGTCTTTTTTTTATATATAATACGGCACTACATGTTCAAGTCTATAAATGGCTCCTATAGATTGTGAGATATCAGTTCACACTCTGTCGATTTGAAGTGGCCGACTCAAATTTTCATAAAATTAAACCCCGAGGAACCTATGTGATATTCTCACGAATGACAAATGATGAGGCGACAAATAACTGTAGAAACTGAACGTTTGACACGACGAACCTATACCCAAAATAAAATATAAAAAGGCTAGCGTCGCAGGCGTCGATGTCGGCGAAATATTAGGATCGAGCGCTGGGGCGAAAACTGACTACGTCTCTCCACGCGAAGCTCCTTATGTAGACGGGTGGGCTTCTGGAACAATCGGCGTAGAAAGTTCGCGCGTGTAGAACATTCTAACTTCGAATAAGCAACAGGGTTCTCGAATTTACTAGAACACGACATTACAGAAACAACAAAAAGGTGTATTCGCGGCCAGGCATCGAACCTCGGCTTTTCGCGTGGGGGGGGGGGGGGCAAGCGCGATAACCGTTAGGCCACGGGTGCTCTGCCTACTAGGCCAGCTGCGCGAGCGGCAATATTACACGCTAAAAAATTTCACCTTGAAATTAAATTTGACTTTCCCGTTGAATGCTTTTGTTGCGGAAACGAGGGATAATATGTTTTGTTTAACATCGATACAGTTCTCTCGTAATATATTTGCATCTGTGCTCTGCTTGTCAGTTCCTGTTTCTTATCTAGATCACTGCTAAGCTTCAATTTATTCTGTTAGGTTGCTATCTTAAAATAAATGATGCAATCACCTCCGTATATTTACTGGAAATATAGGATAAAATAATGAATAGAGGTGACTTAAGCATGGATCCTTAGGTTATGACCGAAGTGCGAAGATGTACGGATGATTTACTATTGATTTGGACATATTGGGGTCGATTGAAGAAAAGCTTACTTAAGTTTGAATTTATAAATAAAAACTAACTATTTCTCATTGCTCAAATAAAAAGCTAAGCGTTTTTTTTTGTTTTGTTTTTATCAAGGTGAAAACATTCTGTGAATCGTTGGAAAGTCTAAGTTACTAAAAACAAAACAGGAAGAATATACCATTCGCTCTCTTTTTCTGAATTAAAAACCTAAATGGCTTCACTAAACATTCAAAGACTTTGGTATTTCTGTAATTTATAACTGACGATGTTTTTCTTTAATATTTTTACAAATCCAATACAGCACCTAAACTACTTTCTTGATAAATTAAAGCGTCAAATCACGCAAATATTTTTTTTCGATGTGAGTAGTTCTACGTGATAGTAAACGCACAAATACCAGAAATTAAGCAGTCACTTGCGGTAATCACTCTAATATAAAATTGCTCTTACGATTTGAGTACCAAAATCTCAATTATTAAGATGTTGGTGCTTTTCGTGGGATGCTTCACAAACAAAACAGAAAACAACCTACATGTCAGAGGGTGCTGCTAGGAGAAGGGCTCATGTGCTAAATTGCATCTTGCACGCACTCTCGTCAACGCTTTATTTTGGTTATTTACTTCGAATCTTTTTATACGGGGAAGGCGTGCACGTGTTGCGCGTGAAACACCAATCCCTGCATTCTTATTGATGCTTAAGTAATCTAGCAATAGGTCTATTTTTGATGGGAAAGCAAAACACTCATACAAATTCTACTCAAAAGTTCGTTTTACCCTTGCAGTGTGTCTATATTGGTACGCATAGCTCGTTGCTTGCGCGACATAACGACGGGTAGCAACGAGACGTCAATTTTTCCAAATACAACACCTGCTTTCAGTTAATCAACGAGACGTCGTAAAGTGGAACTGCGTCACTGCCATTGTAAAATGAGCTGCGGCATAAGAAACAAAAACGCAACACAAAAATTACATAAAGTTTTTGAACAAAATGTAAGGGCGCAAACGAGCTGGTGTACATTGCACATGGTTGAGATAACCCCGAGACTGCGGGTAAACGACACGACACTAAAAAGTCTCTAACACAGCTCTAACCTAACACAGCTCTAACACAGTGTTAGAGACTTTTTAGTGTCGTGTCGTTTACCCGCAGTCTCGGGGTTATCTCAACCATGTATAAAGTTTTTATTAAATGTTTTAAAACGTCCCCCCCCCCCCCACCTACAGACGTATCTTAATCAAAATTCAGTCCTGTCTTGTTAATTCAGGTCCCGTTAATATGAATACTTCGCTACATATACACTTTCAAGGACGAACTGGGAAAATAGTGCTATTTCGTCTCGTTATTGTAGACAACTCACATTATGGATGCTTTTTACGGGAGAACGGAGGTGTCCATATTACCGAAACATCACTGTACTGCCTGCATTCACCATTCAACTGCGTACAAGCCATCACTGTAGTTTCCGAATGCCCTCGTAACTTGGCGCCCGTCCTAATATTTAACATATTTGTTTCGCTGATTCTTAAAAGTCGCCTGCATGCCGAGCTTGCCGCTTAATACTCGCAGGGCGAAGCACATAGTCTAGAAAAGAAACCGGGAGAAAAACGAGGCGGCCGCAATCTTTTATAACCTAGGCAATGTCTGGAACGTGGCGCTGAGCCTGACGTGAACATGTGTAACGTCAAACCCAGTGTCGCATTGCAGACTCCAGTTTTAGGCGAAAACGTTTTTCCATCCCCCTCATTCACCGAACTCCCGTTTTCCTCTACCCCTCTTTTGCCGTCGATCGCAGTAATTAACTGACTCAACGATCTCTTTGGGAGAGAAATGTTCCCGTCTTTTTAATGAGTGTGATGAAAACAACGCCGCCCTGTGAGGACAAGAAGGGCAGGGCGTATCTTTCGAATGCCCGGATTGCAGCATGGGCTCGTTGCCCTCCGCTGAGCTTCGGCTGTGCGTGCAAGCTCTAGGCTCAGGAGACGCCGAAGATTCATTGAAAATAGGAAGCTCGCGCTGTATGCGGGTAACTGAAACTCCTTTCTGTACCTCTCATTTTGTCAGTGAGTATATTCACTGGCGGCCATAGCTGAGTGCGTAGCTTCACACCGTGTGCTAACTGGAACCCTCCGCAGTGTTTTTGCAATATGCATTACACACCATAAAAATGGCCGGTCTTGGGAACCTATAAGTGTGAACTCAATCTGAGCATGCCCAATGAAGAGGCGCGTTATGAAATGCAAGAGTGAAGACGTGATTTTTTTCGTCTCCGCGCTCGCCGCTTAAGGCCCCTACGCACATTAACGTTTGAGAGCGTTTGAGTGCGTTTGACAGCGTTGCGGCTGCGAGAAACCAGGACATCCCTGCTGCTAATATCGCGTGCCAAGATGAGTCCTTGAATTGGATTCCACGCTTCATACGAAGCACAGATGTGCCGGTGACTGTCTTTCGTTTCGCGACGCAACGCAGTCAAACGCACTCAAACGCTGTCAAACGCGAATATGCGTAGGGGCCTTTAGCCTTGCCGATCATCGCATCGCTGTGGGCCCCTTGCTGGGATCCCACCAACCCTTCCGGGAACGCTGCACCTATCTGAGAAATCACAGGAACCTCCTGGCCCCTAGGAGGTCCAACGCCCATCAACCCGCACCAAAACTCCTGGCAAGATCTAAGCCACAAGAACAAAAAGCATGACCGCGCACGTCCATCCATACCTGCCAGAAAACCACCACAAGTGCATTACCGCCCTCGTTTTTACAGTCGCACACGATACTGATAGCTAAATCTGAGGACGGTTTCAAAGGAAGTAAGCGACAGGGTACCACCTTATAGCTTTAATTAACGTAGATTACAAAATATTCGCGAGGGTTTTATTATGACGAATCCAACATGTTTGCGATTTGGTAGGAGAACACCAGCCCCGCGCAATTAAGGGTGGAACGATTCAGACAAATAGTCATGTAGCGCGTACCATCCTCAAACGTGCTGATGCTGAGGAAAGTCAGGTGGTAATGATACAAATTGATCAGGAAAAGGAGTTTAGCAAAGTATGCCATGGGTTACTGTAGAAAAAAAAAATAAAGTAACGCTAATTTTTGGAAAATTGTTTGCGAAGGAGATAAAATGGTCTATGCTGGAGGCACAACGCGTCTTGTTATTAGTAACTCCTTGTCTGAAAAGATAAATGCCATGTCTTCTGTACGGCGAGGATGCCCCTTGTCGCCACTATTGTTTAGCTTTTATCTTGAGCTGCTCTTACTAAGCATCATAAATAGCGAGCACGTTGGGGCTTTTAGGTGGGTAGCGAGGAAGTGAAGGTTTTATCATATGCTGATGATAATATGGTATTTGGCAGGGACAAGAGAAGTGTCAGCAAAGTGCTATAGTTGTGTAAAACATTTATGACTCTACCGTGGCAAGGGAAAAGAAACAAAAGTGTCTGGGTTTGGGGTCTGTAGACTGGGCAACGACACCCTTTTTTTTTCATATGTATTCGATGGAGCTGCTTACCAGCGAAGTACGTTGGTGCACCGCTGGGTCACTTAAAAGAAAGCACTCCTTATTGGAAAGGTATGAACGAAGACTAGAAAAAAATCGACGAGATGCAGTGGTTGCGGAATCTCCATTTTCAACAGCGCCACAGTCTGTAACTTTTATTTGACTGCAATACTTTAGTATAATTTACAGGTGTTAAGCTGCGAGTGAACAAGCATACAAAAGTGCCTAGGGTGTTTACTTTGTTCACTTCAAAAACTGCAGGAGAAACGAAGCGAAGGGACAATCTTTTTTTGCGTCCTTCTCGGGGAGGTCTTGGATCTGTTTATTCGACAGTTAGTCGCACGTTTTCCTTATCTCCGTGAGCAGAGGCAACCGCTTTTGAAAGTTATGTTTTAAACAAGCCTCATGAGTCTCATGCCACCCTTTTTGTTTCTGCAGTAATCGGTCCGCCTATTGAAACGTCTTATTTGTATGAGAAATTGTTGTGTCCAATAAACACATATAAATTATACAAGATATATAAGAACATATAAGAACCACATAAGAACCATATAAAAACTATATAAAAACTATACAAGATATATGAGAACATTCAAGCGCCATATAAGAGACTTGTGAGAAGTTTCTTATATGATTCTTATATATCTTATATAGTTCTTATATGGTTCTTATATAGTTCTTACATGGTTCTAATATGTTCTTATATATCTTGTATGATTCTTATGTGTTTATTGGACACAAGAAATGTCTCATACAAATGACTTTTTTCACTAGGGTCCCCATGCAAGGGTGGTTGGATTTGTTAAAGAAGGTATAGATGCGTTTACGCTTTTGACTGTACGATAGACTCTCGAGTATTTGGTCACGGTCAAATGAGGGAAACTCTACCATGATTTAATCGAAAATCTGTTTCCCGTGCCACTTTATCGCACGATGTCTAGAAATCGGCCAGGACAAGACGTCTTGGCCCGTGTTAAGAAAATGTTAATTCCTCCTGCCGTGAGGTCGTTTTTTTTCTTACACACTGCTAGCTTGCCAGTCAAACTCTGGGTAGGAGAAAGGGGAATGATTGTTCCTGGGAGGGTCAACTGCCCTTTGTGTAAGGAACTTAAGCGATAAAGCATGCCTTTCTGTAATGTTGGGATGCGACATTTTTAGGGGCTGTCATCAAAAGGACCATAAAAATATCTTTGTCTAACAGCGTACTCAACACATTTGCTTCCTGTCAAACAACATGATTGGGTTCCGTACATTATGATCATGCTTCTTTCTTTTTTTTTTAGTTTGTGAAAGTCCCGTTTGTCCGTGTGACACGCTACTAAAATCCACTAAAATCTGCATGCCACCTTTATTGGGATGACTTCACAAATCAAAGGTGTGTGCGAGTACAATCAGGGTATACCCGATTGGGCAAATGTGTTCGAAAGTATGTTTGAAATAAAGGAATTTTAATCTTGGAGCTACCCGAAAGCATCGGGTAACGCGTTTTTGTAGCGTGAGCTACACTGGCCGAGGTTGAGCAGTTTCGCGTGGCTCCTGGAGAGCCGTGCTGCGCATGCACGAAGAGCAGTGACGTCACACGGCGCACAGCTGGCGCAGAAAAGTCATATTTGAAGGGTTTACGTGCCAAACCAACGACGGGCATCTGGTACGCCCCAGCGGAGGACTGAGGATTAATTTGGACCACCTGGGGATCTTTTGACGTGCAACCGAAAGCTCGGTTACACGGCGCCTCCTCCGCAATAAGCCTCCGTCAGATTGCGGGCACCTCGGCCGGGATTCGAACCCGCCACATGGGGATTCCGCAGGCCAGCGCTCTCGCTTCGGAGCCACCGAGGCGGCTGCACAGCTGGCGCGCCGGAGCCGCCACCGCCGCGCGCTCCGCCGCCACCGCGCGCGCCTCGACAGTCTGCGCATTCCAGAGGAGTGACGTCATAGCCGCGGCAGACGCACTGGCGCCGCCGCGTGCCCAGCTGTACGCCTCCGTTGCGCAGTAGCCAAGTCTGACGCTGCACCGGAGCCGCTTGATAGGGTCTCTCACTTTGTGCGCATGCGCAGAGGTATCAGTGGGGGTATACATATAGCGGGGCGTTTGCGAGTGTGGTATAGCCATGGAGAAGGAGAGCGAAATTGCTGCTCAGCAGCGCAGAAGAGCGGAGAAGCTTAACTCGTCGGATCCCGAAGTAGTCACATAATGCGTATACCGTGTGTGTGTCATTGAAGCAGCAGTAAGCATGATAATCAAGCTAATCCTAGACAACCAGGAAAGCTAAGAATAACCAGCTGAACCTTAGCTCAAGCTACGTATATCCTTGCATAGCCGAGCTAAGCCACTGCAATTTTTTTTATTGTACATTTGTAAATACGTGCCGAATAAAAAAACAAAGTGCGTGACCAAACGGCCACCGTGTTCAGCTTTCACGAAGAGGCCCCAGGGGGGCTATGTTCGACAAATGTTTCATTTCTCCTAAAAAGAAACGGAAGTGACGGAAGTGACGGTATCGCGTGTGATTAGATAGACGCTCAAATGACGAAAGATAAAACCTTCGTCACTTGAGCCTCTAACCAATGAGACGCGATATCGTCACTTCCGTCACTTCCGTTTCTTTTTAGGAGAAACGAAATATTTGTTGAACATAGCCCCCCAGGTTCGATTCCTGAGAGCGGACGCCCCTTTTATTTCTTCCAGTTTAGCGTTTTCTTAAGTTCGAGAACCTTCTCGTCTGACCGAATCACGAACGTTCTACGCGCCTAACGTTCTATGCTGAATGTTCCGGAAACTCACGCGGGTACAAAAGGTGCTGCGCGTGGCGGTCCGACGTCAGTCGCACTTCAGCGATCGACCCCTGCGGTGACGCCGACTGCGACGCTTACGATGCTACGGCTATTTCTCTTTTGAGTTCTTGCAGACTTGGACGTAGTTCAACTACTCTACTCAAACTACTGTAGTTTAACTACTTTTCCGAGTAACTTGGTAACTTTCAAGTACAACTTTATTTGGGTAATTAGTAGTTTAATTTAACTACATTTTTCAGGTAACTTCTACTCAAATTACTAACTACTTTCGAAATCGTCGGGAGATGAAATGGCCTTCCCGAACAACGGGCCCCCTCGCAGCCGTAGAAAATGCATCACAGGCGTCCTTGGGCCAAGGTGGCGATGAGCAGCCAAAACATAACACCGACGTGCACGAATGCAGGAAGAGATGCTTAACAAGCCTTGGTCAGGTATTGACCTAATCCGGTAATGCACGCAGGCGCCGCGCCTTCAGCTGCAACCGTGCAAGCAAAGACGGGGCTCTCCGAAGGTTGTTGTTTTCATGTTGCCTGCCCTTTGTGAGTTCTGACTCAAGCGGTTTGGGGGTTCTACTGGAGGCGCCACGGCATGATCTCGCAGCTGGGCGCCTGTTCCCATCCTCGCCTCGTCGTCAGCGAATACTCGCTTGCACAGCCGACTCCACCGCACAGAAACGCAGACACGGATAATCCGTTCATGGGAGCACATTCGCGCTTCCAGCTGCAACTGTACGAGCGCCGATGCTTGTTCACGTAATCCTTCGAGCCCTTCCGACCTTCCACGCCAGGGAGACCTCCTGTTTGTTGAAAACGATTTACTTGTCAGGCGTGTCAGGCGCGTCAGGATACCGTAGTCGCCGGCCAGGGTTGCGGGTCACCCTTGGGAGTTCCTTTTATTGGACCCGGCGTCAGCGACGAAGTATACTTCGTTTCATCTTCTGTTAAATAAAAAAAAAAACTTCTTTTTTTCGGTAGCGTAGCGCTAGCACTGCAACGAGACGCGCAGTCGTCCGGATGATCTCATCGTCGTGGCCTGAGACTTGAACCCTTGACGGTCAGGTGCATTCGCTCAGCGTACTCTCCGAACGTCGTGGGAATAAAGAGGGGCCAGTCATAACAATCTCAACTTGCCGAAGAAAAAGACAAAAGGAGGAGAGTGTGTTATACAAGCCCCCAAACGAGGCAAACCTCACATGTTTTGTCATGGACACCTAAGATGCCAACACTCGCTTACCCGACCCTGCACGGCCTGTTTCTCAAACTCAACGCTGCCGTTCCATCCAGCGCGTCGGTGGAACGTCTTTTTAGCTTAGCTGGGGACGTCGTTAGTAGGAAAAGGTGAAAACTCTCCTATCAATAACTTTGAAAGTCAATTGCTTCTGCGAGCGAATAAACTATTTTGGTGAAAACTCAAGTCATAAAATGACTGCATTTATTTCAGGCTCGCAAAGTTTTTCGCGAATCAAAACTGCTGTTCATTTTGCTACCACAAAAATATAAAAAAGTAACTTCGAAAGTAACTTCAAAGTAACTCGCTACTTTTTTACAGTAGTTAGTAGTTTACTCAATTACTATTACAAATGTGTAATTTCTACTCTACTCCAATTACTTTTGGCGTCGATACTCAGTAACTTAACTTAACTACCTTTTTTTGAGTAATTTGTACTTGTCTGAGTTCTTGGCACAAGTTTGCCACAGTAAAGGTTCAGTTTCTTCATTTTATCATCGGCTTACCCATAGAGACATCACTCCCTTCTGTGACAATATGTGCACGTGGGAAGACGTCAGATGCGGCAATGGTGGACACGAACACGACCATGTAGAAGCTGCAAATTCCATCAAAGTGCGTCAATTACGGAGGCGCACACTTGGCCATAAGCAGCCAATGTCGGAACGAAAAATTCACAGCGCAAACTCATTTCCGCCACCGAAACAACGCCTCAAGCATTGGCATCGAGGCAGTTCCTCATTAACCAAACAAAACTCCGCTCCCACCACCAAACACCCCCGAGCATTTCCTAGCGCTGAGGACACAACGCAGCGGCGAACCAACCACCAACGCTTAGAGCTTGCTACTTTGTTCAAGCAGCGCCAAAAATATGCCCAAACACAGGTCTGCCACGATGGAAGACGTTGACATCTTCACGACAACCCAAGAAAAGCTTAAAAAAACCTAGAAAAAATTAGTGAGCTCGTTTATACACACGTCAATCAACATGAACGATAGACTAACGCAACGTCCAAAAACAACAACGCCGAAAAAAAAAAAGTTCTTGAGCCTTCAATGAAACTGCCGAGCTCTAAAAATGAAACTGGTATAGCTCAATATTTGGCTCGAGGAACTTCGGGATGAGGCTCTTGACGCCATCTTGGTTCAAGAAGCCAACGTCAAGAACCTTAACATTCGAGACTACAACGCCTACTTTCACTGGGGCATCGCAATGAAAACGGGTAACCACGGCATTGTTGTAGCGCTCGTCAGAAAATTCATCCCACTAGACGCCACTAGACTCAGAACCTGCGTGCGACGGGAACTGCGAGGTCGTCGTTACGCAAGTCAAGACTGGGGTAACTATAGTAGAAGTCTTCAAAGTCTACATTAGACCAAATGTGGACGAAAATGAAGAAAGCTGGGTCAGAAAGCTAGTCGACCCCAAGATTCCCCATGATTCTGGCTGGAGACTTCATCAGGCATACTGCTTGGTGGTATGAAACCAAAGAACAGCGAGGACGAGAAATCAAGTTCCCCTGCGAAGACAGACGGATTCACTTCTACAACAACAGGGACTCATCGACTACACTCGCTCAACCATATACTCAAAAACACAACTCTCCAGACCTCACGTGGGCCACAAAACAACTAATTGTCAAATGGTCAACGATGCCAGACCCCAAAGGAAGTGACTATTTCCCCCTGCGCGTCGATTTCCCGCTCGAAACTACACCCAAGAATAAAATCAACTTTATCAGTTGGGGCACGTTCCGCTCCAATATAAAGATTATTAGATACCTTCAACTCGGACAAATAATCAAAGAAGCCGTCAACTAAGCCTAAACGGCCTACCAAGGTAAGAAGAATATTCTACCTCCAGACTTAGACCTTGTTAACCTATGGGCACGAAGAGCGCATAGGTTAACGCAAAAGCGCAAAACTCTGAGATAGAAGATCAAACTGAACAAGGCCACGGCCAAGGCCAAAAGATAGGCGCACGAGCTTTGCCGAAACACGTGAAGCAACTTCTGCGACTCGATTAACGATAAAACGGGACTCCGGAAAGTCTGGCTCACATACAAGGAGCTCGCGGGCAAAACAGAGACCCGTATTATTGGCAGCAACTTGGCACTAAGGCTCGAAACTGGGGAAGTGCAGTTAGCCAACGAAGCCGGATCCATTTTTTTTCCCACAACAAGCTATCCCGCTCCCAGCTGAAATTGACCAGAAAACAGAAATTGACATCGAAGAACCCGAGGACTCACTATTTATTATGAGCAAACTGATTGAGGCTACAGACAGCCAAGACCGGCTCCGCCCCCGGCTCGGAACAAATTACCGTCACGGCACTTCGAAACCTTCCAACCGAAGAGGTGAAAAGACTCCTGCAACAATTCAACAAGATTTGGAAGAATGAAGAAATTCCAGCAGAATGAAAAGATCTACATTCCTGCCCATCCTAAAATCTGACAAACTTTCCAACGCCTTCCAGTTTTTTTGCGACCGGTCTCGTTGACATCAAACCTTTGCAAAATTCTCGAGCGCAGGGTCCTGTCCAGGCTCACGTGGACCTGAGAAACCCCAAAACGACTTCACCCTATGCAGACTGGTTTTAGACCTAACATGTTCACCTAAGCCAGCCTTACAATGATCCACCACGACGTCTTTTAAAAATCCCTTTTCGAAGCGAAGCCACGCACAAGGATTGCGATATAAATCAAGAAGGCAATTCATACCATCCTGCACAAGCCGTTAATTAAAACGGTGCAGAGAAGAGGCGCCCGCAGAAAAATGCTCCATTTCATGAAAGCCTTTTTGTAGGATAGGACCTATCAAGCAGTTATTGAGAACACTAGAATCCCCTGGAAAATCAACAACACCGGAGTACCGGAGGGAGCAGTGATCTCACCAAAGCTGTTCAAATTTCCCTACTGAAAAATCCAGCAAATCTTTCCAGTGACATCCAGTGAAAACGGGGGAATTTTCACCTGTTCTCACTCGAAACCAGCGTAGAGGCCAGTCTTTGCACCGGCAGCCATTCTCGTTGCCAGACGTACCCGGCTTTGTAGTTTTACCGGCAGCCACACTCGTTTACAGGACTTCACTGGAAGTCGACGCGAGGGGAACGGCTAAAGGCAAGAAAGCTAAGACGAGCCGGGGACTAAGGGTGTAATTCCGGCCGCCAACGCAGCGTCATTCTCGTGAGTGTTTTAGTCCAGGGCGATGTTGCAATTCTGCAAGAAGTGCGCGCAGCGAACTGCTTTCAAGATCCAGAAAGGTGGGCAGCGATCGCCGGCAGCTTGCTATTAGCGACAGGCAAAAGTGTCGGTGCCAGTGCAGGTACGAGACCGCTCGGACGCAGCGGTCTCGTACCTGGGACTCAGTGTGTAATGGCGGAAGTCAACGCAGTGGCATTCTCGTGAGTCTTTTTGCGCAGGACTACGTTCGTCACAAACTCTGGCTTCGGCCGTCGCTCCCACGGACTATTTCTTTGTATCGTTTTGCTGCTCCACCGGTGCTGCTTCGCCAATTCTAGTTCCGCGTGGTTTTCCCCGTGATGGAGCGTCGAAAGGGAAGACGAATCCCGGTTTTTCTCTACCCCCGGGTAAGGGAGTGCCCTCGGCGCCGGCGAGGTGGGAAATGCGACACGGGTGAGAGGGACAGTTTTCGGAGGGAGGGCGGGCAGATTTTTTTCAGTCGGGAAGTAAACATGACGTTCGTGGTTGCGGGGTAATCCGCGGAAAACAGCGACCAAGCGACGCCATACTTGAAGCGACACTGACAGGTCAAAATCGTTTTTCTTTTTCTTTTCAATTATTCGAAACGATTGAAGACGATGCCTGGACTTTACTATCAAAATTCTGAGCTTAAAAACTCAGTATTTGTGAAGCAAAAAAAAAAACAATTTCAAAAAGCTGAATTTGAAATTCCCGCGCGATCCGCGCCAGTGCAGCGACGTCAAAGATTGAGTAGTCCTGTAACTCGAGTTCCTTTCCCGCCTCCGCCGAACTTCCGAAGGAAGTGTCGCCGTGTTCTCCCGCGTACCACGATTAACCGCCCTTCACCTGGCGTGCCGCCTGTCGCTGCGTGCGGACGGCGCTTCACTTTCGAGTTTGTCAAGTTCTTTTAGCGCCCTTTCAGCGATCTCAATTTTTTTTTTTTTTATAAGCAGTGTGAGGTCGTAAAGGACGCGCAGGGGACTTCTGTGATTGACGTGAGGGGCCATGTCGCGCTAGTGCTACGTCAAAGGCTTCCCCAGTGGAGTCACAACCGAAGCTACAGTGCACTGGCACCAAACCCAGTTGTTATGACCGTTAGGTGATTTCCTTTTCAAAGTCGGAGAGGTCGTTGGGCACCTAAAAAAGAGAACTTCGCCCGATTCTCCGACTCCCCGATCATCCGCAGTGCTACATGAGCCGTGCGCCGCCATGCTTTCCGAGGGAGGGTGAAAAGCGAGGAGGCGACATCTTTTCCGGGCCCTGATTTTTGATATTTCAAAAGAAAGTGCGTAGTGCTTTAGCAGTTGTGTTAAAAACCACGTTTTACAAATGCCGTTATTAAATATTATAAAACTGTCGCTTACAAAGCTTCTAAATTTCATAATCGATTACGTCCCAAATTAAAAAAAAAAAAGCGAGGAGGTGAAAAGAAGGAGAGACAAGCGCCAAAAAATTAAAGGCGCGCGAGCGCGTAAAAATTTTTTTTTTTTTTTTCCGCGTTCTGGAATTTTTTCGCTTGTCTATGACTACAACTTGCACCGTGTTATACAAAAAAGTAATACGACCTTTCGGGTGTCTGTGTCCCTCTGAGGCTTGTTCATCGTCGGACTCGCAGCCGTCGTCTTCCTGCTGGACTACCACCGCGGAGAGCCCCAGGATGCCCCTTCGACTTCAATTTGAGTAAAGCCTGTCCTTCGAAATTTCGGACTTTACCTTTTATTCTATTTCTTCTCCCGTCCGTTGTTTTGTTTTTTCATTGAATTGTCCAATGCTCAGTATAGAACCTTAGTAATATTGTAGCGCACCGTCTGTTCGGTTTCGCTAATTATTGCGTAACGTTCTGTTGGAACCATGGCTTTGTTGTTGAGCAATCGTTGCTTATGCGCCAATTCCCAATATTTTTTTTTTTCAAGGAAATATTAACGCTTTTTGTTCAAAACGATGTGTGTCCGACTCAGCTCATGAACCACAACTTGGGCACACGCGCCAACTGCACGGGCTGACATGCCTTTACAAAAAAAAAAAAAATGTTTCTCACAATCGTTGTAACGGGCCGGTGGGCGAACCGTAAGGGGGGAACGGCTCTGGAGAGGGTGACTGTCACAACGTTGCAATCCTGCAAGAAGTGCGCGGTGGGAACTATTTTGGAGATACAGAAAGTTGGGCAGCGATCGCCGGCAACATGCTATTTGCGACAGGAAAACGTGCCTGGGCCAGAGCAGGTACGAGACCTTTCGGGCGGAGCCTAATTCAAAAAGCAAGTGGCAGTCACTTTTAACGCGCAATGTTTTAGTGCTTGTGAGCCAGCTGTGCTGGAGGATGCCATTATTTTACATCTATTATTTATGATGTTAAGCCTACCTCAGAAATTCAGTGGCAGTTATTTTTAATGTGCAAATTTTTGTGTGTTTGTGCGACGGTTTTGTTGGTGGATGCCATTTTTTATATATTTTAATCATTATGTAAGTCCTACCCCAGAAAGCCAGTGGCCAGAAAGCCAGTGGCAGTCCCTTTTAATCTGCAACATGTTTCAGTGTTTGTGAGCCAGTTATGCTCTCAGGTGCCATGTTTTTATTATTTATTAATTATGTCATGCCTACCTCAGAAAACCTGTGGCAATCACTTATAATGCGCAATGTTCTCCTGGGTTTGTGGGTCAGTTGTGCTGGCAAATGTCTTCTTATTTTATTTTCTATTCATTATGTCATGGCCACTTTTGGAAGCCAATGGCGGTTCTTTTCATGCGCAATGTTTTTCTGGGTTCCTGGGCCAGCTCTGCCGGTGAATTTAATTTTCTAATATCACTGTTAAATACACACCTATAGAACACCTTTACCTCACCTTGTGAAGGAGCTTGTATTCTTTTATAAACAATCCCGTGCACTGTTTTTGTCTTCGTAGACTTCTTTTTTCTGGTACAAAAAGCTTCGATTTAAATATGCCTGCCCAGTTTGAAATGTTGGTACATGAGTGACTACTTTGTACGAGTCGCACTTTTCTGTGCGGTCGGCACGGCGCTGAGGCCGCGGACATGCGCCTCCACGGCCGCACTACGGACTGTCTTCGGGCCACCAGAAAAGCAAAGCCATCGGCGGCTGCTCTTCCGTTTCTCCTGTCATAAACGTCAATATGTCCGACGTCTGACACAGTCTCGCCTTTGTATAAGACGGTGCGAGTTATATGCGACAAAAATTTGGGGGGAAACCGGGATTTAGACACCCAAAACAAATGTATACAAAAAAGCGAAATAATAAAATCTCGAGGTTTTATTTCTCTCAGAAAGAAAAAAAAAAGATATCGTCGAAGGTTTTAATCGTTACGATTTCAGAGGTGTTCAACTAGAAGGGGAGGAAAAAAAATGGCATCGATCAGAAGATTCTATTAACGATGGATGAGCTAAGGCTGCGTCGTTACTCTCCTCTCCCCTCCTCGTAATGAAAAAGAAACAATAGTGCGAGGGGAGCGTCACTGGCCACCAAATTGAAAATGGAGCAGGCGGTCTCGAAACGTTTTACGGTTCGTTCAGTGCGACGACAAACAGAAAGAAAGTCATTTATATTTGGCGAGCGTCTTTGCCGTTTTTCTGAAAACAAAATGTGTTCAAAATGATAGTTTTGGGATAATGTAGTTGAGACGAAAACAAATAACAAGAAAATGCAGTAAACCTGGATAGTGAACCCTACTTTTCTCTAAATTTTGTAAAATTATATACTGAAATTGTTTTTTTTTTTTTTTAATTTTGGTTAAAAAGAAACGGAGATAGGTTTTTATGGCTTTATACCCAGTCAGAGATTTATGCGCCACCTTTACGGAAGCGCGAAGTTTTATACTTGCCTTCTTCAAACGAAGATTCCGATGGAAGAGGAGAGGAAACGTAGTTTAACGGAACCACGAAACTACAACGGGCTAGAATTTTCTCAACTGTATAATCTGAAATTTGACAAAAGGACCACTAGCTCCATTGTAGCCGTTACAAAAAAAAGAAGTAACAAAATACGCTACTCGTTACTTATAAAGAAAAAATAATTCGTTACCGTTACCTCTATCGTTGCCTATAAAAGGTAAAGGCCGTTATTTTTGCGTTGCTTTTTATTTATAAATTAAAAGTGGCAGCGTTTTCTTTGTGTTCTTTTTTTCGCGACAGCGGTTTTTGACGCTGGGAGAAAGGGTGTGGGCCTTAGGGGCTTTCTGTATTAGGACTTTTCGCGTGAGGGAAAGAGAAGCACAATATGGAAGGCATGCGGGTTAAGAGCAAGAATTAATAACTTGGCTCCTAATATAATAATGAATAATTATGTGACATGTATGCCCGAAGTTAGTCAGCCTTAATTGACATCTGAGGTCTCAGCTGTTGATGAGTAATTTAGCCAGTGCGGTACAACTGCTAGCCTGGGGTTTTAACCTGCACCATGCAGTAGTGATACACGAGCGCACGCCGGTATTGAAAGGGCAGTAATGGGGATTGAATTCGGGATCCCTGGAGTCTGCAGCTGGAGCCTTCACGCTACACGTGCTCCAAGCGGAGGTGCGCTAACCCACTCGGAAACCGATCCCCCTACGTAACAACTATAAATGCGAAAAAAAAAAATTGCTTTTGGAAGTCTCCGGAACATGAAGTGACGGACTCAAAAAAAGTAACATAAGTACGTTACCCGTTAATGTTCTGAAAAAGTATCGAGTACGTTACAACATTACTGAAAGACGTCGCACGTAACAGGTTATGCCGCCACTTGTAACAGGTTACCGCCAACAAGTTACCAAGTGTAACAAAAATGTATATCTCGCCAGATCTGAAGATTTCAGATATGGCATATATCGAAACTTGGCCACATATAACCTAATACGGTATGTCTGTTAGATATTGCCTCATAATGTCAGATATAGTATTATATCACTGATCAGGTATAGAAATCCCAGATCTGGCTAAGTATGGAAATTCCAGATCTGGCCAGGCATATCAAAAGAAGCACGCAAGCCTGAAATCAGCACTTTATATCTTTTTACTGTCTACAATAGTCCATTCGCTAAATTTCCCAAGTGCCCCGGCCCGCACTCGAGGAATCACGTAACGGTGTTCCGTCAGCTCCCTAGTGATCGGCAATTTCGACCAATTCCATGGTTGCACAGTTGTGAGTGTAATTCGGAGTCACCCTGAACAAGCGTGCGATAGAGCCCAAGGACCTGTCATATTACTTTAAAATTTCTCGTCAATGCAAGCGTCTATGATACTGTGCATGCGATCTACCTTTCAACCTGGCTAAGCCACAGAAATTTTTTACAATAATATCATTGCCGTGATTGTGGTTTTAGCAGGCATTGCTCAAAAAGCCGAGAAATCACAACAAAAACCAGGATATAGCTCGGAGTCAGCGAGGCTGTTTATAGCATTTTTAGCGTTTCTAACTTCAATATCAGCGTCTTTGAAGCTGTACGTGAATGATAATAATCTAATAGCCGAAGGGAGCTGAAGGAACACCGTTCCCATGATTCCTCGAGCACGGGCCGGGGCGCTTGGGGGATTTAGCAAATGGTCTCATGTTAACACTTAAAAATAAATAAGCTGCATCGAAATCCTCGTTAAAATTAGCACAAAAAATCCCTAACTAAAGCTTGCAAATGCTGAAGGTTGGGATTATTTGTGCTAATATTTAGCTAAAGAAGCGCAAAAATTGCAAGGATGAGGAAGCAGACAGACAAGAGCGCTCTTGTCTGTCTACTTCCTCGTCCTTGTGTTTTTTGTGCTTCTTTAGGTGATCATGAACCAACTGGCCCAAATTGCTAACCTAATATTTAGCTCGCGAACAATGAGTCATTTCCAGTTTGTTACCGAGGTACTTTTATATTATTGTTTTTTTTTCTACTTTTCTATATAATGAAAACCGGCCGCCATATAAGGGTTTATATAACCCAGATAACAAAGTATATACTGGGTGATTTCAGATAAGATTGACCAAAGGATGGCTGGTCGACATTTTTAAATCAACTTATGTTTTTATATGCCATTTTCTAGTGTCTGGTATAAACGAATCCACACTTAGTTTTGTCCAGAAAAAAGATTTGGGGACAGGAAAAATCGTAAAGCATGAAGAGGTGGACAGTTGCATTAACGCGCACTGATGGAGGGGGCACGTTTGAAAGTGAATAACTAAAAGGATAATGTTAGAAGAATTCTAATACTTTTTAAAAACAAACTATGGGTACAGCTTGTTTGTAATATAAAGTAATATTATTTATGTAAATTTTATTTAATTTTCTAAAAATTTCCAAACATGCCTGCTCGAACGACAAATGGCAAAATTTGGAGGCTTGTATCTCATGAAATAATTTAATCATTATCATATAATTTGCAGGGAATATTTTACTTGTATATGTCTATTATTTAAAAAAAAAATAAATAAGGTATTTGATTGATACGATAGTCGGGATATATTTAGGCAAACATGGGAAAAAAAATCAAACAATGAAAAATTCCGATGCAAATAAAAAAAAACACCACCTTCGATTTTTTTTAAAATTTGGGTACCTTGTCATACTTCATTTCGGCATTCATTTCTATTAAAAACATGTTGCATCATTTTATTGAGAAAGAAGACACACCTCCTCAAAGTAGGGTCCTTTTACAAAGCCTACACGTACCAGTGCCCCATACGAGAAGTGACTCTGACTTCCAGTTTCAGGAAACTAACACACATCTTTCATATATTTTTATTCATATGAGGTCACTGACAACTAGAGCAATCGGTCACACACTAAAAGTGAGGAGAAACTCTATACAGAATTTTACATACAGCGTACCAAGAGGTATCATATAAGAGACTAGTGATTCGAGAAAAGATGATGCAGAGTGAAGTTTTACTTTCCGGTATAATTTATATTTTTTTAAAAAAAAAGAAACAACTTTACTTCCACACACAAAAATAAAGATAGAATACTAAAATTGTTTAGGTTAGTTATGTATTTCCGGGGAAAAACCATTTCAGGTGAGGTGTGCCACCGCGCCGGACTGTAAGAGCTTCGATACTCTCGGTGTACGAATGGATCGCGGCAAGCCGAGATATTTTATCCTGCGCGAGGATAACGTTTCGGGATTCTCATATGGTTATCAGATAAAGATTCAATAAGCTATGACCAAGTAAAGCAGTAGGTTAAATACCCCGCGAAGAAAACTGTGATAAATAAGATAACCCAGCATTCGAAATGAGCACTCATTGGGGCATCGAATTTGGCACTTTACACTAAGGCTTTCCTCGATGTACCCATTTAATAAAGTTTCTTTTAACCAGATCTGACTGTCCGTTCTACATATATGTCCCAGGTTCCTTCTGTTGATGACTTGCACAGCCACCACCAGTGCCAAGAATGAATGCCAGGAACGTCGCGCACCGTCAGCCACTCCTCTTTGTTTTGTTGACGATACCGAACAAGCTCATTTTCGTCATGATACGCAAGATGTACCCAGTTTCTCAAAAAGAACGCTCACCATTGTCCTGGCCGTCTGAATTGCGTTTATTGAACGTTCTCTAAGGTTGTTCAGCGTGGCCTGGTGCTTCACGAGTCCGCCAACTCCGTCGCATGCATTTTCCCATGTCCAGATGCAGAAAATGAGCACTGGGCTTATGGGCAATCATTCTGTGCAAACTGGTGAAGCTGGTAGCAATTGTTAAAGTGACTGGCGGCCCCGTCACTTACGTACGTCACGTGCGAGTATACCGCAACGTTGTTTTCAACACACTCTTTCACTTTTTCGAGAGCCAAGCACGTGAGAGCGACGTCGTCACTACACATGTAAACATGTACACATGTAGCAACGCTGTTTGTAGATTTTCTTGTCGTCACTACACATTTAAATATCGTAATTTTTTTTTCCTTCAGTGGTATGCTTTAACTTTGTCAGGAAGCACGATGGTCCAGTTTTCAGCAAAGTCAAAATGAAAGATAATGCTTTCGCGTTGCATGCAGCTGCTTTTCATCGTAGATCGCTTTATCTTGCGTTTGCCTGATATGGTTATAGATATGAAGTTCTTCGAGTGCAAGAGACTGGCCTTTTGAGCAGTGATCATAGTCTCCTTAAAGACACAGACTTGTTAGTGGGTCGCAGAGAAATGCTGAGTTCATTTCACCAGTGTTGAATGTTGAGCCTGTAACGTTCTCTACAGCGGCAATACAAAGGTAATAATTGGCACCGCGCACACGAATGCACACTTCTTGTTGTGGAATACATTTGACCCATCTAGGGCACAAGGAATAAAGTTACGTTAGCCCAACGCCGGAATCAGGATGCTTGTCTTTGTATACACAAAAGGCCTCTCGGATTGAGCGTGTCGGGAAGCGCTTAGGCACGAACGTTATCTCCACGTCGAGCATGACAGAGATCACGTCCTTCTGGCTGGGACCTTGGAGCGAACATTGTAGCTCGTCTTTCGTGAAGTACTCTAGGGCAGCAAACAGCTTCGCAGGGCTCTCCTTGCACCTCGTGCGAGGATCCGGCTCATACCACACGCCATGCTTTTCCTTACCTAAAACGTAAACACTGTCGCCATGTTAACCTTTGCTAGGTTAACATGGCGACAGTGTTTACGCTGTATTGTATTTAGGCGGGGCTCGAGTATTTGGGGGTTCTGCGCTCTGTCGGTGTGCCTATTTGTGCCTGATATTATCTCCCGCGAAGCCAGCGAGTGGGATGGCGGCAGGCACGGCTGCTCAGTAAACAGGCATCGGCGGTCATAATTTGCTGGTTGAAGCGAGCCCCCTCATCCTTGACAGCGAGCGGGGAAATGCGAAAAAAGATTGTATCGGCCGTTTTGCCAGAACAAGCGACGAGTGCCGCCTGCTACTTCCGTCAACTATTGCGCCATAATTGTGATCTTCGCAAGGAAATGATTGTTGCTAGCCACAGAACACTATTACGCAGAAAGGGAATGCCTGAATATGTTTTTAATCGAGATATACGTCAGGGATATATATAAGAGAGAGAGATGGAGATAGAGGGTAAGAAAGAGGAGCATATAGTGCCGTAGGAAAATAAAGTAAACAAAGTTCCCAGTGCCCGATGGCCTGCAGGATCTTTTCTCGGATCGCTCGTTCGTAATATGATAGCTCTTTGTACACAGTAGTTTCTCCTCACTTTTAGTGTGTGACCGATTGCTCTTGTTGTCAGTGACCTCATATGAATAAAAATATATGAATGATGTGTGTTAGTTTCCTGAAACTGGAACTCAGAGTCACTTCTTGTATAGGACACTGCTAAGTGAAGGCTTCGAAAAAGGACCCTACTTTGGGGAGTTGTTTCTTCTTTCTCAATAAAATAATGCAACATGTTTTTAATAGAAATAAATGCCGAAATAGAGTATAACAGGGTACCCAAATTTAAAAAAAAAATCGAAGGTGTTTTTTTTTTTAATTTGCATCGGAATTTTTTGTCGTTTCATTTTTTTCCCATGTTTGATTAAATATATCCCGACTATCGTATCACTCAAATACCTTATTTATTTTTTAAATATTAGACATATATAAGTAAAATATTACCTGCAAATGATATGATAATGATTAAATTATTTCATGAGATACAGGCCTCCAAATTTTGCCATTTGTCGTTCGAGCCGGCATGTTTGGCAATTTATTGAAAATTAAATAAAATTTATATAAATATTATTACTTTATATTACAATCAAGCTGTACCCATAGTTTGTTTTTAAAAATTATTAGAATTCTTCTAACATTATCCTTTTAGTTATTCACTTTCAAATATGCCCCCTCCATCAGTGCGCGTTAATGCAACTGTCCACCTCTTCATGCTTTACGATTTTTCCTGTCCGCAAATTGTTTTTGTGGACAAAACTAAGTGTGTATTCATTTATACCAGACACTAGACAATGGCATATAAAAATATCAGTGGATTTAAAAATGTCGACCAGCCACCCTTTGGTCGATCTTTTCCGAAATCAGCCTACTTCAGATAAGGCTGTATATATGCCAGATAAGGCTGTATATACGACAGATAAGGCTGTATATAGGCTATATAATCATATGTTTCATATGGCCAGATATGCCCCAGATATAAGATTTCCATACGTAAGGCTTTATTTAAACTACGAAATTTTGAAAGCAAGCAAAACTACTCGGGATACTTTTTTAATGTTTACTGACATGGTCGTATTCTATCCTGTAACAAAGTTGTACGTGTTTCGTGTTACACGGTGCTATTATTAAATGGTATCCGAGTCCGTGCTTTTTGACTGGGACGGCATCCCTTACAAAAAAATTATATCTGGCCATATCTAAAGATTTTAGATATGGCACATATAAAAAATTGGCCACACATAACCTGATATGGTATATCTGCCAGACATAGCCTCATAATGCCAGATACAGTCTGATATCCCTGGCCAGGTATGGAAATCCCAGATCTGGCTAAGTATGGGAATTCCAGATCCGGCCACGCATATCAAAAGGACACAATCCTAAACTCAGCACTTTATATTCTTTAATTGTCTACAATACTCCCAAGTACCCCGGCCCGCACTCGAGGAATCACGGGAAAGGTCATCGTTCAGCTTCCTAGTGATCGGCAATTTCGACCAATGCCGTGCATGGTTACACCGTTTCGGGTGTAATTCGTAGTCACCCTGAACAAGCGTCCCATTGAGCTCAAGGACCTGTCATATCACTTTTAAAATTTCTCGTCAATGGCAGCGATACTGTGCACGCGATCCACCTTTCAACCTGGCTGTGCCGCAGAAATCTCTTACAATATTATCATTCTCGTGATTGTTGTTTTAGCAGGAATTACTTAAAGGCCGAGAAATCACAACAACCAAAACCGGGATTCAGCTCGGATTCAGGGGAGCTGTTTATTGCATTTTTGGCGTTTCTAACTTAATATCAGCGCCCTTAAGCTGTACGAGAATGATAATAATGTAAGAGATATGTTTGTAGCTCATACAGGTTGAAGGTTGGACAGAAGGCACAGTACTGACATTGGCGATACATTTTAGAAGTGATATGACAGGTACTTGGGCTCTATATGACACTTGTTTGGGGTGGTTCCGAATTACACTCAAAACTGTGTAACCATTGAATTGGTCAAAATTTCCGATCACTAGGCAGCTGAAGGAACACCGTCCTCATGATTCCTTGAGTGCAGGCCGAGGCCCTTGGGGAATTTAGCAAATTGTCTAATCGGGCATAATGTTAACAAAAATCGGGCATAATGTTCGAAATAATTAAGCTTTACTGAAATCCTCGGGAAAATTAGCACAAACCTAAACCTAAGCTTCCCCTACAAAAATATGTATGGACGTCCTATGTCCATGCTTTTGCCGTTCTATTACCCCTTTGTCCATCCTATGGATTCCTGTAGACAGTTCTTAGACCGTTTATGTACCGCTGGTTTGCCATAGAACGGCCACAACAACGCTATAGGAATCTCCGCGAAACAAAAAGTTTTTCATTACTTCCTATTTCCATGCTATGGTCCTGGCGAGTCTATGGACATCCTATTGCCTCTCTATGGTGTGAGCTATATATTGGTACATTACTAAAGTGATGCCGGGTAGACGTTTTCTTTAGGTGTAGCGAGGTTTCCGAGTTAGAGCTGTTATTTAAGCGCCGGGGATCAATATGTTACATTGATGTCTGGAGACATATCCAACCTCAGGGCATATTCATTGTGGAGATGGAAGTGTATGTGCCGAAATAATTTCTTTACTTTCTCAGTGGGAGGTAGGTGTATGTGGGTCTCTGCGGCCCCCGTAGATATTCGCAACTTTCACGACCCATAGGAGGCGCACTGGTGCCTATCAAAATGGCGGTCATCTGGATGATCGTCATAGAACAGCGGTACTTGGCTGGGTCTGCGCGCGACGCTTAAGTAATTCTAGTTATGCTATATACGAGCAGTATCAGAGCCTTACGTTATTTTTCCCCATCAGGAAAGTGTAGGCAAGCCCTTTTATTATGAGGCCAATCACCCAGGAGCTAGGGAACGCGATTCTCACACCGAGGTACCACCATCACTTAAAGTTGCGAATACCCTCTGCAGACTGAGTGGCTTCTCTATGGACCCCGTAGGGACTCCGTGCAGACCCTGTATTGCTTCTCTGCAGACCCCATAAGGACCCTGTGTAGACCCTGTATGGCTTCCCTGTGGACCCCGTACGTACTCCCTATAGACCTTGTATGGCTTTTTTGCAGACCCCTAAGGACCCTACACTCTTAAAACTAACTTTTACAAAGCACGTTTTTGCGTAAAAACAAATGGAAAAAAAGCTCTTTTCGTAGAAACCTTTATTAGAGATACGTACAAAATGACAGGAGCGTGATGCTTGCATAAACTTTTAGCTTATAGGATTTTGCGGCACAATTAATATTGTTTTTATACAGCCATGCCTCACCGGTCACTTCAGGTAGCGCGTCCCAACTTGGGTGCGTCCTAACTTCGGTGGCAATTCGCGGCGCGTCCGCCTGGGAGACGGGGGTTGGCATCCCTGAAACCCCTTCTACCGTATATGTTTCGGCTCCAAAATTGCCGATTAAAGCCAAAATAGAACACTCACACGCTGTCGAAAATCGATATTCCCAGACCAATACACGCGGTCGTGCAGTTCTCCGAGGGGCCGCTGCGGTAGAAATGGCGGCGTTGCGATCGCCAGTAGTTCGGTTTTCGAGTGCGTATCGGTGCCGCTTTTGCAGAGCAAGCTCTTTGTCAGTTTCCCAACTGACTTGTTCTAGAAACGTTGGTCGGTGCGGACCCCGTAGCGGACCCCCTGCAGACTGAGTGGCTTCTCTACGGACCCTGTAGGGACTCCCTGTAGACCTTGTATGGCTTTTCTGCAGACCCCATGAGGACACTGTGTAGACCCTTTTTGGCTTCCCTGTGGACCCCCTAGAGACTCCTTGTAGACCATGTATGGGTTCTCTGCGGGCACCCTATAGACACCGTAAAGACCCTGTGTAGAGACCCTATAGAGTCCCTATGGACTCTGTATGGTGTCTCTCTATAGAGAGAGAATAGGATGACCTCACATCGTCTATAGAATAGGACGTCCATAGAACGTCCATTGGCCAATATTTTATAGGGCAGCCATAGGACGACTTCACGAAGGCAACAGCAGTCGTAGTCTGCCTATAGATGCCTTATGGTCTGCCTATGGACGTTGTTCTATAGAACGTCCAAGGAGTGTCCATACATATTTTTGTAAGGGTTGCCAAAGCTGAAGTTTGGGATTATGTGTGCTAATATTTAGCTCGTGAACAATGAGTCATTCACAGTTTGATAAGAAAGCACTTTTATTTACTTGTTTGTTTGTTTTTTTTACTTTTTTATATATTGAAAACTGACCGCCAGATAAAGCTGTATATACGCCAGATAACGAAGTATGTATATCAAATAAGTCTGTTTATATGCCAGATTAGGCTGTATATATTCCAGATTAGGATTTATTTTCGCCAGATAAGGCTGCACAAACGCCAGATGAGGCATTATATACCGCATATAAGGCTGCATATAGGCCATATATAATCGTATAATGTTCTATATGCCCCAGATATGCCCCAGATATAACATTTCCATACGCGATGTAACACCGCAACCGAAATGCACTCCTGGACAAAACACCGAGACAGCGTTAAGGCTTTCTGCTTGCGGTCCGGTGGATATTGGGGGTCTTGATTCTCATTTTGTGCGGTAACGTAAACCGCGGACCTCTGCCCACATTCGAGCAACATCACCTAAAAGACAAGGCCTGGGCCGTTCCACCCCTTACGTCATCAGTAGTGGATCCACGCAGCGCCGCCTAGCTTCCGTGAGCATCTCCGCCAACCCGCATCGCAGCGTCCCACAACGAGTGCGGCGTCAAGACGAATGAGTCTGCCACTTTGCGGCGCCTCTCGTTGAGAATGTCTGCCGCTTGGGCGCTGGGTCGAGGAAACAATTACGTCATGCACCCGCCTTGTCTTCGAGCAATCCGAGGCACAGTACGCGCTCTGAGTTTCGCCATAACAAGCTTATGACTAACATAAACCTACATGAAAACGTTTTTTCATATTTTTTTTTACTATCTTGTAGTTGAAATCGTTTTCCTTCTGTGGAATCGGAAACAATTTTCGCGTACGGAAAAAGATGTCACGAATATCTCGCGCAGAACGTTTGCGCTTAAGCGCTGCAGGCTACGTTTACGGGGCCTAGCTTTATACGATGAGGCCGACACCAACAGTGTGTCTGCAGTTGCATAAGGCGTTGATTATTTCGACACAATGAAGGCAAGCCGGACACATTGCCGCGAAGAGTTGTCAATACCATGCACCTTACTTTAAACGACGGAATTCATGATTGTAGTGAATTTTCAGGAAAAACCCTGGCTTCGAAATGGCGAATTGTTTAAACTGTTGCTAGTGACGCCACGAGTGCAGCTACCGTCAATGTGTGTTCCCGACTGAACCGTAAGTGCGATGTTGTAACCATGACAGAATGGCCGACGCGTTCTCTCGAGCGGGTCCAGTATCTAAAAAAAAAAGATACGTAACTTTGTCTTCAATGAGGGAGAGAAATTCAATCATAATGTCGTTTACTTTCGCCATTTTTATCGCTCTAGGGTCTATACACAATGCCAACAATCGACTTCTGCGTGTTGTCATCCTTGTCTACTGGGCTGTGAACTGAGTTCTGAGCATGCACAATAGGTCCCGTCTGCAACATGTCCTACGGAGCGCATCCATCCACAAAGCAATGGCTCTGAAAGATCTTTTTTTTTATTTGCCGCCAAGCGCAGTCAACGTGCAGAGAGGACGGGCATTCGAAGGCAGACGCCATCACTTTACGTGGTGCGGCCTTGTTTATGCATCTTAATTTCTCGAACGACCACCAAATTTTAACTCCAGGCAAAATTTGGTGGTCGTTCGACGAAGATGAAGTTGGTATTCTATATTTCTATCAAATATTGCGGTTTGCGTTCCACCGCTAACCCCAGTGTTCAAAAACCCTTAAGACATTTTTATATATTTACAAGAGGCTAGGCGGAGAGCTTCATCAATTTACTTTTATGCTACGCAATCTTCTAGTTTATGCGGAGCACAAAATTATTCTGCCTTCACAAAGTATCGGCGTGTGATAATACCGGCTACAAAAGGCAATCAATAAGTTACGTTTACGCGCTAGGCGCAATAAATTTCGCTTCGAAAGACGGAAAACCTAAAGGCCCGTTAACACATATACGACCAAGTACGACCGAGAGAGACAAGACCTGTTCAGACCTTTTAAAATTTCTTAGGACAGAAGAACACACTGGCACGCCGGCGCATATGGTGACCCTGGAACTGCATTTCACAAGAGCGAATGTTTTGGGGGATTTTCGAGGTCAAATCTGCGTAACACCAACGAGAAAGGCTCGTTTATAACATTGACAAAGCGTTATAAACGAGGCAAGAAAGAAAGGAGAATGCGCGAGAGAAATAGAAAATATACCGGACCGCCAAGTTCACACTGCTACCCAATAGATGGTGCCAGTGTGTCCTCTAGTCGTAAGAGATATTAAGAGGTTCCAAGGCAGCCGGTTCGAAGAGGCCGCAAGCGTGTGAACGGGCCTTTAGTTTTAAATTTGCCTTCAGACGCGAATGAATTCTTGAACTCTTCGTCGAACTAGCCGCTTTATCAGTCTAGCTGCGTCTCTCAGTCAAACCGCGACGAATCAAAAATAAAAAAAAACATTAACATAATAACACTCGACGGCGACTGAAAATAGCTCCCAGATTTCACCGTTTTGTTTTGAGGGCCACTAAACCTGGACCCCCAGGAAAAATTAGTTATTAATAGCGACGACCGTCAGGTATTTTTTGTTTCATTTTATTTTCAGTTTATATCATTCATCATGAAAATGTCTAGCCGTCCCCTATCAGAACCAGCAAAGCAGGTTATAAGTAGGGTTCCGTGTTTTCGGTATATACCGATAAATACCGATAATTAACCCCCGAGGAGTTTTTTCTGAATCGGTAAAAACCGAGAAACACCGAATTCAAGCTGCGGAAAAATGGCAGCTTTGCTGAAAGAATCTTCTAGCCCGCTTTCTTTTCTCGTTGACCCGGAACACAGCCCCACTGAACTGTCCTTGGGGAACTGCCCCTTTCTTTTGAAAGAAAGGAACTGTCCCTTTCTTTTGAAACCATGTTTATTGCCCCGCTCCATTCCTTTATTTTTTTTTTAGCACTACGGTTTTCAAGTCTTTTGTCCAGGCATAGGCTTCCTGGTATATGGGAAAAAGGCGAAGAGGGGCAGGGGGAAGGGGCAGGGCAATAGGTGAATCCATTGACAGCTTCTGGAGAGCGCACAGCAAGGAATGGCTAGTCTTGTCAAAAGCTGCTTTTGATTTTCTTGCCATCCCCGTTTCAAGCGCGAACGTGGAGCGTGCGTTTTCTGGACTGCGTTTCCTCAGCCGCAAGGAACGTGCTCCGATGACTGACAAGTCTCTGACAATGTACATGCCAATTTTCTTCAATAAGTTTCAGTTTTGATATCATGCTTCTGAAAGCGTCACGCTTTCTGTTGTCATATGTATGTGCATTGTGTGACGTGTTTGGTGTGTGTACAATAAATGTGTAATCTGAGGTGTGCCGTGGTTTTTCTAGTAATTATGCAGTCGCTTTGCAACACAAGCCCCGACAATCACCGATTTCTTTCCAGCATTGAAATTAAACACCGAAAAACACCGATTACATGAGAAAAATTAAACACCGATAAATAACCCCCGAATCTGAAGAAAAATAGATACCGAAAACGCGGAACCCTAGTTATTAGTAGGGTTCCGAGTTTTTGGGGATGTATGTTTTCCCAAATTCGGGGTTGCATTTTCAGTCTAATTTTTCCCATAGATTTCTGTGTGTGTACGTGTGTGTGTGTGCGCGTGCGTACGTGCGTGCGTGCGTGCGTTTGCGCGCTTGCGCGTGTGCGTGCGTGCGTGCGTGCGTGTTGAATTTCGGTGATGGACAAAACTCAACGTTTGTTTTGAGTTAATACAAAAAACAAAAACAATACGAGCAAATTTTTGTTTTACTTCCAAGGCCCACACGCGTCACGCAAATACTTGAAAAACATCGCGCTACCGATAAGACAAGGCAACGAGATGAGAGCTGTGGTTTCCGAAGAAAGATTCAGCAGCAAAGTGGTTAATTGGGCTAGTTATATCATAACTTGGAGGACGTTTAGGCTTCGCCTTTAAGAGTGGAACGCAATTGCATTACTGGGCCCCGTTCGCAATGCTTTCTCATTCGCCGTGCAGGCGTGCCTTGCGTGGCCTAGTCTGATCAACACCACCTAGACAGAAGGCCTCCGCACGTGTCATCAAAGTCAGATCGATCGAGGCGTGAGATTGGTCACGAGCGCTGCGTCAGTGTTCGACTGGGGCTCGTGTTCAATCGGCGCGTCAAAGGTCGGGTTTGGGCCCAATGCTTTGCGCAATGCTGCGCAAAGCATCTTAGGAACCCGTTGGTCAACAAGTTTCGTTTTCGATTGGCAAACCTCACGTCGTGAAGTGAGGTTGGCCAATCGTCGTCAAATATAGTGTCCGCATTTTCACATATCTGGCTTTCCTTAAATGTATAATACTGTAGGTGTTGCCTACCGATAGGGATGGAATACTGGGACAGATGTAATCCGGTTTATGACCTGCCCGAGTTGTCGCGCAGGTAAACACAGTACGAAGGAGTATACTGGGCCGGTCATTCTGTTTCATCGGCTCCTTAATTCTCTAGGCTCATTAAATTATCCGTGAGTTGGGTTGGTCATCCTGCGTTTTAGAGTGTAGCCAGGCCGCCAGAAAGGTGTGGGACGCGGAAGGCCGTACTCCAACTCCTCGCTAAGCCTAGGCAGGCTCTTACCGGCCGCTGGAGGTCCGTGTTTTAACGGGGCCTCTCACGAAGATAAATCGGTGCGAGTCAAGCGAGCACTGACTTTATTTTTATGCTGTGCTCAGGTGCACTACCTTGTCAACAGGCCGATCAAAACCGAATCCATGCCACTCCTCTTCATGCTTAACCAATCCTTCTAACTCAACCTGCGTAGTCTTTCGTGCAGGAATTTTTAAAAATAGCCTATTCGGGTTTTTTGTTTTTTCCTTTTTGCAAATTTGGGTTAGCGGTTTTAAGGGCTAATTGTCGGGGTTTTTCGGTATACACCAAAAACCAAAATCTTAGTTATAAAAAACAACGCTGAGGCGAGTTTTGAGGACATGCGAAAAAAGTCGATCGCTACAAGTCAACAAAAAATGAAATAGAAACTTACCTCGCTCTATAAACAGCAACTCAACTTGCGAAGAATCGTCAATACGAGAAAATTGAAAAAAAAGTGCACGCCAACAATATTTTGGTTTTTATTTTTTTTATTTTGAGTAAGTCTGCAGGTTTACTTTGTACAGAAACGTAAGCGGCGTACGTCTGAAAAGAGGCGACAACAAACAAACAAAACAACTGGGGCAACCCAAGCACCAGCAGACACCCCCGAGGCGAAACAGAGAGATCGCCGCCTCAAACATTTCTCAGTGGTGTATGTATTGTACGTGCGTTTTTCCTATGACTCGAGCCTCCTCTCTTCGTCACGATGCAAGGTCCTCTGTTATGAATAGAAACAAAAATATTCTCCCCAAAGCAAAAAAATGAAATGTCAAAATCGGAGAGCAGTCAAGATACAGTGGACGCAATCTCAAGTCTCTTCGAAATCGCGTCGCTGGGGACTACTTTCCGTGGAAAGAAATGGAAGCAGTTCTCTTAAAAAAGCATCTTAAAACTCAGCTACGATGATGGTCGAAGCATAAAAAATACTGACCATGCGGTTTACTTTTTAGATATCTACTTTAAGGCGTGCCAAATTTATTTATGCACAAGCTATACCGTCGTTGTATCCCTTTTCTGTTTTTGTCAGTTTTATTGTTGAAAGACGATAACAACTGGTCTATAAGCACAGCGGCAGAGGTCATGTCATTTGACCTTTTAAAGATCTTCTCTCAGTAACGTCAGTACACGTTTTTTCCACTGTTTAAGGGGTGGTCCGATGAAAGTCAAGATGAGGCACTCATTAATTATTATTTTCTTAAAATACACACTGTCACGTTCGTGATTATGCAACCTACCTTATTTGTTGTGTCTGACATGACAAGCATCAAAGCGTAGATCTCTTTAAACGAATCCGTACATTGAACGGAGTGTGTAAATGGGATCAATTGCAATTGTTAGCTACCAGATTTATGCAAATAATTGTAAAATTTAACGACCAAAATTTTTAGTGTTACTTTAAAAAAAAACTTAATATTCATTATGTCACAAGATAATGCGGCCAGCTCTGACTAACCAATCGACTGAACTTGTGTTGTGCAGCGCTGCCGACAGACTCGCTTGTCAGAAAACCAGCACGCCCTAGTCCAAAACACCGGTCCAAGTGAGAGCACAGGTAACATTACCAACCGTTAAAAAGATTTTTTTTTTCGAAAAAAACTGGGGCGTGAACAAGACCTATAAATTCAAATAAAAACGATCCAGTTTTACGGAAAATTAGGAATGAATGGCACGCAACCACGGATGTTTTTGTAATTACTTCGCCATTCAGTTTTTATAAAGGCCTCTGGTACGATGCGAAGAAGCGGTTTTATTTTAACATTTCTGTACTAATTCAACAAAAATACGTACAACAAGAAAAGATAGGCACAAGGTGTACAATACGCTGGTCCGAATGCAAGTAAAAACACCGCGCCATTCAACGAACGGTCACAGCATCGACTCTCCCATTGTCTATGTGTAAAGTGTGTTTCCTTTCCGCTCCCAAGTTCTCGAGGGCATTGGTCTGTTACGATCGCAAGGATTGTCGGTATTCGTGACGTCACGCCTCTAATTCGAGTCCCACCAGCCGCGGGTGGCGTAGGATGCGGCGGAAGTAACTTCCGCGTTGATCCGGTAGACGTCGAGTTTCCCACACAAGTCTTCCGAGCGGCTCCGCTGGAGAAATGCGACGGCGATCCCGAAGGAGGAGGCTTTCACCGAAACAAGAAGTTGGGGTGACGGAAGTCAGGGAACGCTGATCAACTGGAGGGGAAGCCGAGTAAGGGGAAGGGTGTTACGCGGAAAGTAAGAGGTGGGGTTAAGGTGAGGTGAATGAAGACGGAAATTCAGTTAGCCTGGAAAGAGAGAAAGAAAGGCAATGTTACAAGAGCACTTCTACGTAGCGCTTTATTTTTACAAAAGTACTTCTTTTAACGAAGGACCCTTTTTAAGAGAACAGAAGATTAATGCATTATTGTTACTTTTTCGTAAAGTAACGAGGAAGGGTATTTAGTCACGTCTGAAACGGAAGGTGTACAACGCAAGTACCTAACCCCATCCCCACCCCAGCTCGTGCCTGTAATTTGCACGGCGAGAAAACTCTACGCAGTCCATAAAACGTGTGCACAGAGTACGTCAGTGCAGTCATATCCTTTACTTAAACTCCTTGAGTCTCGGGTGGAGGGGCCAAATATAAACAGATTTGCCTGACCAGGCCCCGCCACCGTATACACAGCTCAGCAAGGAAACAAAACAGGCTAGAGATGAACGATATATCGCGAGTAAAAATGACAGAAAATTTGATCAAGCAATGTTTCACTGTGCCAAGCAGACGTGAAACGAGCCTTCTCGAGAATAGTAAATTAATAAAACCACACCAAGAGCGAAATGCAACTTGGCAGGAGCAAGAAGCTTTCGAGCGAAGAATAAAACGAATAACTGTGGTCAGAGCTGATTATACGCTAATCAACCAAGTGCTTAACAACAAAAAAAAAAAAACTACATAGAGCCTATGGTAAAATATAGCGTTTCATTTTTTTAAGACGATAAATAAAGTAGCATTCCTAATTAATTCAAAAACGCTTGGATGAACGTTCAAAAGCTGTGGTATTTTATACACTAGAGCCTGGGACTCATAATTTGTTCGTATTTTCGCTTTGTGTATATTTCACTTCTTAGCTTATATTGTTTTGTTTTGGGGTGGTAAATCTCACACAATTCATATTGGTTACTGTTGTACTCGTGGTATATTCTCATCGCTAGTTTTAAAATAAAGAGTTGATGGATATCTAAAATTCAATATTTTGCGAAATATAGGGCTGAATGATCCGTATAGTGAAGGTTTTCAATGCAGCGCACAGCTTTTTTTGTAAGCCTAACAGCCTGCCTAGATTTGATTTCTTTGTGGTTCGCAAACTCGTAAGCAATTATGTAAATGAGATTGTATGAGACTGTAATAGAGTTGGCACTTGAGCCAAGAGGGAAGGAGATGTATAAGTTTATACAAGACTCCACTAGATCTGGATATGTTAAAGCGAACATGATTTATGTAATCTGTCCAGCTTAATGTTTCTTCAAACCACACTTCTAAAAAGTTTAGGGAGGACACTCGTTCCAATTCTGAGTTTCTAAATTGTACCGTGAAGTTACTACAGAGTTGTTTATGCGTAGGCTTAAAAATAACAATTTGTTTTGTTAATATTCAATTCTATTTTACTAGACCCTAGCCACAGCTCAAGTTTGCGCAGTCACATATTTGATAAACCTTCTATTATACTAAGATCCTTATCTGTAAAAGCACATTGGTTACGTTTTCATAAAGTATAATATCTAGAGTTTGCGTCATGTTTACTATATCATTCATGTACAACAGAAAAAGGTAATGGTCCTAGAATTAACCCATGAGGCATATCATAATTTATTTTCATTACTTCAAACCATATGGCGCCCTATGTTTTGAAGACCGGTTTCCTCGCTGCGTTTTCATAGGAGTTAAGCCTTTTTCTTTTTTTAATTTTTCCTCAGGTAAGTTCGCTCTTTGCGAAATTTATAGAAGAAATGCACCACATGTGGCCAACACTTTACAAAAATGGGAACGCGATAGGTTAAGAAACCGATTTTTGCGGTCGATTTAAAGAGCTTGGTCACTAATGGGACACGTGGACAAATTACCCGGCTCGATCTAAAATGGGCCCTAAAAATCGGCGCCTGCACGCGTTTCGTCAGTGGTGTATTGCACAGGCCGGTTTTATCTTGTAAAATTACAAAACATAGCTCCCTTTCTGTAAAAAGAAAGGGCCAAAGACTTGCCACGGTCAATAATGGACGGCGACGCAAACGACCGAGTCGAGTGGCGGGACGCGCTTGGCGCAAGTATTGATAGATGGCGCTACTTCCTTTTAGATACTGCTCGCAACCACCGTGGTCTATTAAAATAAACATGATATTTTCGTAATGTAAATTTGGTTTAAAAATGAATGCAGACAATAAAACCTTTACAGTCAAATTTTAAATACGTGCGTCAAACGCGCCCCGCCACTCGACTCGGTCGTCTGCGTCGCCGTCATCCGTTGAACAGGGCAGGTTCTTTGGCCCCAATATTTTACAAAAAGGAAGCTTCGCTTTGTAATTTTACAAGATAAAACAGACCTGTAAAACACACCTTTGACGAAACGTTTAGCTCGCTTCGTGCAAAAGCCCATTTGTGCGGTCAATTTTAGATCGAGCCTGGTTATTTCAATCAGCCTATATTTGCGAAATGTCAATGTGCTGACGAAAATCAAACGTCGCGGGTCAGCATATAGGTATGTTGGCGATAGTTATGTGCATACCTTACTTCTTCTATACGCTTGCAAATTACAAAAATTAAAGGAGCCAACCAGGAAAGGACTATGCCAAAATCAATGTAATAAAACCAAATTGGCTTTGAACGTTTGCAACGTTTCGGCTTTAGTGTCGTTCTTTTTTTTCTCTCTCTCTTTTTGACATACAATGCTTATCGAGATGTTGTACTGAATTTACAGGGCCGGGTATGTACTTCGCTATATACCTCTCGCGCTTTTTAGCGAAACACTCCAAACCCGAGGAAAAATCAGCCCTGAGTCAACAACAGTTGGCGGGCTAAGCGAGGACTGATGACAGAAATTTAACAGGTGCGTAAAATCTGCTCGTGTGCGCAATACTCTCGTCATAGTTAGGTTTCCTCCCTAAGGTAGAGCTGTAGCCCTTGGAATTCTAAAACCAGTGAATAACCCGCGTTTGAATGAAGAGTAAAGGAAAACAGTTCAAACATTCTTCATATTTTAACCGAAACGTAACTATCTAAAGCGGCGGCCAATGTCTTCAATGTTTATTGTTTGTTCTCGTTTTGTTTTTGTCATTAAAAAGACGGGCATAACCAGGCAGCTCTCCTGGACATGGCGGCCTAGTTCCAGGTTTTCACGCCACGTGTCGTATCAACCTTGAGCGAGATAAAAGCGAGATGAGGGCTTAAAGCTAAATGGGACAGGACGGGTTTGCTATCTCAGCCTCCTCTCTTATGCATTTTTCGGGCCTCGCGTCCCTTCACCATTGGATTCCGGCCGTCACCGTTTTTAAAAAAATACTGCGTCACGCGTGAAAAATAGACAAGGAGGAGGAGGGTGGAGTTAGTGTTTGCTTATCGCGAACGATTCTTGAACGGTCTTTGAGGCGTGTTCTTCTGATACTTAAAAAGTCCCTTCATACTCCGTTTTACAAGCAACGACAACCGATACAAACTACAAAGCACATTCCTCTGAAATAAAATGGCGCCGTTCAGCTCAGACTTCTGCCGTGCGCCGCCATTCGCTTCCTCAAACCGGCACCACCACGCAGTCGGCGCTTCAAAGAGCGTCGCTACTTGTAGGAACCTCTTATCTTGAAACTTTATTACAGACCAGTGTCCGAAACCCTAGCCCCCGGCGATAAAAATGGGAAATAATAATCTCAAAACGCATGGCTCTTGTGAAAACAGGCGCTGCTAACGTTACTAGAACCACTAAGTCGGAAAACTGCCATAGAGTCTGCTCCGAAACAAATGGCACCGATCAGTATTCGATGACCGAGCTAATGGCGATCGCAACGCCGCCATTTCTCCCGCAGCGGCCATTCGAGGAACTGCACGTGACTTCTATTTCGGCTTTAATCGGCTATTTTGGCGCCGAAACAGATACGGCGGAAAAGGGTGCCCCCCTTTGTCTCCCAAGCGGATGCGCCGCGAATTACTACCGAAGTTACGATTTGCCTAGGTCGGGACGCGCTACCTGAAATCACCGCTAAGGCATGGTTGTATAAAAACAATATTAATTGTGCCGCAAATCCTTGCGAACTAAAGATTTTAGAAAATATCACGGGCCCTTCTTTTTGTACTAAACTTCAATAAAAGTTACTACAAAAAGAAGTATTTTTTGTTGGTTTTCACGCAAAAACATGCTTTCTGAAAGCTCAAAGTGACCACAATACAGACAAATGATAAAGAGTGGCGCTGTTGTCGTATTTAGCTCGGTCTCGGTGAACGCCAGCGGCCCAGGTTCTAACGGTGAGTTTCCCAACTGAGTGTTCTAGTAACGTTGGGAGCTGCACATAAAACAATACTTTTGCATTTTACGGCTCTCTTGGCATCGGTGTTGTTCTTTGAGCTTCGTGACTATGCATTTCTGACGTTCGTGCACTGCAACAGACCCCTTCCCGAAAGACTCCCGTCTGTCGGGACGGCAGCGGTGGAATCCCTGTACAATGGCGGACTAAAACCGCAACGTCACGGCATATTTATGCTTTAGATTGGATGATAAGGCAAAAACACGCCCACAGAAAAAGGTGATGAGAGCAGTGACGTTGCACTTTCGACCCAGTTTGATTGACTCGTCCGCTGTATAGTGTTGACCGCGATCCGACGTTCGCTATCTTATAGAATGACTTGCACGTTCTACGATATCAGTTGTTCGCCATTGTGCAGTGGTTCCGACCTTCTAATAACTGGCAGGTGACTTTCGAAAGGGGTCTGTATGTGCCAACGAGGTAGAGGGCCTTAGAGCGATAAACTGGCAGCTGAAAGTGAACCCCAATTGGCCTCCGCCATGTTGCACATTTTGACCACTAGACACGTGAGCTTATGGTTATACGTCTAGATTTTAACGAAGTACCACGCACGAATAATTGCTTATTGATTTTAAATAGCAGTACCGACAAGATAAGTAATTATGTTTCGTTTGTTCTAAGTCTGAAATTTGCTTTTACGACAAAAACTCTGGCAATTTCGCGACGGCTCCGCTAGATGCGGTCAGCCGCGGTGCTGTATTTTGGGTTTTTATCGAAGCTAGACACTGGTCTCTGGGGTTAACAGTATTGAAAACTAGTTTGTCGTGTTTTGTACAGCGATCGCAAGACAAATCTCTGCTCAGTTTTGCGTAAAAGCCTCGGAATTTGGTACGGTCACGTGTAGAGTGGTCAAAATTGTACAACATGGTGGCGGCCAAGTCGGGGTCACTTTTGCCTGGTGAACGGAATACTAGTTCATCGCTCTAAGCACCCATACCTGATTGGTATGTGCGACGGTTTCTAAAAAGACGGAGTCTTGCAAAGAATGTTGCCACTCTACTGTGTGATCGCCTCAGCATAAACAAACATAGCTACGCCCATGAATCTGAAAGACACTGGTATATATCAAGCTACATTTACAATACAAAAAGTGTGAATTTTCTACCTCATTCACCGCCCTCTAAGGCGTATTTCATTTGCGTCACTTGGGGTGCAACTAGCAAGTTGTAACAACCCGCGAACGTGGATCCGACAACTCATTCAACAATGGAGCCCACTACTACATGCTATACGACGAATGTGTAACAAATACGGGGACGCGCGACAAATGGCCTGTCAGACATTGGCCCGGGCGGTCGCAGTCGGCAAACTTCTATATGGATTTCCAATTTACGTCCTTTCAAAGAAACATATGGAGGATGTGGAGCTACTGCATCGTGCGATTTTCCGCACCATCACTGGGCTTCCAAACATACACGGATAGATTGGCTCATCGAATCAGTGGCTCTACTGCCTATAAGGGCAACATACGCTGATGATCAACAAGCCCTTACAGATAGACTCAAAAACACGGTGCAAGGGCGCAGCACTTTAGCGTGAGACCAACTGAGTCACGTAGACAACCGGGCCCCCAGTCTGAGTCCCCCATGGGACAGTCCCCCATGGGACAGTCCAGTTATTCAAATGAGGCAACAGGCAATACCGTCCCGAGAACAAGAGGCCCTTCGAATTCGTATTGCCAATCAGCACCAACAGTTCAAACAGGATCACATGGTCATCTACACAGGCGCCAGTTTTAACGACGGCAAGGAGAGCATAACCTGGTACTGCCCCACATGACCGGAACTAAATGGCGCCCATAGCTGTCACCTCCTCTATGGGGACGCCCAGCAGGCTGAACTCTTGGCAATATGGGGAGCCCTTTCCTCAATCCCCGGCCCCCTACCGCAACACGACTCCATAAGAATACTAACGGACGCCAAGGAAGCGCTCGAAGAAATCGAGAACATTAACACGGATGACGCCACGGCTCAGGCCATAAGGAAACGAGTGCACGACTTACAAGAAGTGGGCCTCGACCTACGTATTCAATGGACACCAGCACATACCGTATTGACAGGAGGGAACGCAGTGGCACATAACACAGCCACGGCAGCCCGAGGGAGTATTGACTCAGTCGCCCCTTACCCTCCTCTCAACCCACCACTTAATCCCTAGGCATGGATCACAGACTCATGAAGAACGTCATATCGATGGTACCTCTCCTTTATCAGAGCCAAACACCCCAGAGAACATAAACAATTTCTTACAACAATAACACCTCCGCCCCAAGTCGATCCGCAACTACGACTCTCGCGCGCCCAAGAAGTATTTTTCAACAAAGAATTCGCAGACGCAGCCTTCACACCGCATATCTTCAGGAAATGGTACCCCCCAGCCGCGGACACACCAGTTCGCTGCAGTCACTGCGGATCGGGTGCAGAGCGAATCTCCTGCACCTTATCTGGGACTTCCCACGCTTCTCTACCGGCAGGGCAGATATTCAGGATATCCCACATGCCGATCATGACACATTACTTGCACACCGCCGAACATACCCCCCTAGCCAAAACACGCTAGCCCAATATGGTAGTAAGAGTAGCCTTGCGAGAGAAGTGTGAGGTGACTCCCAGTACTTGACCGGCAGATTCTTATCCCGGCAGGAAGATTGAGAAGCAGAACGACCGCCAAGATGCCTTCTGCACCCCAGAGAGATTGTCAAGCGTGCACAACTCCTCGCAGATACCTTCTATCCCCCTCCTCAAACCCTAATCCCACACCACGGCTTTAGCAATCCCCTTCCCATGTGGTCCAATAAATAATATATTCGTGTATTTTACACTGCCTATTTTACGCCACTTTTACGTGACTGTGTTTGCCTCATTAATCTCTTGTTTGACGTTGAACGTTGTTAAACAACATGAAACTTCACCGTCACTACAAAAAAAACAGCAGTTTTACTTTTTAAGACAGCAAGCTCAGGTCTATTCGCGTCTGAATATCTCACCAAGTAGACTTTTATTTGCCTTATACACTTTGTCAGCGCCGTTACGGAAGACATCTCTAGTTAGCTATTCTTTTATTTTCTACATTCAGGTCGATCAGACAAAGAGAAGAGTTATGGTGCCCTGAGAATATTGAAAGAAACGTCCGGGGCGTTGCTGTTACGGCATTTCTTCATATAAGTTTTATCCACGTTCTGCCGCGGACATTAAAACAAGACTGGGTCGGCAAAATTAATGTTTTTAGCTGTTATTTGACGCCGGCAAATCATCAAGTCCCAGTTTCGACTCCCCAAGCAACCAATGCCCCGACCACTGCAAACACGGTAAGAGGGTGACACATCGAAAGCTCACTACAAGGTCAAATGCACATTTTCACGTACATTTCTGTTCTGTCCTCGCAAGTTCACGAATACCTGAGTCGATCAAAGCACAAAACCAAATTGTAACCTGGTTTTTATTTTAATGTATGTAGATTATCTGATTCTGCATAAGATTCAGGATCATGACCAGTAAACAGAGGCTGGACACCTGTGAGCCTGTGAACTTTGTTTTTGGAAACACTCGCGGAAATGTGAAAGTAATACCTGCCGTCAAACGGGATTCTTTTCACAGCGAAGTTGTCTATGGCTAGGTTTTGGCAGATCGTCTCCGCAGTCAGACCGAGGGTAGACCAACAATTCTGTACAGTTAAAGGCCCGTTCACACTCTTGCAACCAAGTACGACCGAGAGAGACCAGAACGGTTTTTAAGCCTCTTGCGACTTCTTAGGACCGGATGCGCTGGAGCGAAGCTGGTCCTAAGAGGTCGCAAGAGGCTTAAAAACCGGTCTGGTCTCTCTCGGTCGTACTCGCTTGCAAGTGTGTGAACGGACCTTAATGCTGCAGACGCCGGCGCCGCACACGCGCGCCTTCCCCACACTTGGCGTCTCTCTTTCCCCTGATATTGCGCAATGCCGCGCGCTCTTCGGCGGCCACGTGCCGAAGATCGCACCACTGTCCCTATCGGTTGGACTTCGGACTTCACATGGGTCGCGCCCGTGTTGTACGTTCTGAAGAGGAGCAGCGGGAGTAAGAGGGGCGTCGGCGCGCCCAGAAGCGAGAATGGGCACGCCGCCAACGTGAAACCGCCGTTGCCGCTGCGCCCAGCCCGACATAGCAAATCCCACCAGAGCGTCAGCTTCGCTGGACTTCCCTCTTCACGGGGTGGAAGGGCTCTCAATGTTTTTGTAGTTTGTCGTAGCTGCTATTTAAAAATTCACAGGGTCTCTTACTTATCCCTAAGGAGACTTGAAGGCGAAAGCCCAAGCGCCGATGCATTAAAGACACACACATGATTTACTTTCTTTCACGTTCTCTTTTTTCACATTTTCTTTTTTGACAATGTTCTCTTTATAGTCCTTTTTTATTCCCATTGATTACTCTTACTTCTTTTTAATCAGTCTTAATTCACTTTAATTCACTTTGATTCATCCTAACTCGCTTTGTCATCCTTTTTAATTTCATTTGTCTCTAATTCACCTGAGTGGTCATGCTTTTTCTCAAGGACTTTGAAGGCCGACTGAACGATGAAACATATAAAGCTTTCGTCTTAATAAAGCAAATGTGAGGGGTAATAATCGGCTATCACTTTTTGCAGTTTTGTGATAACGCGAAACCGTGCATTGGTCGGGGTGAATAGCGCCAGTGAATGCACAAGAATTATCAAACGATTTTCTCCGCCATAAATACTTAGATAAGGTTAAATAACCTACAAGATATGCGTGATTAATAGTCGAATAGCGTAGTGGAGAATCCGTCTGTATTATTTATGAAATATGTCATATCGGGCAGGTATGGTTTTGTTGTTCACTCCGACTCAAATAATTTACGGCATGAACGAATTCGTTTTTAAGCTTTTCCTACAGAACACATTATGGCAATAATTTCGATTTTCTCTAGTTTTAGTTTTAGTTTCTCGCTTTCCCGGTGACTGCCTCGTAATAAAGAACTTTTCTTTGAACAAAAACACACAAAAAATTAACAACAACAAAAACGAAACTCTGGCACACACGAGCGAAGCTTATGGAAAATTGTGTGAGCTATGTCAGCAGATATAGCTCACACAATTTGCACAGCACCGCTGAATACTCGATAGCGCAAAAGTCCAACTTAGCAAACAAATGGCCGGGAACGCGGGGACTGACGACAAATTTATAACAGCCGAATAAACGATGCACATGTGCAATGTTCCTATTGATAACTGAGTATTTTTGTCACTGTCTGTTTTTTTTAAATCTTTCTTAAGTCTTTGAAGTAACAAAACCCGCAGAAATGGAGAACTAGTGCAAAACATATTCAGGACAAGTCATCCCACGGGCCACGAGTCGTAGGACGCGTCAAAAAGAGCCAGATCTAACGGCCGCCAGTCAGCACGTCGCATGACTTTAAGAGGTGGTCGAATATGACCTGGCGCCAACCCATCAGGAGGTCACATGCTTCAAAACGTTTCCCCAATCCTCCAAGGCGCCAGCCAACCAACCCGTCCCGTTCTTAAAAGAATGGCCGAATGTGGCCTGGCTTCAGCAAATGACAGCGTCACATGAGTCGCGTGAACTCACGGGACGTCTATATTGTTTGGCGGCTAATCGGATCGAGCGCCCCAAACATATACAACAAAATGGCCGACGTGTCTTTCAAATCCGATCACGCAGAAAATGCGTGAAATTGCGTGAAATTGCCAACCTTAGGGTTTTTGTCACGTTCTATGACACATCAGCTGTCCATCCTTTGTATGTTATGGCTTTTCTGCCTTTCTTCTGACGCGGCGTACGAAACGTCTCACGTTTTCTCTTCGTTGAGAATCAGTGATACTTTATATATACATTCGCCACTTTATATATGTATATATAAAGTGGCGAATGTATATATATATATATATATATATGGGTGATTTCAGAGAAGATCGACCAAGGGGTGGCTGGTCGACATTTTTAAATCAACTGATGTTTTTATATGCCATTGTCTAGTGTCTGGTATAAACGAATCCACACTTAGTTTTGACCAGAAAAAAAAAATTTGGCGACAGGAAAAATTGTAAGGCATGGAGAGGGGGACAGTTGCAATAACGCGCACTGATGGAGGGCGCACGTTTGAAAGTGAATAACTAAAACATTAAAATTAGGAGAATTTTAATACTTTTTAGAAACAAACTATGGGTGCAGCTTGTTTGTAATGTGTAGTAATAATATTTATTTACATTATATTTATTTTTATAAAAATTGCAAAACATGCGTGCTCGAACGACCTATGGCGAAATTTGGAGGCCTGTATATCATGAAATAATTTAATCGCCATCATACACTTTTCAGAGAGTATTCTGCTTATATATCTCTATTATTTAATACATAAATTATATATCTTAGTGATACGGTTGCCGTGATATATTTAGGAAAACATGCGAAAAGAATCAAACAACGAAAAATTCCGATGCGAATAAAAAAAAAAACACCTTCGATTTGTTTTTTAAATTTGGGTATCTGGTCATACTCTATTTCGGCATTCATTTCTATCAAAAACATGTTGCATTATTTGATTGAGAATAAAGACACAACTCCCCAAAGTAGGGTCCTTTTTCAAAGCCTACACTTAGCGGTGTCCTATACGAGAAGTGACTCTGAGTTCCAGTTTCATAAAACTTACACAAATATTTCATATCTTTTTATTCAGATGAGGTCATTGATAACTAGAGCAATCGGTCACACAATAAAGGGGAGGAGAAACTATATACAGCATTTTCCATAAGCGCACAAAATGGTATCACATTAGAGACTAATGATTCGAGAAAAGATGATGCAGTGTGAAGTTTTACCTTCCGGTATATTTTACATTTAGAATAAAAGAAATAACTTTACTTCCACAGACAAAAAACAGGATATAATACTAAAATTGTTTAGGTTGGCTATGTATTTCCGATTACAAACAATTTCAGGTGAGGGATGCCATTGTGCCTGACTGGAGCAGCTTCGATGCTCTCGGTGTATGAATGAATCGTGGCAAGCCTATATATTTTATCCTGCTCGAGGATAACATTTTCGTGATTTTCTTATTGTGATCAGATAAAAATTATTAGCAACAACCAACTAAAACAGTAGGTTAAATACCCCGTGAAGAAAAGTGTGATAAATAAGATGTCCCTGCATTCAAAATGAGCAGTCCTTGGGGAATCAAATTCGGCACTTTACGCTAAGGTTTTCCTCGCGTACCCATTTAATAAAGTTGCTTCCAAGTACATCCGACTGTCCGTGCTACATATACGTCACAGGTCCCTTCTGTTCATGACTTGCTGAGCCGCCACGCGTGCGTAGACTGAATGTCAGGGAAGGCGCGCACCGTCAGCCACTCTTCTTTTCTTTTTTAGAGCGCAGCTCTTAGGCGCCAGTTTCCGGCTTGAGCGGCGTCGGCGTCGCCGTCGCCGTCGGCGTAACCGCGCGGTGCATGTTGGGACATGCACCGCGCGAGCCCCCCCCCCCCCCCCCCGAGCGGTGCATGTTGGGACATGCACCGAGCGAGCCCCCCCCCCCCCCCCCCCCGAGGTCACGTGACCCCCCCACCCCAGAGGAGATTGAAGGATGACGGGAGGAGGAGAAGGAGGAGGATGAGGAGGGGTATACCCTCCCCTGAGTACCCTTCCCTCCTCCTCAAGAGCTGCGCTCCAATTCGGCGTTACAGGGAGTTGTAAACGGCTTTCATTTTTTTTTTTTGTTCACAATACCGAACAACCTCATTTTTGTTCAGATACACAAGATGCACGCGTTTCAGTCTCTTTGACAGAACGCTAATCATTGTCCTGGCCGTCTGAATTGCGCTTATTGAACGTTCTCTCAGGTTGTTCAGCGTGGCCTGGTGCTTCACGACTCCGCCAACTCCGTCACATGCGTTTTTCCCATGTCCAGATGCAGAAAATAACCACTGGGCTTGTGGGCAATCGTCCTTTGCCAACTGGTGAAGCTAGTAGCGATTCTTGAAATGACTGGCGGCCCCGTCACTTACGTACGTCATGTACGAGTATTCCGCAACGTTGTCTTCAACCCCCCCCCCCCTTCACTTTTTCTAGAGCCAAGCAAGCGTGTGCGGCGTCGTGACACAGGTCCTCACTGATGATGGCAAAGCTGTTCGTAGATTTTCTTGTCGTCACTACACATGTAAATATCAAAACTTGTTTTTTTTTTTCAGTGGTATGCTTGCACTTCGTCAGGAAGCACGATGGTCCAGTTTTCAGCGAAGTCAAAATGAAAGCCAATGCTCCCGCGTTGCATGCACTGTTTTTCATCATAGATCGCTTTACCTTGCGTTTGCCGGATATGATTGTGAAATACCCAACTTCCAACCGTCACTTGGATGACTTTTAGGAAAGTCTCAGGATCCAATGTTTTTTTCACAAGGTCGCCGGACTCTCATGTTTCAAGCACAATCTCTTCATCCTCCGGGATATCAAGTTCCTGGAGTGTAAGAGACTGGCCTTTTGGGCAGTGATCACCGTCTCCTTGAAGGCACAGTCCTGTTGCTGGGTCGCACAGAAATGCCGAGTTCATTTCACCAGTGTTGAATATTGAGCCTGTAACGTTTTCTATAGCGGCAATACAAAGGTAATAATTGGCGCAGCGCACACAAACGCACACTTCCTGGTGTGGAATACATTGGACCCATCTAGGGCGCAACGAATAAAATTTCGTTAGCCCAACGCCGGAATCAGGATGCTTGTCTTTGTATATACGGAAGGCCTCTCGGATTGAGCGTGTCATGAAGCGCTTTGGCACGAACGTTTTCTCTCAGTTGAGCATGACAGAGATGACGTCCTTCTGGTTCGGATTTTGGCGCGAACATTGTAGCTCGTCTTTCGTGAAATACTTTAGGGCAGTAGACACGTTCTCAGGGCTCACCTTGCACCTCGTGTAAGGATCCGGCTCATACCACACGCCATGATTTTTCTTGAGTTTACGGGATTTACTGATGAAGTACATTGAGGCCTGTGGAATTATCTTTTGAACCTCATTCTTCGTCAGTGTTGACGGCAGGAGTATAAGCAGTTGACAAGGTTCCCGGAGAGAGGTGGCGGTTTCAAAGGCCTGCCGAAAGTTGTCCACCCACTCAGTGCATGTGGAGCATGTTGGTTCGGACGACCCCGATGGTGCGTTTCTGTCGTACGCAATACGTAGCCTTGAGCGTACATTCTTGACAGCAACCTGCTCCAGTTCTGTCTGCTTTCTTTTGACATAGGCAGGCCTGTCCCAACTTCTTACGACGCTTGGTTGTCTTAGCGGCGACACATTTGTAGGTAGTATGCTGCGATTTAGATCTTCAATTGCTTCTTCAGCTGGCGCAAACATGTCGGAGCACAGCTCTGAGCTTCGCATCGAGATCTCCTTAGTGATGTGCATGAAGCAATTGTAGCACAGGTAGTCCGTCGCACTCACTTTGGTGGAACAGTCAGGTGGAAGAATTTGCTTCAACGAGGTTAGGTCCAACTCGCCAACACTTCGAAAATTCCGCTGCTTTGGTATAGTCTTTTTGTGCCTGCAAAAGTAATCTGCACAAAACACTCGTTCAGAGCTCCAGAACGTCTTCATAACGTACGCATAAATAATAGAAATTAAACCCAAACTGATGGCATATAATTGCCAAGTGAAAGAACTACTGAAGAGTGTGCACAAGTGACAAGTCCGAGGCTGAGGAGCTCACTCACTGCAAACGTACATTTGAAAAGAGAGGTCACAACTGAGGCAGTCAACAAGCTTGATCCACGTCAAAGGAAGAAAAAGGGAAAGTCTCCAGACAGACAATTCTTGTCAAGGCCTCGGGAAAAAAATTTGCGGAATTGCCAGTCGTCCCTATCGACGCGCTGATATGGAAGCATCCTAGCTTCTACCACGTGGTTCATGACACAGCCTGAGCCATGTCGGCGACCTGTTCGCGAAGGGTTGACGGTGGGGTTACGTTGATGGTCACTCGGATCAGCCCTTGCTGTCCTGAGCCACCGCCTGCAGTGCCTTATCGCCGGCTGGTGTCAACAACGAAAACACACACACCCTGTCAACACCGAAACTACAAGCGTTCACCGCACACGCGTCACCGCCGCCTTTAAGCTTTTGTGAAATTGCTTTCTTTTGCCGCGGAGAACCGTCTTATCTTGACTACGCACCTGAAATCCTTCCAGGCGGGCATACACAATATCGGGAAGCGTAAGAAGAAATGCCCGTGGAGTAGAACTATGGGTAAATTCGGAGCCCGCAATTGGAAACTATCAAGCACATGGCAACCCTTTACTCCGGTGCGAATACGCCAGGCAAATGTCGATATCGTCGCCGTTGTGTAAGTACGCCGTCGCGTACAGCAGTCCCCCGGTGGGGGAGGGGGGGGGTCTTACTACATTAACATGGCGACAGCGTTTACACTCTATTGTATTTACGCGAGGCTCGAGTATTTGGGGATTCTGCTGTTGGTTGGTGTGCCCCTTTGTGCCTGATATTATCGCCCGTGACACCAGCGAGTGAGATGGCGACAGGCATGAATGCTCAGTAAGCAGGTGTCGGCGGCCATATTTTGCTGGTTGAATCGAACCCCCTTGTCCTTGACAGCGAGCGGGGAAATGCGAAAAAAGGTTGTATTGGCCGTTTTGCCAGAACTAGCGACGAGTGTCGTCTGCGGTTTCCGGCAACTATTGCGCCATAATCGTAAGCTTAGCAAGGAAATGATTTTTGCTAGCCACAGAACACTATCACGCAGAAAGGGAATGCTTGAATATGTTTTTGTTCTGGATATAAATCAGGGATATATATGAAAGAGAGAGAGAGAGATGGAGATAGAGGGGAAGAGAGAAGAGCATGTATTGTTGCACGCGAATAAAGTAAACAAAGTTCCTTGTGGCCGATGGCTGCATGATCTTTTCTCGAATCACTAGTTCGTAATATGATACCTCTTTGTACACAATAGTTTCTCGTCAATTTTAGTGTGTGAACGATTTCTATAGTTATCAGTGGCCTCATATGAATAAAAATATATAAAAGATGTGTGTTGGTTTCATGAAACTGGAACTCAGAGTCACTTCTTGTATAGGACACTGCTAAGTGTAGGCTTTGAAAAAGGACCCTACTTTAGGGGAGTTGTTTATTCTTTCTCAATAAAATAATGCAACATGGTTTTAATAAAAATGAATACCAAAATAGAGCATAACAGGGAATCCAAATTAAAAAAAAAATATCAAAGGTGGTGTTTGTTTGTTTTTTATTCGCATCAGACTTTTTTTTTGTTTGATTTTTTCCGATGTTTGCCTAAATATATCCTAACTCTTGTATCACTCAGATACCTTATTTATTCTTTAAATAATATCCCTATATTAGTAGAATACTATCTGCAAATTATATAATAATGATTAAATTATTTCATGAGATACAGGCCTCCAAAGTTTGCCATTTCTCGTTCGAACAGGCATGTTTGGCAATTTTTAGAAAAATAAATAAATTTTAAATAAATATTACTAGTTTATATTACAAGCAAGCTGTACCCGTCGTTTGCGTCTAAAAGGTATCAGAATTCTCCTGACGTTATCATTTTAGTTAATCACTCTCAAACGTGCCCCCTCCATCAGTGCGCGTTAATGCAACTGTCCATTTCTTCATGCCTTTCGATTTTTCCTGTCCCCAAAACTCTTTCTGGTCAAAACTAAGTTTGGATTCGTTCATACCAGACACTAGACAATCGAATATAAAAACATCAGTTGATTTAAAAATGTCGACCAGCCACCCTTTGGTCGATCTTATCTGAAATCACCCATATATATATATACGTATTTATATACGTATATATCAATGGCCACCACAATTGAACAGACTAGGGTGCCTTGATGTCCTTCTGTTTAGGTATAGCCTCCTCTATACTGACAAAACCTGGCAGATCGCCACCGGAAGTTGCCACCGCAATTGAAATGGGTGAGTGGCAGGCCACGGGTGAGAAGAGAGCCAAGCCAAGCCGGCGCCCCGGTGCGGCGAGACGCCGAAACACACTTCTCCCGAGCAATGAAATGTCCGCTCATGCTCCTCGCGTTCCTAGCTCTACCGCTTATTTTCTCGTCGGGTTTGAAAACTATGTTTCGGATCCTCGCCGCTGCAAAAGCTGTGCGCTGACGTTCAGGTTCCCCAGATATGCTCTGTGCTACCAGATCCTCGCTCTCTAAACCTGCGACCCGGAACTCTATGGCTCTGTCGTCAAACTGCCAGGCTTTGTGAGTATAGAGGAGACTATGATTTTGGTTGATGCCATTTTTCGTACTACAATATTCAGAGATCACGCGCCCACAGTGAAACTACGAGGAAATCGCCGAAAACAAAATGCACCCTTAACACAGTCAACGCCAAGAGCGCGTGCAGAGGGACGCTCGTTCACGTGCTACTGAACAAATGATCGGTCATAAAAAAATGGTCAGATTTTATCACCCATTCAAAGTGCACATAAAAGCACCATAGAACAGACATTTCCAGACAAAACAAGGCTCGATACTTTTTAATCCAGAAACTTGGTCAGCCTTTTTTATATCACTAGTGACTGTACATTCAAGATATTTTAATCCGTTTGGGGTGTTATGCAAGAATTTTGCATTCCGATCATCTCATGATTCTGACCCCACCTTGTTTCTGCATCACTGCTAGACGACAAATATGAGTTACATTTGTGACTACCCTTGAGTCTGGAATCTTCCTTTCCGCTTTATTTATCTTACTTCGAAGTAAACAAAATATAAATGCGTGTCTTTTGGCTGCTTTTCCTTTAAAAGTACATGAATGAAAAACAAATCTCGCGATTTCTGCTTTTTGCTTAGGATTTGTAAAAGAATCCCAATTTAGAGGCTCTTATCTCAACGCCCAAGTCGAATAAAGCACAATTCACTGAAAGCCAAGCAGCTAAATATTTTGCTAATTATTTAAAATATTTCAAGACATTGATTCACTGCAGATTCCAAAAGGAAGCGTACAGGTTTTTTGTTTTTTTAAAAATCGCCGGTTCGCTTTTTTTGGAGAAGGATTTTGTCGAAGTGGCTAACTTCAACGCCTCATATCCTAACAACCGGGGCGAGTCCTACACTTTTCCCGGACAAACAAGTAGTACACCTGTTCGGGTATATGTACTTCAATTGTTGTAGGCCACGTGCATTCAATCCTGCATGTTCCTGGCCGAGACGCACTTCCTGAAAACACTCGTAGCCTCGCTCATTCGAAACGTGATTCTTTCGAAGTAGCCACATTTAGCGCCTCTTATCTCGACAACCAGGGAGAATATCGCAAACTTCCTGGGGAACAATATAGTAAACCCCATTTGATAGATTCTTAAATTATTTTAAGTAATATAGGTTGCACGCTGCAGGTTCCTCGTGTCGGCGCACATTCACAAAAAAACTCGTAGCTTTGCTCTTTTGGAACGTGATTCTTTTTTGAGCTAGCCTCATTCAGCGACTCTTATTTCATCAACATGGGCGAATATCGCAACGTTCCAGGTGAATCTTGTAGTACAACTCTTTGGGTAGATATTTAAATAATTTAAGCCATGTAGGTTGCACTCAGCAGGTACCTGGTGGCAAATCATTCCCCCCCCCCCCCCCTTTTCCAAAAAAGAATACAACTGGTACGTTTAACGAAAAAATTGTCAAGGTGCAGGCGAGCTGGTGTATGTTGATCATGATGTTTAAAATCCTGAGACTGGGAAGGAAAATTGAAGAAAAATCGTAAGACAGAAAAAAAGGGACAGGACAAACGTCTCAAAGGGGACAGGACAAACGTCTCTTGAGACGTTTGTCCTGTCCCCTTTTTTCTGTCTTACGATTTTTCTTCAATTTTCCTTCCCAGTCTCAGGATTTTAAACATCATGGTACGTTTGCATTTTTGGAACGTGATTCTTTCAAAGTATCTGCGTTTAGCCCCTCTTATCTCAACAACCACGGCGAATTGCGACAAGTTCCTGGGGAATTATGTAGTACAACTCTTTTGAGTAAATGTTAGCCTACTTTATGCATTCCTTATTTCCTGCAAAAAGTAAACGACTAGAATAGTCTTACTAAAAGTATTGTGACGCAGCCATTGTTGTCATTATTCGCCTCCCATCTAAATTAGTTCCATCACGGTGTAAATATGACTATTTCCTTATTGTTCTGAAACTTGTTTGCTTTACCAGCCTGTTTGACTTGGAGCACTATACGCACCTTCTAAGATTTCAGCTTGTTTGCAGTATTAATAAATAAAATAATATAAACAAAATAAATCAAAAATAATCTCGCGAAAACGTCGTTTGCATAAATGTAATTTCGAAAATGTAGTGATTTTTCCTGTGGTATTTTTCATGCTACAGTAAAGATACATTTGCGGGGTCAGAAATGGAGATTTAATCTATTACCTTTTTCATTTCATTTCATTTATTGTACCCTTATATCGCCCTCAGAGGACTTTACATAAGGGGCGACAAACAGCAATATATATTAAAACTCATAAAGAAAGCACACACAAAAATAACAGTTTAGGTTAATTACATGTAAAGAGCGGCAAGTGCGGCTCGAAACGTGCTGGGCTCTTCTATTTTTACAATGTTATCGGGGAGTGAATTTCAGTCGGTAATAGACAGCTGTAAAGGTAAAAACTTGTAGATGTTAGTCCTAGGAGTGGTGACGTGAAGTTTCCGTCTGTTGTCTGTGCGTGAGGAGGTGTGAATAGCGGCTCTGCAATACTTATCTTTTTTGGATGGCGAATGGTAGTACAGCTGGTGCAGGGCAATCAGCCGTGACATTTTCTGACGGTCTGCGAGAAGTGGAACCTTAAGTTGCTGTTTTAATGCTGTAATGCTTCTGCGGGTGTAGTTACGAAGTATAGAGGAAGTAGCTAGGTTTTCTATGGCTTCTAACTTATCGATTAAATATGACTGATGCGGATTCCAGATGAGAGATGCATATTCAAGCTTGATTCGAATGAAATATAAATAGGCGATCGGTTTAGTGTCCCGTGTTGCAAGGTAGATGTGTCGCTTCAGGAAACCGAGGGTTTTGTTAGCCTTTGCAGTAATGTAATTTATGTGAGGCTCCCATGAAAGATTGCAGGTGAAGTGAACCCCAAGATATTTGTATGTTGGAGCATTTTCAATAGAGTAATTGAAAATAGTGTAGTTGAACTGGGTTGATGTTCGTTTGGTATTAAAGTTGAGAAATTTTATTTTGGAAACATTAATTTTCACTTGCCACTCTTCACACCATGTTTCGAGACATGTCAAGTCGCCCTGCAAAAATGCACAGTCATCAGGCCTTTCTATTTTCCGATAGATCACGCAATCGTCGGCATACAACCTAATTGTGGACCGAATACAAGTTGACAAGTCATTTACATATATTAGAAAAAGCAAAGGACCGAGCACGGTTCCCTGGGGCACACCCGATTTGACATTTTGTTGTGAAGAATTTTTATCGTTATAATGTACGCACTCTCAAGAAAAAAAGGTGTAAAAGGGTGTATTGTTACACCCTTTGTCTCATATAATTCACCCCCAAACTTCAATTCGACGTCCCATACGGCCCCAAATTTTACGAGGGGCTTGATAACGGTGCGATATAACTTTTTAAATATCTAAAGTACGTATCAAAGACCACATAAAAAAACACCGAGTTTTTACAGTAGGGCCACGAAAACCCCGATTATGTTTTTTGTAGTCAGTAAAACGTACATTAGCTATTTTAATAAGTTGTACCACACGGCTATCAAGTGCAAAAATGTTCCAAAAGCCGGGAATCATGATTAAAAATGCAAGTCGGAGGTATTTGTTTTTAAACGGCTATCAAGCCCCTCGTAAAATTTCGGGCCGTCTATTCGACTGTAGGGCGCTGTACGTCGAATTGAAGTTTCGGGGTGTATTATAAGGGACAAAGGGTGTAAAGATACACCCTTTTACACCCTTTTTCTTGAGAGTGCGCTTTGTGTGCGGTTATAAATAAAAGCTGAGATCCATTCGATAACAAACAGTCTGTTTTCAATTAACGTATCTTTAACATGAGACGGTGATGAGGCACTTTGTCGAACGCTTTCTGGAAATCAATAAAGATGGCATGTGTTTCAGTGCGAGAGTGCAGGTTTTCATGGATATCATTAGTGAACTCAAAAAGCTGTGTTTCGCAAGAGTGGGACCTTCGGAAACCATGCTGGTTTCCGAAGGTCCCACTCTCAGGGAACCTGGGAGAATTCAGTTATAGGTGGGATGCATACAAAATTTGATAGCGTACAGTCCCTACTATATATTCCTCTGAGAACTTTGAGAAATACTTAAGGGTTCTTTCATAAATTGCATAGAAATTAAAAAAAAAATGGAACGAAAATTTTTATGGGAGTCAATGGGGGTAAATCGAATTTTTCTCCACGAGCCTACAAAACAGTGATAGCGTAATGCAAATTTTCTCTGACTAATAACTCTCACTTATCTGAGTGTATTCTGGAGAACGTTCCGTCATTTGATTTTGACCAGGTAGATTGTATTGTTATTTAGTTGATTGCACACAACTGCCAAGAGATGGCGCAAGTGGTCGATGTCCCGAATTCCTGGGCATAGGTTGTCTAACATACTCGTTAAAAAAAACGCAGTGGTTGAGAGCAGTAAAGCCGGCGACATCAACTTTTATAAACACAATAAAACGAAGTACGCGAAGTACAATTTTTTTAAAGAAAACAATAGCGTATCCTGGACAGCCGTAAAGCCGCAATTACACTGCGCATACGTCACAAAAAGTTCTGCCGACGCAATAACAGAATGATCTGCGGACATGCCTCAGGCATGATTGAAGGAAGTTTGCTTCATGCTTCGAACATAGCTTCAGGCAGTTTTCGCATGACAAGTGCCTAAAGAAGAAACACGCCTACGACAGTCGCTCCAAACTGTCTTTTGTGTGGTGTATTAGCGATGTGAGCCCGGTTTACAAGCATGGGCCAGCTCACAGCAGTAGCAGCGTACGGCTCTTTGTTCAAGCAATTCAAGACGGAGGACGAACCGTTCGTTCGCCGTCTTGTCCGCCGTCCATCACTCTTCGACGTGTACCCGCTTTCCCCTTCAGCACACCCATTTCTAGAAGGATCTTGTCGGCGTTGCAATGGAACAAAGAGGTGCCGTCAAGGCAAAACAAAAAGTGAAATAATCCATACTTGGCTGTTAATGTCGGTTAGCGTCGTTCAGTTTCATTCTCATAGAGTCAATTCAATCCAGATAAAGGCTTCCGTGATGTGAACGAGTCCAAAATTGTGGGACTGGCTACTTCAAATCGAGGAATACATGACCTCTCCGCGCTTCGGTGTTCTTTCATCGACGAGATGTAAGAAGAACGCGTGGACGGCCACTGGTGTTACGTTGGGGTATACATAACCCTAAAAGACGCTCCGAAAATCGTTTTGATTGTTTCCAACATTCGGGGAACAAGGACGCACAGACGGTCATCACTTTTGTCAGGGGTAAACAAAAAATGGTGATGACGGCGTTTGTACGACGCAATATCAGCGTTTTCGAAACAAAACATGATACCCATAACGCCCTCACACTCAATGCCTCAAGCTAGGATACTCAAACTGCGAATTTAGTATATAGTCCATTGACCGGGATCAGTGTAAACAAGAAGCAGAGCCTAAAACCAGGAAAGTAACTTCGTAACGGCCGTGATAATTAGGGCGTCGCCCTTAATTAAGGAGAGAATGACGCCTCCATCGGCTTGTTCCGCCTTTGCTCGTTAACAGTATTGATTTCTTGCCGAACTCGTAGACTTTCTAACTATAGCCTAGCAGGGGTAGTTAGATGATGGAGGCCATCTTGGTAGGCCGCCAAACGATTCACGAGGCGAATATCAGCACAAGCTAAGCAATTCGCCTAGTCATAACAGTTCACCTGACAGCTTTTGTGCATTGTTATGAAAAGTAAAAGTATCAAAGCATAAAACTGCACCTTTTTAACCTTCAAGTATTCAGGTGCGAAACACATGTTAAAGCTGCGTCCAAGCGTTCTTGAGTGTCGCACAAAATTCATTCTATCGCGTATTAGCGGAGCTAAGGGCACTTTGGCCATTCATGCTTTACATCACTTTGCCTTCTAATAGGTTTTATTTTAGGGTTTTGTTTATTTATTTTTATTTCAGATGAAGCATTGAATGTAAAGGGCGTTCCTGAAAAACAATATTCGCGTTCTTCGGCTTGCGTACACTCTAAGAAAAAGGCTCTCTCTTTACACTCTTTTGTCTAATATAATGCACCCTAATACTTCAATTCGACGTACAACGCTCTATAGTCGAACAGACGGCCCCGAACTTTACGAGGGGCTTGATAACGGTGCGATATAATTAAATAGATAAAGTACGTATCAAAGACCGCAGAAAGAAAACATTGAGGTTTTGCTGTAGAGCCAAGAAAACCCCGATTCTTTTTTTTTTAGTCAGTAACACGTACATTAGCTAAGTAACAGACTGTTTTAGTACATTAGCTATTTTAATAAGTTGTACCACACGGCTATCAAGCCTCTCGTGAAAGTTAGTACCGTCAGGTCGATGTCAGTGCGCTGTACGTCCAACTGAAGTTTCGGGGTGTATTATATGGGACAATGGCTGTAAGAATGCACCCTTTTTTTTTAGCTTGTAAATGAACTGCAAGCATCGCAGAAAGTTCGACGTTTGTGTTAATGTGACCCTAGTGGTTGGGATATAACGCAAACGTTTGAGAACACTACGTTACCTGTATCAAAATACAACTGAGCAAAACAAGATTTCTTTTATAAGCCGAAGTCCACCTAAACCTATTACTGCCAAAACAATGAATGGCATTATGTGCGCCCGTCGCATCTGTTTCAGTGGGGAAAAATATTTATCGGCAAGGAAGGGAACAATGTCCTCTTTCTTGCTGGCAAGTGTTTTTTTTTTGTTATTGTTTATGTAAATCCCACATGCATCCACAATGTCAGTTTTTTTTTTGTCAATATTACGCTTAGGTGGACATTGGTTCATCCAAAAAGTTTAGTCATTCTCATTTATACTTTGAACCAGATAACGTCATCTTCTCAAACTTTCGCGTTCTATCCCAACCGCTACAGTCATATTCTCACAAGGGTTTAAACTTTTTGCGGAAGATAATTTATTTCCCACGGCCAAACAAAAAACAATTATTTTCTTGGAAACTTCCTGTACTATAACTTTAAGATAGATTATCCGCAATGGTGACAAGCGCGAGCTTTTTGCATTTTGTTCACCCCTTGGTAACGCAACCGCTTGGGGAGCAGCTTGCCAGCTCTTATCACTTAGGCACAAAATGCCAAAGCACTGGGCCGTGGACGCATGCGCAGTGCTTGACCTTACGCAGAGGAGAGCGACTGCACATGCTCGTGACGCGTTGCACTGCCCCGAAGATGGCAGCGCAAATCTTACTGCCTTTACGGTTAGCCCTCGTTAAGGAGAGAAGAGGCCTTTCCTTATAACACGTCTTGAGCTTGCTCGCACCAGACCGTAAGGTTGAAGACAAATGCGTTGAAGAATCTTCACTGTGGGTTAAAAAGAAGAAACAAAAACGCACCAAGGGGCAGCGAAAACTCTGGTCGCCAAAAGAAGGGCAAGGGCGAGTAACCCTTCTATCGAAGCAGTGTAATCAAACGTATTATTTAATGAACAAAATTTAATGCCACGAGTGAGCTTGCGGAGGTTAAACATGGTCAGAAGCACCCGAAACTGGAGTTACTTAGGCGTCTATGTGTTTCTGCTGTCTCCTACCTAACCCCGAATTTGAATCAAAGCTACTCTGAGGAGGTTTTTGAGATCGCCTAAATACAGCGATTACTCACTCTGCGGGCTCTAAGCATCCTAGAAATTCATAAATCATAACGATGCGTGGCCAATTTCCTTATTTAAAAAAAATCAAATATCCCAACACACCGAGGTCATTTCAGGCGATGGAAGGAACATGTTCCGAAACCAGGACCACTGTCAGCCAATAGCAAGCGAGGGATCCTCGCGCCTCCGACCGGTGGAACCACGGAGCGATATCTCGAATAAGCGCGGCTCATTGCCCAAACAGCCCGGACTACAATTCAACTTAGCGAGCGAGCGCTCGAGAGCTGACGACCAGAAACATCTTATTGCAGAATTATGTTCCCTCTCCACGAAAAATTAACATTTTTTGACTACTCTAATTGCTATTACCATCTTCAAAAGCATACACATTTTGTAATAACAGCGTTTGCAATCTGAACCAAATGCCGCGTTTTCATTGGTCACGCGTCGTTCTGGCTGCCGGAACAATCCCATCACCGCAGATGACCTGAGTGTGTTCGAACTTTGATTACTTTTTTATTAGGGAACTCGGCCGCGCATCGCTATAATATATAAATTTCAAGTGTGCTTAAAGCCCGAAGATTGAGTTATCGCCATATTTAGGTTATATCAGAAACCTCCTCAAAGCACCCCTAAAACTGCAAGTTGGACTAGTTGGTTAGGAGTCATATTGAGGTTTTACGCCAAATCAAAACACAGCGGCAAAAAGTGAGAGGCAGCGCAGGAGAAGGCGTAAAACCTCAGAGCTCCTTCTTCTGTGTTGCCTTCCACTTTTTCTTACTGCGTGTTTTCTTTCTTCGGCGTAAAATCTCAGTATGGCTTAGATTCGTGTGCATTTCTCCGTATCACCAAATACTCTCCAGGCAAACATACTGCTGCGCGCATAGTACTACACTAATTAAATTGTCAATAATGGTCAGATTTTTCGACACACGTATAGACTGTCCGAACGAATTAAAAATCCTATTTCTGTGTCTATTGTATTTCCTCGCAAAGTCAAACATCGTGTATGAAACGTAATTCCAACCACCCGACTTTAATACACTCAATAATATCACACCGACGCCGACATCGTTAGGTTGTTCCTCATTTAATGCGCGTAATTTTGTCAAACAAGGTTCCGAACGAACCCAATTATCGGCTCCCGCTAACAAAGGAACAAAAACTTTTTTTGGGCGGACTCCCGAACACGACGCGACCGAATACGGTCCATCCGAGCCAATTCCACGAGCGCGGGCCTTCCACACAGCCACCACGGCCTGGACAAGGTCGTGACATTTCAGACAATGCCTAACCGAGCCTTCCAAAAGACCAGCAGCGGCTTCCCCACGCGGCGTACCGTCGGCATACGGTCAACAGTAAACCCTTTTCTCGCCAGTCCAATTGTAGCCACGGCCGCTACGGTCTATGCACCCTGGCGCCGAGACTCCGAACTCGGCGTGCGTGGCTCGGTCTCATTGAAGCTGGCCCTGGTAACAGCTGGGGCCGACAGACATATTGTCCGTCTCCGCTCAGCGGCTGCGGGGAAATTAAAGTCTGCGGAGGGTGTAAACGAACCTCCGGCTTGTTCGGGAATATTGAAAACACGCCGGCTTCGCACTGACTGAAATGATCAACGTGCCGCACTAATTCTATGCGAAACGACAATTTCTCGCGCAGCAGTCTCGGTGTCGTCCGAGCGACCCCGAGCTCTGATTGGCTTTCATTAAAAGGATAGTGGGTAGACTTCAGTGTGATATCATATAAAATCTACCCACTATTTTTTTTTTTTTTTTTTTTGTTGCAAGCAGCCAATAAGAGCTCGGCATTCTTACGTATTCGCCTGTCCTAGGAGCGAACAAACTTGCGCTGAGCGTTAAGCGTGGAATTAGAAGGCAAAACATTATATCCTTTTTTTTTTTACTTTCGCTACGCTGTTCGCGGCGAAGACGCTGCTACTGCACGCATGTACACCGCTCGCCTTGTCTGCAGAGTTCTGGATCTCGTAGCGGGTTGCAAAGTGCGTGGCCGAACGGTGAGGACAATGCGCGAGAAACTCCTAATGATTAAAGCTCTTTCGGGTGAAGGCGAGTCTAGCCAAATAAGCCACGAAGCCAGATGCGTTATTCACTGTTTTGTTTCATTAGTGAACGAAAATAATAATTGACTGAACCGGAGTTTGTGAAAGAATCACCGGTTTTAAGCGAGATATAAACATCTTGTCACCTGTACACGTGTTCTGACCTCGTCTCAGCAGAGTGACACAAACCAAACACTTAGATGGTGAAAACCCATCGCATCCTGTTTTATTGATATACGACGCAGAAAGGCGAGGAGCCTATGCTTTCAAGCTTGGGCGCCTAAATTGGTCTCGTAGCGCACACGACCGGCGGCGACTGGGGCATTGAGCTCCTTCAAACTGCATCAAAATACCTTAGACCAATTAACCTTATTCCTCTTGACTGCGATAGAATGCTCGATAAAATCTCAAAATCAAGGGCAGTCGTAATAATATACTAAACGGTGGATGTCTAAACAATTTTCGAGAGAGTTCCCAAGATTATAGTGAAGTACCGTGTTCCTCGTCGAGACTTTTGTAGGGACCCGGATCGTAGAGCAACTCAGATTAACGCAATGGAAACGAAGACGAAAACACATTGAAAGGCTGTAAGCCCCAGATTACGCAAAGTGAACGTGGTCAACACAGACAAACGAGAGGTTGTAAAATAAACCCGCCCTGCTTTACGGCTAAGACAACGCCTGGATACACGGTTTTGCGCAAAAAAGACGGACACAAACGTTCACCGACTCGCCCAACAACAAACTATTTTAAGACAACGCCGCTGAGGAAAAAAAAAAGACATTGTAAGTTACCATCCCATTTTCGAAGCGCTCCTTTAAAAAAAAAATTAAAGACAAACATTGACATAAAACAAACTTCCAATGAGGTCACCTGTATTTTCAGAGTATAAATGGGCAACCGTCCGAAGGCGCGTCTTTGGGAGCTTACCTTAGATTTTGAACTCGGTGAACTTGGCTCGTCTTTTTAAGAGCAGCGCAGCTGGGACTGACACAATTACTTGTGACGCCCAAGAAACAATTTATCTAAAGTTACGACTTCTTTTTTTTTTCTACATTTTTTGGTACAATGACCCAGCTATAATAAAAATAAAGCCGGATCGCCTATAAAAAAAAGGGAATGATTTTCTTCAACCAAAATACAACCGAAATGTTTTTTTTTTTTTTTTTTTTTTAAGGTGAGCTATTTTTCTATACGGTGCCCCCTCTCTTCCTAAGAGCAAAATAAAATTACTGCTTTACAGCATTCTTTTTGGCACAGGGATAAAGCCCGAAAAACACGGAAGAAGAGACGTTAATAAAACAAGAAATATTATCTGTTAGCACGTCGGCTGAGCTTGTTTGACGTTAAAGCTCGGCTGAAAATCACTTTAAAGTTTGTAAGCAAGCGCATGCGTATTCTGAACGAAAACGGGGTAGTCCGTGTGTCCGCTTTCCCAAAGAGCGCAAAGAAACCCAATCACTTCTATTTTTATAAAAAAAAAACAGTCGTCAAACGATGAGACAAAAAAATAACTTGCACGTACAAATTAAGCTTGTGTTAAGGCATTGACCAAGAGGGCACAGTGTGAGATAAGATAATACTGAAAAACTTCATCTTGCATTACAAAAATACGTTTCTTTTCTAAAGGTCTCACGCTGTTTCTAAGCACATTAAACAAAATTTAAAAAATATGTAAAAAAAAAATAAAATGTATTCTCGCACGCCGAGCTCTTTTTGTTCGTTGCGGTGATTAGTTCACCGACACTGCTCCGGGCACTGCCAACCCAGACGCGTAGCTACGATCAACATTGACGACACGAGTCCGCGAAAGAACACCTGGCAGCTTGCTTTGCCGACTACTTGAGAAGGTTAAAGGCTATTCTCTATGAAGCGAACATACGGCGAACAACCGACCAACTTCGTCCGGCAGCACGTTCGCTTGGCGTGCAACGTCAGAAGCACTCCCGTGACATCGCCCACAGAGCGAACGCTGCAAGCAAAATTCGTTGCTTGTCCGCCGCTTATTCGCTGCATAGAGTCCAGCCTTTACGTTGTTAAATTTATTCGATATCGCTTGTAATGGCTACCAAGCGGAACTTAAACCTCGTGCCTTATGTATTAAGAACATCACAAACTACACCAAAAAAAAAAATCTTTTTGTGGTATTTTAACAGGCGTTAGTCGAGAAAGCACCAGAACAATACCCATTCAACTACTAAATTTCTCTAATGGCGCATATAGCAAGATTATATGTACGTTTACTTGATGTGATCCGCGCGCCTCACTCTCTGCGGATTCTCGAAGGCATTAAAGACGACTTTAAAGAAATATAATGTTGTCTGAGGATGTTCCTTGCATATTATGATTCGTCAACAAAAGTCATCGCGCCCTGCTATTATAGGAACACCGAACGACGATTGGATCGCACATTCAAAAACGTATTTCTAAAGACTCGGCAGATGCCGACCGAGCTGTCGATAGACGCAGCAAATAACGCGAGCTACTGCATCGGCATCTTCCGCGCTACGGAGTAGATGGCAGCGTTTATATGCAAAAATATGTGGAGAGGGCACCTGCACAAGTTCAAAAAAGCTAGGGTACCTTTTTCTTTTTCTTAAGAATTTGCTTTTTTTAGGGTGTTGAGGACGCTTCTTTTTAGGGTCGGTTGACGCTCCAGAGTCAGCGCCGCGGTGCAATCATCGGGAGGGTAGCCATCTTGTAAACGCGAATGTCGACGGCTGAACCACCGAGCCTTCGGAGTTTCATCTTTTCGCGTCTTTCTCTCGTACAGCAAATTTTCGTTCTAGCGGCATATGCCTTTGTTCTTATGTGCATGTGCCTTCGACAGTAATTTAACCGCAGTCTAAGCTTTTTTATGTTATTATTATTATTATTATTATTTTAATGATAACGAGTTTTTTTGTTTTTTTTTTCTCTTGTTTTTGTGAATTTTAAACTTAACATCAAAAATGTGGCTGAGCGTTCAATTTCATCGTGCCGGCTGATGAAGCTTCCGTTCGCACGGCGGAACTGAATTAAAATAAATGTTTGATCAACGCAAGTTGAGATAAATTAGTGTATGTTACCCACTGTCCCACGAACCAAGGGGACTGCAATCAGTGCATCAACGATAAATATTCATGTTGCGAGAAGATTTTTGCGCATTTCGTTTTCATTTTACGTTAATCAATTCTTTTAAACCTGCCCCATGACACGCTTTTCGACCTTTTATAATACTTTCGATGTTTCCTTGCATTGACGTTTTTAACCCATCTTTTGCAGCGTTCAAGATTTATCTTACAAATCTATAAATTTTAACCCATTTGTTTGTAGCGTTCAAGTTTTCTCTTACCCATTTGCAGAATTATTCTTCCTTTTGCTGTATGTCAATTGTGCATCATTACAAAGGCGCAAGCTGTTTATGAGCACACAAAATAAACAAATGAATGAATTAATTAATTAATCTCTTTTCAGAGCAACTTGTTTCTAATAAAAAAAAAGCTTAACGAAACAAAACATGCATAATTGTTTTAGAACAAGAGACCAAATGTATATGCCTTTTATTACAAACACATTATTGTGTATAAGCAGTTTTAGTAGTGGTTCTTGATACGTCTTACACCGGTTTCTTGTACCGTATTTACTGTGCTTTAGTGTCCACTTCAATATTCTCAGTAAACAGTAATCTCTAAAAGTTATACAAAAGGACTTTTGAATATGGTCCTATTCCTTTTCCTTTTCGTTTCAAGTACATGTGTATATACCTTTCTACCAAATAATGTCAACTCCAATAGGACCCCTATCATATAAGGTAACTTTTTGATAGCCTTTTTTCTGTCTATTTTTTTTTTAAATTAAGTTCTGAATTAGTATTTTATTGAAACCGGACAGTGCTTATAACCGGCCTTAGTATACGCAGAATGTAGTGCATTGTAGACAGCGCGCCGTCACTTACCGGGCGTCGGTGTGTGTCGAAGCCGCGGGCTTCCTCTTAGCCCCAGTATCCGCTCAGATCGTTCCAGTGGTTCTCCCGGGGTGATCCAGGAGCAGCTGCCCGGGCACTGATGCCGTGGCCAGCGCCGTCGTTCGACTCCTCGGCGCGCAGAAGCAGCGCCTGCGGCGTTCGCCGTACCACCTTCAACACTCGACCAACACGGAGAAGCGGATAGGGTAACGGCTCCGATTTCGGTCACCGCAATCGTGAGAGCCAGATCTAATTTGACTCTTGCCGAGCGAGCGAAGACAGCGTTCATAAACTGTGACTGCTACGAAGCGTCAATGGCGGCCGAGAATACAACAACAAAACACCGTACCTCATCTGCTAACAAAGGGGAAAAAACGTTCATCGTCTTCTGCGAACCGAGTGTAGCGGCAAAGTAAGGTCGGACGCAGGCTGAAACTGTGATCGTCTGATATTTCACTTCGGAAGCCATGGACAATCCGCGCTTCATTTGCGTATCTCAAATTGCTCTTTTGCCGTACACAAGCAGACATCAACGGGTAGATGAAGGAGTAATAAAAACATGTACATCAGGAACCGCGATACCTCTCTCGCTATTTGTTTGTTGGTAGACGCTCTGAAGAATAGATTTTTTCGATTGTGAACTTGCGAACGGATCCATAATAGCTGAGTTCCCTGCACTATCTGCACCGGCACTGAAAAGTGTAGGGCGGTGTACTTCCGGTCGCATCTCAATACACATACCGGAAGTACACTGCCCTACACTTTTCTACACCGGTGCGGAATGTGCAGGTAAATTGAAGGCAGCTAGTGTCTCATTGGTTGATTACACGCAAGCTGTAGCGCCACGTCCAATAATCAATCGAGAACGCTTTCGCTCTCACTTTGACCAAAATCGGACCCCTGGAGCGTCTCTGTGACTGCTGTGTTTAACGCGTCCCCAAATGTGTTTCCTCGCCTGACGACGTCATAGAAGATTCATGCTGTTGCCTGCAGCGATCCTGGCGGTAGCGCAGCTGCAGAGGTAGATACGGCAGACCCCTGTTCCGTTGCACGTCGCTTTCCGGCATGACAGTTCACGGAAGCTCCCCATGGCGGGAGTTGAGACGCCGCGACGAACGTGACACTTGCGTTCGCTCGTACGTTTTGTCGGAACTTCTACGAACAAGCGCCAGGATCGCCACGTCCGACAACGTGGCACGTTGACTCCTGAGGCGCAATTTCTTGCCACTTAGGTGCTACTTTCCGTGCATGGGCGGGATAAGACCATAAGCACAGCAGTCGAAGACACGTTTCAGGCACTGTTCTCACCATAGCGACGAACATCAAACATCTTTCGCAAACTCATTCAAAACGAAGTTCTGCTAGCTGCCTGTTTTTTTGTTTTTTTTTTTACTTGAGAATCATTAACCGGCTAGGTTTTAAAGGGTTTGAGAAAAATCAGTACTGCTCCAGGTTGTAAAAAAACTGAGTTTTGACGTGTCAGTGAACACGAATAGTTGTTTCTGCGTAGCTCGGTCGCCCTATATTTACTGAAAAACTTTTATAAAAGCCGTGGTTCAAAGTCTGTCGTATTTATTTCTATCATTTAGTTTTTTTTGTTGTTTTTTTCGCTTGTAGACATTAACCCACAGCTCCAATACTTGCAAGTCGCAGAGTTGTCTCGATGGCAAACTGTGCAATAAGTTTTATATTGTTTCGTGCAGTTCATTTTAGTCATGTTAAGTCATTTGTCATTTAAGTCATAAGAGGATTTTTATTTTACTTGGAAAAATTAATGCGTGGAACCTTAATATGTTTTTTTAATTGTTTAAGCCCTATACGTGAATATATTGCCCAAATGAAACTAGTGGATACCGCCCCATTTTGCTCTCACGTCTCGAAAACATTCAAGGGTTTCTGTTTACGCCAGAGACAGAGTAACATGAGTATATCTGTTGATAATTTAAGGAAACGTGTTTCCTTGTTTGTATCACCCGCTAGATGCTCACCGCATACGCCCAGTTACTTTACAAAGATCTAAACCGCTTGAATGACCGAGTCAATACAACATTGATGGCACAAAGTAATTACTTATACTCCAAAGTAACTATCGCAAATCTGACTTTTAGGGTATCTATAAACCATCCAACCCCAATTGGCAACGAACTTTAGTATTGATTAAGAACATTTTCAATTTTCTTTCCACTTATTTTGAATCCAACCACATCAATTCAGAACCAGCTTTCGACACTATAAGTCACACTCGAGGACAACTTTCTGCGGCACCTCGAAACAACTGATGAGTGCGCTTCCACAAAATTCATCGGAGCTCATAAGTTAGATTGCGTATTAATAAAGCTGTCAGAAAAGATAAAATCAACCACTTTACTCGAGGTTTATTGGACACATTTCTCGTTTCCGAAGAGCGGAAATGTTACCGAGAGGCCACAATGACAAATGACGCTAGCTTCCGTAACAAAAACCTACCTCGTGCGAAATCCTTGCGCTCATGCGGTGCACCCAATTTTGCCCATTATCACTCGTAATTGGTGTGAAAATACACAAAACACGATGAATGCGTAATGCGTTATTTAAATACGAAGCTGCCAAAGCCACCAGGTTATGAATGTATGGGTTGGATGAATGGATATATAGATGGATTGGTGGCTCGATGCATATGGCTGAACTCTTTAAACCAGGGGCGGCTTGCGCACCCTAGTTAATATTTTTAACCGCCACAGTTAACCTCTATCTAACGCACAAAACATTAAGCTTAAGGCTTTTATATTAAATTCATTGCCGGGTCCGCTAGCGCCATCTCTCGGTGGGACGTTCTAAACAACAACCTGTCGCCACCAGAGGCTTTGTATGCTTGTCAGCTAAATAAATGTACGTCCCAACAGCAACCCGAAAAAAAAAAAAAGACCACCGCCGCGGCAGGACCAACCTGGTAGGGTCCGTAGGCACCCGCTCGCTTGCCCCACATGCCGGAGAGGCGATTCCAGTCGCTGGCCCTCTTGCCCCACATGCCCGACAGAGCGTTCCAGTCGCCTCCCTGCGGCTGGGGTTCGGCCGCGCCGCAGCACAGCAGTGCAGCCAGGACGAGCAGCACTAGCAGGCTCCGGCTCAAGACCACCGCGCTGGTCGCGGGGCGGCCAGACTCGCCGTACGTCGCCACGACGGGCCTCCGTCCGACGTGCCGAGACGATTCGACGGGAGACATGGTGCCGAGGGTGTCCTGATTCTGCGATTCAAGGTCATAATGATATTAAGGCGAAAGCTGTCTCATTGTTCAGTCGACCTTCAAAGTCCTTGAGCGAAAACACGTCGAGACACGAAAGCTACAAAAAACCGGCGACAGGACAGCTATGAAAATCCACGGTTCGCAACTGGTAAACCGTGGCGAACCGTCGAGAGGGTCTTCAGCGTCGCGGCAGATATCTTCACCAGGAAACATGAGAAGACGACTGACGAGAACTTCGAACGACAACTGCTGTAGAATCTGAACAAGGTGTAAATGACAAAAGGAAACAAAATCTTACCACTTCCAACATATGTACGCATTTTTTTATTTCGTAACAAAAAGTTAAAGAGTTATGTAAAAAGAAATCAATTACTTTCTTTTCATTCGTCAATTACTTTCCTTTAATTCATCAATTACTTTTGTGATGCAGCAATTCATTACTGTAATCAGTTACATTTTTCAATAAATTAATTGTAATTGTAATTGGTTACTTTTTTTCAGAAACACGTAAAAGACTGATTCTGACCAAAGGAGACGCATGTTTTAGTGTCCCTTCCATGACACTATCGGTCTTTTTCTATTTATTTATTTTATTTTGTTTTTGTTTTCCAGTTTATTTTTTTAACTTTTTTCCTTTTTTTTTGTTTCTTCATTTTACATAAATATTATTAACATATATTTTATCTTATATTTATTTATAGTAATTTTTATTCGATATTCGTAGCTCCTTCGTCCTCTTTCTTGCTTCCTTCATTCTATCTTCCCCTTATATTCTTCGTTTTCCTCTTTTTTATAATTAGAACATACTGCAGGCCAGAGACTGGCCCAAGCATGAGTGCAAATAACAAAAAATACAAGTAAGTGCTTTTGACTCCAAAAATCAAAAGCACGGTTATACATATTCGAGCTTATACCACTATATGCAATACAGGAGAGTGACATACAAAACACCAAGATATTTTATACGTAAAAAGTAAGCAATTCTAAAAAAAAACTATCAATGAAATCACAAAAATCGGTAGCCTCAAAACTTCTAGAAGGTAGAGAGTTTCATTCCGAGATGGTACGAGGAAAGAAGGAAAACTTGAAACGATTAGTGCGTGCATAGATTGGTGTTATTGAATATTGATTATGGTGCCTCGTAGGTTGTAACATTAACGGGATGAGGTGATTATGTATGCCAAGCCGTAGAATTGCTATGTACCATAAGCAATAAAAATATTAGCCTGGAAGGCTTCCTACGCTGCTCAAGTGTAACTATGCCATTCGTTTTCATAAGTTGCGATGGAGAATCTATTATTTAAAAGTTTTCATAAATTAATCTGACCGCGCGCCTATAACCATTTCAAGCTTCGAAATGTTCTTTTCATTGAAGGGATCCCAAACAAGGCTGCCGTATTCAAGTTTCGATCGCACAAAAGTGATATAAGCTAAACGCCTGACTCTAGATGGTGTTTTCATCATCTTGCGCCTAAGGGAATCAAGTATACGGAATGCGGATGAGCAGGTGTTATCGTTGTGTGTATCCCATGACAGACTCTCAGAAATTGTCAGTCCTAGATACTTATACTCCGAGATTTCGCGCACAGGAGAGCTACAGACATTGTAAATAAACTCAAGTGGAAGTTTTTTTTGGTAACCCGTAATAAAGTTTTTTTTTTTAGTTTAATTTGCCATTCGGCACACAAATCTGAAATTCTTTAAAAGTGAAGAGTTTAATGCATACTGGTCGCATTAGCTTGTGATATATTTGACCACAACACAATCATCCGCAAATAGCATAATGCTTAAACTTTCATTGATGACTGACATAATGTCACAATATATATTAGAAATAATAAGGGCCCCAGAACGCTGCCCTGGGGTACACCCGAAGGTACACGCAACCAATTTGATAATTCCTCACTAATATCAACGAACGGTTTACGCCCTTGTTGGTGTGATATAATACATTTAACAACGAGAATCGGAAAATCAACAATTTTCTAATTTAAAAACTAATTTTTTATGAGGGACCCTGTCAAACGCTTTGCTGAAATCCACGAATCCACTACGTCTACCTGACCAAATTTATCGAGACTAGCAGTGAAGTCGTGGACCGTGGATAAAAGCTGAGCTGTGGAAGAAAACCCCTTCCTAAAACCATGTTGGAAGGGAGACAAAATGTTGTTTTCTTTCAAAAAGGAAGAAGCAAAGTTTGAAATGATACGCTCCATGAGTTTGCAGCAGGAACATGTGAGAAAAATGGGACGATAGTTTGTTAGCGATAATAGGTCTCCTTTCTTGAGTACAGGGCCGACACGTGCTAAGAATCAGTTATTCGGAAGCGCACTGATGACAAACGAAGTACGTAATATTATCGTCAAGAAACGTACCAGTGACTCTGCGTGCCGTCGAAGAAAACAAATTCCGAGGACACCTAAGCACTTTATATGAGTTGTGAATGCGAAAATATGAATGTCGAGCAGAACGCCACTGAGCGCTTCTTCGAGCTTTGCGGTGCGAGTATTGAGGCGCCGCCATATTCGTTGGCGCCGAGAAGAGCACACACAAGCGCAGCCGCCATCGGCCGGATCAGGAAAATAGTCGGTACTGGCAAAACCTGTAGCGAGAAGAACGGCACCCTGGTTAGCCACATGCCTCTCATGGTTTCGCCGTGCCTTTTTCTTCTTGTGCGTTAAAACGTCAGTTGTTAGTTGGTGCTCGCGCTATCCATCGTACCGGCATGCGGTCGTGTATAATTACTGTGCGATGCACGTAAAAGACCCCAGGCTAGCAGTTATACTGCACTGGCTAACTTTTTCATCTACAGTTGGTTGCAATGTCGCCATGTTTCTGGCAGACAAACCTCCCACTGTATAACAACTAACGGCCAATTACTTTAATTATTCGTCTTGTATACTTCTACTAATCCTGGACCTTAGCGCTGTTTGTGCTGTTTGTGTTTAGACCCCAGAAGACAAGGAGCTAAACCCTGACGTAAACAACACCTTCTAAACCAGGCAATCTCTGCCACATTCTTTATATAACTTGATTTTTTTTTGTCCGTCTGGCGTTCAAAAGCGTATAAACGGTAGCTATAATTCTACTTCAAATGACTTCAGTTAAAAACTGGGTTGTGTGTCAGCGGCGCTTGACTGCAAACTGCCTCGAATTTCCCAACCCCTGCTCGTTTCAATCTGGATGAGCATCGTACTGGCGTGCAGCCCTGTATTACTACTGCGTGGTGCATGTTAAAGACCTCAGGCTAGCGGTACTCCTGCACTGGCTAAATTGCTCATCGAGAACTGTGAGACAGGTCGCCCGTTGAGGCAGACTAACTTCAGATTCTACAAAAATACTCACAATACACACGATTCCTCGAATGCGGTAGCACTGCTTTTTTTTTTTTATAACGACTGTATTCCGCCGATTAAATCGTAACGAACCCTACAGAGGGTAACGAAGCATAAAATGTTCACACATTTTTACTAGATAACCATATGAACCCAACTTCATTTTACGTGTCTAGCCAAACGTCGTCTCGTTTCACGTGCGTATTTTTGGCACGCCGAGCAAGCTCATACACAACCCGTCGCCACTTCTGTACAGCCATCATCTTCTCAGTCTCCTCGGCATTTTCAAGCCTGTGGCACGTTCAGTGAGCTCCTCGCCCCGCTGTAGGCGAATGCTTGCGATAAGGAGGAGGAAGCCGCGTGTGTGTCTCACTCTCCCGCGTCCCGCGCATGCGCACAGTAGAAAGACAAGGTTGGAAAGTGATGTGTACTTCACTCACCCGCGCATGTGCAAAAGCTTTAATATAACGACCAGACTTTTTTTTTAGGAGGAAGGGATGGTGACGTAAATAAATGCTAACACATTTTTAAAACATCTCACCATAAAAAACAAAAATGTGTTCTCCTCTTCGTCCGTATTTATTGTCTAACTGATCTGTGCATTCGGATATAAAAGGAAAGTAGTAAAAGCCGTTTATACACATATAAAGAGTGCGCAAATATCTCTGTATGAAGAATTAGAGCGTAAAGTAAAAAAATATACAAAAACTATTAAGAAGAAAACGACAGCCACGCCATCATACATTAGCGAGACTTAAGGTTCTGAGGTATGGCATAAATGATGCAAATCTATCCCTAAATACAAACGTACGCATTGCGGAAGAAGACTTACATGTTGGGAGCTACCTGCATTTTGTATATTAGTCGACCACACAATAAATAGGTAAACCTAATGTACGACGGGTCCCTGAGAGATGCGCGCACAGAGTAGGAGACTTCTTGTTGGCATTCGTGAGTGTCGTGTTCATTATTAAAAGGGTCCTTCCGGTTGGGACATTGCGCAGAAAAGTAAGATATTCAGCGCTATGGCGTAGAGGCCTAGACAAAAATTCCTAATTTTAAGTTGTTTCTTTTTTGGTTTGTGGTATTTTAAAAAGCAACATCACGAACCTAAGTGGATATTTGTTTCTGTACGTCGCTAGTTGACGTGAAAGACGCGTATTTGAAAAGAGCTATTTCGGGACATATTATTTCTTCGAATGAGGGCAATTTGAAGTCAATAAAAATATAATTAATACCAGGATAAACAAAAAAAACGCGGAGGGATCAAATCAAAGGTTGGTTTTAAATAAGAAGAGTGTGCGTCATCGCGTAATCTTTATTCTTTTTTTTTACCACGTCTTAAAGAGCGGGGGTTAAGATACGTAACCAAAATGAGCCGGGATTATTACACTTCGTTTCAGCTTTTTTCCTCGCAAATTTATTCCGTCTGCACGGTGAAACAGGTTTAACTAAAACACAAACGCCCAAGCAATCTAACAGAGTATAAATAAAAAAGCCAAAAATGTTTTAATATGACGAAATAAATAAAAAAACGAATCAAAATGGCGCGTGACGAGATTGAGATTGAATTTATATTCCGCAGTAGCTAATTTCTGATGGGCGAGAGCTAGAGTGTTAGCCAACCGAGGGAACTAGTGGATGGCATGTGTAAAATAAAATCTTAAATTGTTTAATTTTGAGGCAATCATAAAGTGTTTATAATGTACGCTAAAGGGTCAACTGGCGCTAGTGTCTATGTGACTTCCGGGAGGCAAAATGAAGCAGACAGCAACCAGTCTACTTTTGCAGTGCTCTTGTGCATTTCTACAGGAAAACGCGCGTGCATTTTGTCTCTTCGCCGGAAAATAGCATAGAACACTTTGGTTATTTTGGTCGCACTCAATAGTATGTACCTTTATTTACATTGTAAAAGTGTAATTGCCTTAGTTTCAATATTCTTCTTTACTAGTGAACGATGTTAAGCTTCGCTATACTCAACGGCTAAGCCTCAGTTCCATAGCAGGTGTGTAAACACGAACGATGATTCTAAGCAAAACATACAGTCGAAAGGAATGTAGAGTATGTCTAAGGTTCGTTAGCATTCCGGTGGCGCTTATATATTGCTGATATGCCAGCCCTGTCATATATATGAAAATGACCCCGTCGTACATCTTTACAAGTTATTAAAACAATTCAAAACGTAAAGAATTAAGTACGTGGGCTATGAAAGGTGTCTCTTTGTATTATTTTCTATGCCGGGCAGCTCTTATGAGGCTATTGTTCTCAAAGGTTTCGAGCATGCGGGTGTTTTTGTTTTTCGTTGTTGTTTTTTTTGTTTTGTTTTTTTGAACATAGAACAAGCATATTCGCAGAGCATAAAAAAATAAAGCTGTTCTTATTGAAAATCGGACTATATTACGTTGCCTTCAATTTGTTTTGATCGTCGGCATGCACAGGTAGTAACTTATCAATGTTACTGCGTAATTCTTGCCACGTTGTTTTTTTTTTTTAGTTTTCCAGATGTCTTTCGTTCGTTTGGCACGTATATTCCCCATGCTGAAAAGCGCCGACGTCGTGTTCGCGCTAGCCGTGTCCCACAGTGCACCTAAATACATGTACGAAGCCGTTTTAGCACAGTTTTTAATGCAATGAATTGAAAAAACAAAAAACGCCGTAACTGACCAATTATTTCATTTGCCTGACTGAGAAATGTTCCAAGATACCTAGTACGTAAGAATCATTCGGGATATTTGCTCTTATATTTCAGCGCAAGAAGAAAATTTACTCACTTACTCCCTCGGAAATGCATTACCGAAAAGTAAATTTTCGACTAGCGTCATTTGAACCTCTAGCGTACATTATAATAACTTCTTGGAGGCTACAGACTCTGAGTCGTTTAACTATCTTTCCTTATTCGCTAAAAACCAGGTCAAAAACAAAATATCAGTACTCGCGTCAGATACACGAAGCAGTAAAAGACAAACTGATCGTATGATGTCTCAAAACGGATGACTCTCAGGTTCCCAGTTTTCCCGAGTTCGACTTGCACAGTGGCAACGTAAGGCTTTCCGACGCGTCGTACTTGTTTTGTTGTTTTATTCTTCCTATTAATGACCCTTAACTTTGCTAGTGTAGTGACTGGCAGGATGAGAAGGGCAGGGCGTCTCTTTCCGGTGCCTCCAGCACGCGCTCTTGCATTTCGTCAGACTTGAACTGCGCGTGCGCGCTCAACACTCAAAAGACGCCGAAGCCTTATCGAAGGCAGAAAGCTCCCGCTGGATGCGGGACAACTGAACATTCTCTCTGCCGTTTTTGCCTTGTCCGTGGCTAGAGTTGTTTCTCTTTCACTATATCAAGCTTCTCCCTCCGCCTCAAGGCCGTTGATTTCAGAGTTCTCGCGCTATATTGAAGCTCCTGTAAAGCGTGCTCCACCGCTAACGTAGTCTAGGTGCAAGGCATCCCTTTTGCGTTTGTAGGGGGAACTTCCGAACGCATCGTGAAGAACCAAACCTGCGTCATAATTAAGGCCCAGGAAAACATCGGCCCAGAATAGATTTCTCTTCATCATTATAGTAATTTGTTTTCTTTGGGGAAATTCACCTTACAACCCCCAAAAATGTCACGACTAGAAGAGCAGGTTCTTTCTCGTGTCAAAGGTCTTTCTTTGAGGTACCTTGCTCGGGTCGTTCATTCGGCGAGCAAGTCAACCAAAAGGCATCCCTTCGCTCAGAATGGCTGAGGGGCTCCAAACATTGAGTATATCAAAGGACGAGGCAGGGAAGCTTGAAAGAGAGTGATCACGTGTGCGGCGACGCTTGTCCCCGGCAACCTTCATTATCTCCAGTGTGTAGCAAACGGCATCTCGACTTTGGGTTCCTCCTCGTTGTAGCTTGTCTGGTAGTTGTTAGTCGACATACCAACGTACAGTCGCCATTCACACTAAGGTGGATACGCATCGCCGTCTCTTCCGTACTGGCAGCGTTATGAAGCAGCGGACGTGGTGTGTATGCGCTTTGTAAACCAAGCAGTGCAAGCGTACCACAAGTTCGAATGCACAATTCGCCACGGCAACTGTTTCACAACGCCGCCAGTATGAAACGATTGAGGAACGCGTAGTCGCCATTATGATGATCACAACTGTGCCCATTGCTATAGCTCGCAGACGACGACTGAGCTCGGCGGCTTGGCACCCTGACGCCACAGCACCCACTGCGCGAGGAGTAAACGAACCTGCATCCTCGTGTCGCCACCCACTGTGTGACCTCCGGTCAAAACTCGGCGCGTCATTTCCGTCTTTGTGTCGACCCACTACATGTCCTCCAATCAGAGCTTGGCACGTCACTTCCGACTTTGTGTCTACCAACTAATGTCCTCCATTCAGAGCTCGCCGCATTGCTTCCGACCGTGTATCTACCCACTACATGTTCTGCAATAAAACCTCGGTGCGTCCCTTCCGACTTTGTGTCTATTCCTTATACCTTTCTAATCAAACATCGCCTCTAAAGCCCCACTGCACCTTCCGTGCAAGAACCGGACAAGCTTGCCCTATGGACATTCTTGATTAAAGTTATCTTGCTAACATTACCTATGAATGCTGCCACCTAAGACCCCGTCTGTGTCGGCATTGCTCACACACATAACGACCAAAAACAAATTGTACTAAGAATCGCTGTCTAGTCGCCTTGCGCCTAATGCGCTGGTATTCCCTTTCGTAAAGATGGGTATCCTAAGAAACCAGTTGGATAGATCAACGGAAGCCCATTGACGGACGACACCACACAGAAAACGGATATGTACGCTCTTTGGAATGTCCCCGCTTCCTCTGCTAGTAGCTCTCACCTCACACTTGTGATCATGATGTTGCAGAGTGCTCATTTTTGGTGGCTTCTACGTGCGATGTACTTGTATCTTCCAGCAATGACTTAGCGTCCGACCAATAGGATATCAATACTGCACGTAATAGCTAAACCCATTAGGCATCTCGACGCTGATACGGAAAATAGGAAAGAGTACATCATGTATGTGTGTTTAGTAGGAAAAAACTTATCGTGAATCTGCTTGAAGGTGAAGGTGTCGGATTACTGCTCTTTCAGGGCTGCTAGTTGTCGCTGTGATCACGCTGAGGAGCTCCCAGTAACTCTATATTCCCTTTGGGTTTGCAGCGTCTTTATGTACGGTTAGGATCGATTTTTCTCTTTCATACCGAGGCGTGTAGGGACTGGACTTTGTCAGTTGTATCACCTGAGCCGAGGCGCTTCGTGCTGCGAGCCGCCATTTGATGAGGCTTAGAGCCAGCAGAGTGAGTTATCGCCATATTTAGGCGATCTCAGAAACCTCCTCAGAGCACCTTTAATGATGACGCGTTAACAGCGGGACTATGCCAGCCCAATAATCCCCTTCTGCGTAACAGTCAATGTTCCGCTTGCGGACTAGAGTACCACAATGGCCTCTCATTTTGATCTTCCACGCATAGCGGGAAGCCCCGGTCATTCTTGCAGGAGACGCGGCGGCGTGTGGCGTGGCGGCGTTGCAACGTTGGCACTGCGGTGCGCCGGCCGTAACCCATCTGGAAGACAAGGCCTGCGCATGACGTCCTCTTTAGTGGATCCCGCCTCAATTGGAAAGCACGTTTAAGCTCGATGATGGACAAAGCGGCAGACGCGTCCGTCTTGGCATTGCCGCGTGCTAGCGTCACGCGTGTAGCGAGACGCTGCTCGAGGTACTGGCGACAATGCTGACGCAAGGTAGGCAGTGCAGCTTGCGAAGAGTAGAAGACAAGGTGCAGGCCTTCCAGGTGGTACTGCGACAACCCCCTCCCCCTTGATAGCGCGCGCGTGTGCACCCCGCTAGCGTTTTGGATCGTTCTGGCCGCTTAAACCCCCTTCTTCGCCAATGAGAACTTGGCGACGAAAGAATACGGGATATGACACTCCGCTATATTCAGTCGCTCCAGCCGTCTTCACAAACAAGCCCCACGCCGTAGCAATAGCGAAACGTTTAACACTTTCCTACTTTTGGCGGAACATATATAAATGTACCGAAGCTTCGCCGAGGGAAATGCCAAACTTGCAAACAAAATCAAAGGTTGCTGAAACCATTTTCGCCCAATTCTATGTTCGCTGTTCTGCAGTTCACGCTCTAGTATAATTTTGGTTTTAGTTTCGTCAAGGTACTGATCTGCCGTCATTGCGACAAAAGAGAAAAATATTAGTGGTTAGAACCTCAAATAACAGACAAGACTAAACTTTAAAATGATTAAAATAATGAAAAAGGGGGCACTAACTGAAAGAGTGACAGACCGCGCTGTTTAAATATGCGATGGTTGTTTTTCACTAGGAAAAAATAGTTCAAAGGTATATTTAAAAGAATCGAACACGTATAACACGTATAAATTTGTCGAATATATATATATGTATATGTATATAACTGGGATATACCCAGTTATATACTCCCAGTTATATACCCACGCCTTCGGCCTCCCGCCACCATGCCCATTATATATATATATATATATATATATATATATATATATATATATCACGCTTTATTGTGTTATCGCATCTGTGTAAAATTTTAGCTTTTCTCCAATTCGAGTGGTTCCTTAGAGTCGTTCTTTATGTGCTTCTTACGCTGGTAGGTTGTTTGTTTGTTTTTTTTTTTTTTGTTTTTTGTCGCAATTATAGTTTAGCGATACACGCGTCTGTTTCAAATCCAACAGTTTGCGCTAAATCGCATGCCGGCATGCGTTAATTTTGGCATCGTCTCTAAAACTAAAGGTTTGGGGATTTTTTTATTTAGAAACTTGATGCGTTATCAGAATGAACATTAAAATATGTTCTTATAATCCCGAAAAACGGGTGTATAGCCACTATAGTATTTCTTTTTGAATAAGGCATATACTTACACATTGCCCTTTAAACATCTGTTTCAGTTTATGTTCACGCAAGATACCAGTTGTGATTGAACGTCTGCATTTTTGCGTTAAAAAGGACTACGCGATTTTTTGGCTTGAATATTCACTTCTAATATTTATATCTGCGTAATACGTTCATTATATATAATTTCACACAGCCGCTTATATCTAACGTGCTTAGTACGAACGAAGGTATTTGATAAACGATTGTCAGCCTTGCAGCCCTACCGAAAAATCCAGTATAACTTCTCACTTTCTGGATTATGGAACTGGAAATTTGTTTCTGGAAACCCAAAATCCAGATTGTAGACAAAGGAATAATTTTTGAAAACCTAAAATCCAGATAGACTCCAGATAAATTCCAGATAGGTTTCCAGTTCCATAATCCGGATAGCTAAACGTTATAATAATAATAATAATAATAATAATAATCAATCAATCAATCAATCAATCAATCATTCAATGTTTATTAAAGTGTCCAGGAACAACCAATCGGGTCTTAGTGCTGGCACACTAAAAAAATGAGCAAAAACACACACATACAAACACACATACACACGAGTGCAGAAGGAGAACATAGTTCACCAGTCTGAGAATAAAAATATTAGCAAGTATGAAAGACATTCAAATCAACAAGGGAAATCAAAAGCACAAAACAGAGACATCACCAGGTGTGAGAGCAAAAAGCAAAAAATTGGATAACGTGCTGACAAACATGAACGCTTCAACTGATCAGCCCTTTTCTTGCAAGAGGAAGTTTCGTACAGCATTTCCGAACTTGCTCCCGCATGAGTTAAAAATATCAATTGTGTCAGAGTAGCGGTTATAATATTCAGCCGATCTTTGGATCGGGTTTAAGTGGCTAAACTGTCGAGCTATATAAAAAGATGATTGTAGCCGTGTAGGCACACGTGGAACTCTAAGGCTCACTTCGGACAGAAGGCTGGGAGAGTTAATCGAGCCGTGCAGGGTCTTAAACAAAAACAACAAATCTGTCTTCACCCGACGCTGCTGCAGGCTCAACAAGTTGACGAGTTGCGAGTTACACCCACCGTTCAGACAAGGATCACCTTTCTCAAGGTAACGATATTTAAAGATAGACATAAATTTGTGTTGGACTCGCTCGACAGATAAACTGTTAGTTTTGGAAATGCCGTTCCAAACAACCGAGGCGTACTCTAGCTGGGATCTAACTAAGGAACAATACAGCGTAAAAAAAGCGGACGGGTTTTTGAACTCCTTCGTTATGCGAGACACGGCACCTAACGTGCGCAAGGCCGATTGAACCACTCTGGTAACGTGAGTGTCAAATCTCAGGGTTGAATCAAAGACAACTCCAAGGTCCCTCAGTTCACTTACACGTGACAGCAGTTCGCCATGATAACTATATGGAAACAATATATCATGGGTCTTGCGAGAATATGTCATTACTTTTGTTTTAGAATGATTCAAACGGAGGTCATTGTCTAAACACCAACGACCAAAGGAGTATGCGTCATTCTGAAGCGCGATGCAATCCTCTAAGGTCGATATTTTTTTGTAAAGTTTTATATCATCAGCGTACTGCAGAAATGAAGAATTTAATATAACTTGAGAGACATCATTTACAAAAATATTAAAAAGGAGGGGCCCAAGAGTTCTTTATGTGCTTCTTACGCTGGTAGGTTGTTTGTTTTTTTTTTTTTTTTTTGTTTTTTGTCGCAATTATAGTTTAGCGATACACGCGTCTGTTTCAATTCCAACAGTTTGCGCTAAATCGCATGCCGGCATGCGTTAATTTTGGCATCGTCTCCAAAAAACTAAAGGTTTGGGGATTTTTTTATTTAGAAACTTGATGCGTTATCAGAATGAACATTAAAATATGTTCTTACAATCCCGAAAAACGGGTGTATAGCCACTATAGTATTTCTTTTTGAATAAGGCATATACTTACACATTGCCCTTTAAAAATCTGTTTCAGTTTATGTTCACGCAAGATACCTGTTGTGATTGAACGTCTCCATTTTTGCGTTTAAAAGGGCTACGCGATTTTTTGGCTTGAATATTCACTTCTAATATTTATATCTGCGTAATACGTTCATTAGATATAATTTCACACAGCCGCTTATATCTAACGTGCTTAGTACGAACGAAGGTATTTGATACTGGAAATTTGTTTCTGAAAACAAATCCAGATGGTAGGACAAAGAATATTTTGAAAAACCTAATACAGATAGACTCCAGTAAAATTCCGATAGGTTTTCCCAGTTCCATAATCCGGGATAGCTAAACGTTATAATACTAATAATAATAATAATAATAATCAATAATCAATCAATCAATCAATCAATCAATGTTTATTAAAGTGTCCAGGAACAACCAATCGGTCTTAGTGCTGGCACACTAAAAAAAAATGAGCAAACACACACACATACAAACACACATACACACGAGTGCAGAAGGAGAACGTAGTTCACCAGTCTGAGAATAAAAATATTAGCAAGTATGAAAGACACTCAAATCAACAAGGGAAATCAAAAGCACAAAACAGAGACATCACCAGGTGTGAGAGCAAAAAGCAAAAATTGGATAACGTGCTGACAAACATGAACGCTTCAACTGATCAGCCCTTTTCTTGCAAGAGGAAGTTTCGTACAGCATTTCCGAACTTGCTCCCGCATGAGTTAAAAATATCAATTGTGTCAGAGTAGCGGTTATAATACTTCAGCCGATCTTTGGATCGGGTTTAAGTGGCTAAACTGTCGAGCTATATAAAAATATGATTGTAGCCGTGTAGGCACACGTGGAACTCTAAGGCTCACTTCGGACAGAAGGCTGGGAGAGTTAATCGAGCCGTGCAGGGTCTTAAACAAAAACAACAAATCTGTCTTCACCCGACGCTGCTGCAGGCTCAACAAGTTGACGAGTTGCGAGTTACACCCACCGTTCAGACAAGGATCACCTTTCTCAAGGTAACGATATTTAAAGATAGACATAAATTTGTGTTGGACTCGCTCGACAGATAAACTGTTAGTTTTGGAAATGCCGTTCCAAACAACCGAGGCGTACTCTAGCTGGGATCTAACTAAGGAACAATACAGCGTAAAAAAAGCGGACGGGTTTTTGAACTCCTTCGTTATGCGAGACACGGCACCTAACGTGCGCAAGGCCGATTGAACCACTCTGGTAACGTGGGTGTCAAATCTCAGGGTCGAATCAAAGACAACTCCAAGGTCTCTCAGTTCACTTACACGTGACAGCAGTTCGCCATGATAACTATATGGAAACAATATATCATGGGTCTTGCGAGAATATGTCATTACTTTTGTTTTAGAATGATTCAAACGGAGGTCATTGTCTAAACACCAACGACCAAAGGAGTATGCGTCATTCTGAAGCGCGATGCAATCCTCTAAGGTCGATATTTTTTTGTAAAGTTTTATATCATCAGCGTACTGCAGAAATGAAGAATTTAATATAACTTGAGAGACATCATTTACAAAAATATTAAAAAGGAGGGGGCCCAAGACAGATCCCTGAGGCACTCCAGAGCTTGCCTTGTACAAGGACGAGGTAGTATTGTTGACGCGGACGTAGGCTTGCCTATCAGACAGATAGCTTTTTAACAAATTGTATACCGAACCACATACTCCGTTCGAGGAAAGCTTGTATAAGAGGATGTTGTGGTTGACTACGTCGAATGCCTTACTCAGGTCGAAATAAAAAACGTCAAGCTGACCTCTATTACAAACTACTTCAGAGGCAGCAGACATAAAAGATACGAGATTGGTGGATGTCGATCTGCCGGACATGAAGCCATGCTGGTTAGGAATGACTATACTACGAAACTTGAAAGAGAGGAATTGATGGATTACCATTTCAAAGAGTTTGGAAAAAGAAGAGAGAAGAGAAATCGGTCTGTAATTAAGAACATCACCACTATTTCCAGATTTCAGGACCGGAACAACCACTGCCAGTTTCCAGTCGTCAGGGAATATCCCTGACGTCAAGGAGTTATTAAATATTGTGCACAGTATAGGCGTAAGTAATTCATGATAACCCTTAACAATTGCAGCGGGTATCCCGTCATGACCTGCAGACAATGTGGGTTTCATTTTCTTAATACATAGCCTAACACATTCCTCATTGACAACAACAGAACCTAATGAGTCACCAAATCCGTCCGAGTGAGGCAATGTAGTTGAGGAGCAGTTATTATTATTATTGTAGACTGACGCAAAGTGATCCACAAACAACTCCGACATGCCCTTCGCACTGTCGCTATGTTGATTCAAGACGATTTCGGACTCAATATTCTTCCCCAAGCGCGATTTAGCGTACCTCCAAAATTTCTCGGGATTTTTAACAAGATCTGATTCTACCGAGTCACAATGCGCCTGGCGATCACGGTTTAAAATTTTCTTACATTGCTTTCTGCAAATTTTAAATTCATCTTCCCATTTTGGAAGACCACTTTTCTTAAACCTCCTGTGCAAAAAATCTTTTCGTTTTAAAAGCTTTCTGAGTTCACGAGAGAACCAGATAGGGAAGCGAGATTTTTTAGACGTTTTAAGAGGGATATATATGTCCATGGCCTCCTGAACAACAGTTGTGAGGAGATATACTTGGTCGTTGACATCAGACGACTCTAAGATAGAAGCCCAGTCAACACCCGAAAGATGGTGATACATTCCAGTGTAGTCCCCCGCTGAATACTTATACGATGTATGTGTGGAAGGACCATTAGAGGGACTGAGGACCGGAGGATCGAAAACAGAAAGAACTACATCAAGAGCAGGGTGATATATATCCTCAGGAACCATAGAAAGTTCACTTCGAGCCACACGTATATTGTCCGTGTTTGAAAAGCATAAATCTAAAGCATTACCTTGGTCGTTTAGAATTTTATTGTGCTGTCTAAGATCTAAAAAGGAAGTAAAGTTGAGGAGATAATTTCACTTTTGTTTACAATAAAAGTTGTCAGTAAGGACATTGAACTGTGTCCAGTTAATACCTGGAGCGTTAAAATCCCCCAAGATTAAGATATTGCTCCCCTGTGAATCATTCATTGTATTTTCAATGTCAGCGAGACACCTTTGGAAATCATCTGGTGTCGTCTGAGGAGGAAGGTAAAAAAAGACCTATTAAAATACGTTCTCTCCTCGTCTTCGTGAACTAAATTGTTTTTTAACCGCGACCAATACACCGCCTCCTACTCGGCCCCCGGGAAGAGAAATCACGGTCGTGACGGTAGACATCAAAACCAGGCGGAAAGTAGTCGGAGGAACTAACACTAGGACATAACCAAGTTTCCGTTAAGCAAACAATTGAGTAATTAGAGAGAGTAATATTGGCAAAAAAACATTCAGCTTTTGTCCGCAGGCCACAGACATTCTGGTAGAACAAATCGATGTTACTCATCTTTGTACTTAGTGTTGGGCTTGTAGGCTTCTTCAGACGAGTGAAGGAGTTCTTGACGAAGTGCGCCTCTGAAAGGTTTAAAAAGACAATCCTTCGGCCACAAAGCAGGGTCAGAGAGTTTCTCGAAGTCTTCGGCAGCTACAGAGACGTCAAAGGAGGCGTAGGTATTGTAGCGAGTCTTCAGTCGGTGGCACTTCAAGTTTTTCATATCGAGTGAACCCAGATGACCAACGATGTCAGTAGAGGTGGTGACCGGATCCAGCTTGGTCACAAACAATGCCCTCTGGCGGGAAGATGAGGGGGCAACGCTCAGCTTGCCCGCCACGGACGCTCCGGCTTGCGCAGGAATTCGAGTCTTGGGGCTGATCGGGTTGGGCTTAATAGGCAGTGCATCGTCTTCAGACGCCACGCTCACCAGCGCAGAGACCCGTGTCTGCGGGCTCATGGGGTTCGGCTTACCAGGAAGCGCATCATCTCTCGTCGTCCCGTTCACTGGTGCACCTGCAGACTTTGCAGAGAGAGCCGAGGCAGCCGAGGCAGGAGGGAAGCGCAGGGCCGCAGCAAATGTTTTCCCTCCACAGGGCCCTGCCTGAACTTCAGCATCAATTCTTGCACGCCTGCCAAGCACGTCGCGTAAGCTGCGAACTTCCGCCCGCAGGCAGGCGATGGAGCCTGCCTGGAGTTCCGCCTGCTGTCTCTGCTCACGACGGAGACGCGCGTTGTCTTCACCGAGGGAAGCAACCTCCTCGGTGAGGAAAGAAATTCCTTCCAGCGCGTCGAGGAGAATGAATAATAATAATAATAATAATGCTTTATTTGAATCATGCCCCAGAACGACCACTAGGTCATAGTGTGGTGGCAGATAAAATGATAGTACATGACTTAACACAATGTCTTCCACTTGTAAAAAAGAACAGACTAACATGCAATCAGGAATTAAAAAGATAAAATTTAGCTCCCTTCTAAACACTAATATATCTGAAAAGATATCAACATGAGAGGACAGTTCTTTACCACAAATCTGAATCCTTACCAACGGTGACAATTCCGATTGAATGGAGGGGTAAAATATACTAAATCCTCTAACAACACGTGCCGGTACGTGAAATTTTAACGATGACACTAATTCACTATCTACACGACCGTGTACAACCTTATGTAAAAATATAACGTCGCGAGCTATTCTTCTAGCGAGTTCCACACACTGCAGAACTCGAGTCTAACCCTAACCAAGGAGCAAAACAAGCGCACCAAGCACCAACGATTTGAAAAGTCCCGCGTAAGGCGCGATATCATTCCCATCACTCTAGAGCAGAGGCAACAATTTGGCTAACATGATGTGAAAAAGAAAGGTTGCTGTCAAAATACACTCCAAGGTCACGGACTTGAAGGACACGTTGGATACTGGGTTTTTTGGTAGGGAGAGATTAACGACTGCTTCATTCAATCGTACCTAGTTTATTTTGCCGGCAAATCGAAAGAACAGACCGTTTATTCCGACGAATTGACATCTTATAATCACGTCCCAGCCCAAATTGCCCTCCATAAAAGGCTCCAAAAGTTAGACGCTGCAAGTTGTTGGACAAATAGTGAAGATTGAACGAGTAAAGAGACAGTGCAAAATCACTAAACTTCCGCAAACAACCTTCCATTATTCACGCTTTTCTTGCGCTCGCGGGCCTCTTTGTTGCTTTCTCACCATTGAGGAAGCAACAAAGATCTCCAGGATTCGCGGGAAACAAAAATAAAAATTGTAGGAGAGAGAAAAATCTAACTTTGAGTAATGAGCGTTTCAGTGTCACAGTGTACCTTGGGGAGTCTGCGACCTGCGTTGCCTCATTGCCTTCAATCTCGGAGCCTCATTTTTCGCTTCGCTTATTTTTTTTTTCCGAGGCATCTCTATCGATCCCACATCCCTAACAAGCCGGAAAATACTCCCGCTCATCGTGCTCACATAAGGGCTCTCGGATATAAACATTACTATGACGTCATACGCTCAGAATGTTTACGAAAACATAAGTTGCTGCCTGTTCGGAACCACTATATTACTATCTTTTTTTTTTTTTTTTTTTGTAGCGACCACAAAGCAGCACAAAGCCTAAAAATTGGTATACTGTGATAGGAATAAAAAAACAGGTAGAAAGCAGCAAAAATCAAAGTCATAATCATGCACACTCTAGTGGCTTTATGCAGCAACAGCGCACACAAAGCAAGGGCAACGGAAAAAACACATAAAGAAAAACAAAACAAGGCAATGACTTGCAACCAGTGTTCAAAGCGTTACAGAAAAAACGTAACGAAGTACGTGACTCGTTACTCGTGAATAAAAGTAACGCGTTACGGCCCTACGTAACCTCGAAATAAAAAACAAGCGCGTTACCTTTGCCGATAAAAAGTAACGCAAGTTAATTTTGGGTTGCGCTTGGATGGCGTCTATTCCTGCCTGCCATTGACGGCGGCTGCGTTTTTCTACACTCGGACAAACGGCGTGGGCGTTGGGTTCTTTTTTTTTTAAATGGAAATGTTTGCGAGAAAAAAAAAATTTAAGGGCTTGTGTAATGAGTGCAAGATTCAAATTACTTGGCGCCTACAAACATAAAAACAATCGAAATGAATTTTTTTAAGTTTCGGGAAAAAGATGTACCGGCTAATGTAACTATGGTACCCGTTACTTAAAATAAATAATTTAAGTACGCTATTGCTTACTCTTTTTAAGATATATTGAGTACGTTACTACTTTAACAAAAAACGTTAAACAGTAACGATCGTAATAAACACTGAACATTTCGCTTTGGGATGAATGTGCCGGAATATTTTTCAAATAGAGGGACTTCCAGCCCAGACAGTTGGGCAACAAGCTTGAACTCTTGCATGCGAAACTATTACACGAAGTATGTGAGACATTGTGACGTGTTGCTCAAAGCGTTCTTATACGAGGGTCATTCACATGAAAAACTTTAAAAAAGTACAATAAATTTCGAAAGAAGAAAGCAACATCAGTGCAAAGATAGCCGCTTTATTGTCGAGATTCACCGTGTTAGAGCAGCAATCTGTGATGCGTTTTTTTTAGAAGTAAAGGCGTTCAACCAGGTGAAATTTTTTACACGATAAAAGCGCAGCACGCCTAATCGTGTGTGTCCGTGCAACAAGTGCACGCGTGGACTATAATGTTTAAAAGCGTCATAACTTCTGTGGAGGACGCCCCTCAACCGGGACAGGCATACCGCGTAGTAACGAACGAAAATATCGTCGTGGCGGAAGCTTCTTGTGTAGGAAAATAGGCGCATCCCTGCGGATGATGTAACCACTATTTTGAATATCATTGTTGGTTCACCACAAAATATTGTCCATGATTTCCTGCAATTAAAGGAAGCGTACGCGAGATGGGTGTGGCCACGTCAGTTGACTGATGAATTGAGAGACCGTCGCGCCGATGCCTGTAACGAACGTTTGCGTCGTTTCCAGGTCAGGAGTAACTGTTGCAGGATATGTAACCTGGATGCATTAACTGCAACATGAAATGAAAGATCGAGCAAGTAATGGCACCATTGTTCGTCGCCATGAGAGGCATGCATTTCCAAAGCGATGAAGAGGTGAAAACTAAAGTGCACGAGTGGCTACACTTACAACCAAAATAATTTTTTCTGACACTGTATTACGCTAATGCACATTCGAAGCAATGAAATGTGTGCATTGCACGTCATGAAGACTACGTCAAAAAAGTATATATCAATATATATATTTTTTTATTTATTATAAATAATTACGTTTTTCAGTAGAATTATCAATACATGACTGGCAACAGAAAGAATAAAACAAGCTCCGGAGTTCATTTTATCGTTCTGTTGCCAGTCATTGTTACCAACACGCTCTTCAGTTAATGTGAGTATCAATACATGTTTACTCCTACTGATAATAAAAGTTATTTCGTCCAATAAAAATATGTATTAATAATGTTTTTTTTAATATTAACTCGATATCATGATAAGAATCTTCGACTTATCTTTCTAGGATTTTAGGCAGCTGCCACAAAGCTGCCAAGTTTTATTTCGTACGCAAATTAAAAATAACAAAATAATACGCCTTTCTAAAAAAAATGTAAGCTTGTCACTTAAAAAAAAAAAAGAAAAGACGAATGTACCCCGTTTGAAAAATTATTGGGTGACTGTAGTCTTCATGTTAACATCTTTGACATAGTGTATACCGGAAGCGTGTCAGGTCCGATAGCGAGTACGAGTAGGAAGTGGGTAAAACTGACGCCGCGCGCTGTGTCTGTATTCTAATCTCGAAGCTTTCACGATATATTCAAAATTTGTAGAGCGTTACAACAGAAATATGGATCCGTAAAAACAGGTCTCAAAACGATAAACTAGAGTTCCTACTACTGTCCGCTGTTCTATCACCTTTAATAAACCTTTTCGACCGCTCCCTCCACAAAGATTGCATCAAGTAAGGGCCTAACAATTTGAAGGCGAGCCTGTTCAGAAGTATACATAAACCCCTAAGACACACAAATACTCGGACAGGACAACCACGATTTTTGAAAGCTCTGTGTAGTCTATTTTTTTTTCCTGGGTTTTCAGTGCGTAATTTACCACGCTCATTTCTTAATCGAGGCAGCAACACACAGGTCGAACTTTATCCCGTGCATATTATTTCTTGACGAACTCGGGCGACACACAGTCAGCCCAAACAAGGTCACGCAGCACCCGAGCGCTTCAACGATAGAAGATGAGAAATAAGGCATCTGTCAGCATCTTTGAGACCGTTCTATCTAAGATCAGCACCGACAAAATCAAACAGTACCTCCAACTCCGCGAAAAAGAAAAGGGGTTGACGAGAGAAGGCATTGATTCAGATCTTCGAAAGACACAAAGACATCCGTCATTGTCGTCCGTCCTTCGAACGTGGGGCGCCCCGCCACTCTCCGGAGGGGGTGGGCCTCCCGCAGACGAAAAGGAAGTCCGGGATAATTACCCCGTGGCCCCCCGGCGCCCCCCGGGTTCCGACTCGTAAATAACGTGCGGCGCCAGTCTGGGCGGCCTCCGAGTGTTCCGTCCCGGCAATTAGATCGTTGGCCGAATCTTTGTCGGGGTCAGTATTCGAGGCACGCCACGCGCCGTATGTACAGGGTGTGTCAAAGGCATCAATGTATGTTTCAAGGAACGGAATAGATCGGTTTCCGAACATATGAATTCAAGATTTTGCGCAGAGGTGAAAACTTCGATGAAAACAAATATATCCTTTGCTTTGTAAGACCGCCAGTGTTGCACATCTGGAAAGAGCGGAAACTTTTGTGCGCTCTCCGCGCTTACCACGTGCTTCAAATATTTCTAAAATTGACTGATCTAGTGTTTTTAGAGGAGGCCCACCAAGTTTATAATAGACCTCTCTCGAACGTCACGTGCCGATTAATGGAAGGTCGTAACCACTGCACAATGGCGGAACAACTGACATCGTGGAACGTGCGAGTCACTTTATAAGACATATTTTATTGTTGCACCACGTACCGACATGTTCAAATACAATTTCTTTCCTCACAGCATTGAACGTTGAAATTTTCTACCAGAAAACGTCTGTCCACTATAACCAGACAAATGTTTGTGTGCCGTTGATACTGGTTGATTATGATGTCTTCACTGCTTGTATATAAGCCTCACTCCTGCCATAGCCCGACAGGGGCTGCACTATTCAAAAATAAATAAATAAATAAGATAGCGAATGTCGAAGCGAAGCCAACGCTAGGAGTCAACGAGTCAATCAAATAAGGTGGAATGTGCAACTTCACTGAGCTCATTACCTTTTTTTCTTTTTTTTTGCGGGGGAAGGGGGGGGGAGCGGTTTTTTTTTTTTTGCCATCCAATCCAAACAAACGCATAAAGTGTGCCGTGAGGTTTCGGTTTTAGTTCGCCATTGTGCAAGAATTTCACGGCTGCCAATAAAGGGCAGTCTTCCGAAAGGTGCCTATTGTAACCATATGCTTTTTAGCAAAATTAAACGACTTTTCGGTTTTGTTTTCTCTTTTTCCCGCTGCCGACTTACCAAGATAGGCCGCGCCAATCATAGCCATCAGTGCGGATAATAAACGATCTATCAGTCGACGCTACGAGCTGCTGGTGCCAATCAGAGAGCCTCGAAAGCGCCCATAATGATGTTCGTCATGTTTCTGCACGTGTTCTATCATCACTGAACCAATCATGAACTGAAAAGGGCTGGTGTCTTGCGCTTTTGACGACGCTTGATTGGTCTGATTACCTCGTAGCGTCCGCTGCGTCTGGATTCAAGCTGAAACGAAGTAGAGATGCGGTCCATGCCTCGTTCATTCCGTATTCACAACAGTGGCGACGATGCCGAAGCCAGCCTCTGACGCAAGTCCTGTATCCCATGGACGACGGCAACAATAGTTCTCCGAGACATACCATGGCTTATGTGGTGGCCCAGTTCAACAAAAGCAGATAAGTGGACAGCTTATCTAAGTCGTCTCGAAGCGATCTTCGAAAACAATTCGGTAACCGACCCAGCGAAAAAACGCGCATCACTGGTGTCGGCCCAAACTTCGAAGCTAATTGAAGTCTTGCAAGCGTCCAGCCCGTTGGAAGAGGTCAACAGGCTCACGTACTCACAATTTCTAGAGTAGGTAACCACGTACCATTCGCCAAAATCGCCGAGAGTGTCGAGATTTTTTAAAAGAAAACAAAACCTGAATTAGTTTGTAAAAGAGTGTCTTGTTGCGATTCCTCATCTAAAGCTACGTCCACACTAGCGGGAAAACGAGGCGAAACGCCGCGCGCGGCTTGCCGCCTTGCCGCAAAACCTGCTCTGCGGAAGGATTTTTCCCCCGCAAAACAAATGGGCTTCCCGCTATTTTTCGCCTCGTGCAGCGCGCCGCAATCAAGAGAACAGCAATCAGAGGCACCGCACTCAGTGACGTACGATGCCATGGCAACGCTTTCCCTGCCGATCGAGTGTTATTTTTGAGCCGCCAGCCGCCATGAGCCTCGCTCAGGAAAGTCGAGGCGGCAAGACACTACTAGCCTGCTCTTCAACGTTTCAATAAAGCCATTCCGGGCGTACCCAAAATCTTCGTCTTCGACCCCTCTGCATGTAGCGGCGTCGCAACACTAAGAAACACACGATAATAATAAATTTCACGATTGGGAGTAGGCCGTCATCTGGATCAGCCACCAATGAATAGGACGAGCGCAGCCGCCAGAGCCAAAGGCCAAAGCGAAAAGTGCAGAATATTTCGCAGGCGCTCGTTACCATCACGAAAGCGTGAGATTTTGTGTGCGGTCACGTGACTGCAGCGGCGGCGAACCGCGTGTCAGTGTGGCCCTTCCACGCGGGAAGGCGGGACGGTGGCCGTACCTTAACTGAGACTGGCAACTTCGGCGACGCTCGCGAACGCCAGCTTTGTGATCGCATTGTCTGCAAAATCGCCAACGAGGACATTCGGAAGCTTCCGCTCACTAAGGTAAACTTGACCTTACAAGCGGTAAGCGACATTGCCCTCGCAGAGGAAGCCGCTACCAAAAGCACCACAGTCCTGTGGCCGTCGACGGAGACAACAGTCGACGTGGTTGCGTACGGGCCACATCGCCCGGCGCCTTCAACTCAAGGCCACTGCCAGGATGCGGCGACACTGAGCGATACTGTCGAGACCGGTTATAACCAAGTCTGTTATAACGAAATAGCGGCTACAGCGAAGCGATCTCGATTTCCCGCTCCCTTTCGCACTTCGTTATAACCGAAGTCGGTTATAACGATATAGCGGATATAGCGAAGTGATTTCCGATTCCCGTTGACTTTGTTATAACCGGTGTCGACAGTAGCCTTTCTTATTATTAGTCAAACAAATGCTGGGCGTGTTTAAGCTAATCCGCAAAATGAAAAAAAAAAAAATTCGTTGGGGGATTATAAAAATCTTAGAATGTACATAGATATTAGAAAACAATAAATTTCCTAGGAAGACAAAATTCTGGAATAAAGGTAGCGGGCCATTGGGAGCTTTATCGCGTCGGATAAAAGGGGTCCACTTTCCAAATTGTTCACCCCGTGACGATTCGCGCGGAAAAAGGCCGCCCCAATTATTCCTGACCGCCGAGGCGATCACGCCGCAATTAATAAGGAACGAGAAAAGACAACAAAAAAGACAAAAAAGCGGGTGGAGCCCATCCAGCCTCCACAAAAAGTGCCTCGTCACGACGCTCGCTGTCTTTGTGGGTTTTCCATCGCCTGCTAAACCAATCTCGTACAGTGAATGCGTCGGAATCCGGCGCTTTTTATTTTTCTGCGCCCGATTAGTTTAGCCGTTGATAGCAGACCCAGAGAGACAAGGAGCGCGAGACGTTGCCGCTGCATGAATGACTCCCTCGGATTATAACGTCGCAAATGGTCGAACTTAGGTGAAACGAAGTATACAGAGAGGAGGTGTTCCTCAACTGATTTCTGGCGCACCGGAACGTAAGGGGCGAGGCACGCCAATTGAAGGGCAACGCTCAGAAAACACGCTGTGACGAGACAGCCAGGCACGCGCTGTCATTGACTGAGATTGGAGGGGAAACGAAAAAGCCCGGGCGCATTTGACGGGTAAACAAACACACGAGGTGCGCGAGGAACGGAAGAACTTGCACGCCATATAGAACCAATAGACCGAACTTTCGAATCGTTTCACGCATACGTGACGCCGCCATAACTGTACTCATGGCCGCCTTTATTCTGGGAAGCCTGCCAAATTGCGAAAGAACGGGGCCGCTGTTGAGAGGAAAGGAAATCAGAAAAGAGGGCGCACGCAACGCAGGAGCTGTCTCTGGTTGCGTCAAACGAGTGTCCTAGCGGTAACATCCGGAAACACGAACGCCTTTGTTTTAATGCGTTGTAATTAGAACATTCGTATTTGAGGAAGCCAGCCGGTGTCAGTCCGCACGTGCGTCAATGCCATGTGTGCCGTCGCGAGGAGAGTAGGGTGGTGAGGAGGTATGAAAAAGACAGCCTCGATGCTAGAACACTCCCACGGGTGACTTGTTTCTTAGCTGTAGAGAAGAAATTCAGCCAGTGCCGTACAACCGTTACCCTGGCGTCCTTAACGTGCGCCAAGCGGTAGTGATTACACGAACGCGTGCCGGTACGAAGCTTGCCCAGATCGGAACGGGCAGGGGTGGGGATTGAATCCAGGAGGTTCTGCAGCGCTGAGCAAGACAAACGCAAACTCATCGAGGGGCCTTATAGTTCACAGTAGGAAGGCACCAGTTCACGAGACAGCTCGTGCCCTGTTAGCGCAGAAACTCAGCGCGGTTGTGCACCTGCAGAAAGACTGTACACCTTTTCCACAAGAGCGCGCAGGCATCTTAAATGTCGTCACTTCTGGTATGCGGTAAAACATCGTTTTAATCTCTCCACACCGCTGGAAGGTGTTCAGAAAAAAAAATGCGTGATTGTCAGACATTTTTGCTTTGCTTCACCTATATTTTCTCGCATATTCCAGCTTGAAATGTTTTAATATTTTTTCGTCCCGCATACCAGACACGGAATCCACGTGACTGAGAACGACAGAAAAGAGAAAACTTCAGTACAGCTGCTATGGTGCATGGCGTCAGCGGTGAAGTAATAAAACTGACTTTTGCCAGCTCCACTTGTTCAAGCAGACATGGGCTTGAGTCAAGCTTCGGAAGATTTCAATCGGAAAAGTTTACGCTCGCGCCTTGTAGCACGATGCATCGACGTGCCCAAGCACTGAAGCAAAACAGGGAACGTCGGGTCTTTTGCGGCCTTAACACATACAAAGGGTAAAGCTACTTGTTTTATTTTGAAGGTGCCACGAACAAGACTAGATAACTATCCTCGTATTTTTATCGTATCTTCGAATTTTTCTCTTAACCCTCGTATGCTCGTATTTTATCGTAATTACGAGGCTGTGCTGGGAACATACATATATTTTAAAAAAAGAATCACCGAGTTTTTCAGTTGTAACATGTACGCAAAAATACAAAAAAAAAATGTTGCTTTGTATACCTCTAAAAAGCATAGCCAGCAGGCAACAGCCGGGCGGTGCCAGCAGAGTGAGAGCCCACGGTTATACCCCGTCTCGTTGTAACTTCGCAGAGGGTGACCGATAAGCCCCACATTGCGTGCCGACGGCTTCCATATGGGCTACGGATACGAGCACAACTCACACATATTTGAGCATGACGCAGCGAAAAGCCTACTATTTTTTCGCAGTAAAGGCGCACTCCGGTGATACGTTGTCACGTTCCAATGAGCCCGCCAAGGCCGTAGCTTCCGCCGTACTGGCATGTTATGTGATCATGGCTTCCTGGCCTACCCAGTATTTCTTGCTTCAGACGCTAGGCTAAGTGGCGTCCTCAAAGTAATAGCTCACGTTTGAACGACGCAGCCGCCACTCCCAGGCGTGCCCAATGTTTCTTGCTTCAGTCGCTAGATAGCTACAAACCCAAGCACCATTGCAGGCTGTCTATACGAATTTCTACAGCCACCTCTGACTGGTATGTCATCCATGACTGATATCATCCCTGGAAAGGGAAACGAGGTGGCGAAGACGAACACAAATCTTCAAACACAGCTATAGGTCACTGGTGCGCGACCGACAAACTCCACCTGGTCCTGGTATCCAACCAGGGACCTTTCCATTTCCAGTGGAAGCGCTCTACCAACTGAGCTAACCAGGAGGTAGACGTCAGTAGAGCAAACGGGTTTTATCAGCTGCCACTCTGTTCCCCTTCTCCAGAAATTATTATAGTTATTCTTGTCCAGCTCGCTTGCACCTTTGCATAAATTGCATCATCATCGTGTCTTCATCTTTGCACCCCATCTTATAATTTTTGCGTAACGCAATCAAAACTAAAAAAAAAACTGAAAACGCGGCCGACTTTCTTCTGTGCGAGCCCTCGAGGCAAGAAAAACATTTTCCAACGCCTTTCGCTCGCGCCCGTCGTGCGACACTTCATCTTGAGATGAAGCGCACGATGATGACGCACCGTGCCTCCTCGCATCTGTCTGCAGGTGCAAAAAACCGTTACCCCAAGAAGCTTTACCACGATGCCTTTATTACGTAATAAAAACTAAAAAAAACTGTTGAGACATTGCAAAAATACAGGACGCCACACAACAAAAATGAAGCGTTTATCACGCATCTAGAGTCGAGAAGTTTCGCGGTCTTCGCCTCTACAATCTACAGAGAAAGAAGAATGAAGAGCTGAGTAAACTTTACACTCGAGCACGCCAGGGGCTCGTTCAGCCCACGCTCTAAAACAAAGGCAGTCAAGCTCACCGAAGGAAGCGCACGGCTCCACGCTAGATCAGGGCTAGGGGCGGGCCTGCTCAAGGACTCAGCCTCCGTCGGCGCATCCAAATTGCGCTTGTAAAAAGCGAGCTAACGGCTTCCCGATTGGATTGCTCCCAGATATAACGGCTTCGGCTTGGCTCGTTCCGCACGCACGCGTGTCTTCCACATACTAAGTGAAAGCGCTTCTTGTTGTTTTTGTTTGGGCCTCTTATAAGAGAAGCGTAACATAAAAATAAAGGTCTCGAGGTATCGTTTAGACGCCTTCCGTGCGAAGTTGTTTACAGTCGAAATGGGGTCCGGCTGACTGGCGCAATCGATGGGGTGCCGTATAGGCCACTCGACTTGTTACTGCGCTGCCAATAGAGGGTTGCTTGCTGGACGTCTTGAGCATTCGCTGCCGGCAGAGAACTGCGGGTCCCGTTCGACGGCTGCACTCGGTCAGTAAAAAAGTACTGATCCGTTTTGAAGCAACCCAAGACTTAGAAAGTACGAGAGTTGACACCAAGAAAAGAAAACGAGAACGCTCTTCTCCTCTTCTCTTGGTGTCAACTTTCCTCTTTCTTCAGTCTCAGGTGGCTTCAAAATGTTCAGCATACACCAGCTTACTTGCGCCCTTAAACACGGATCACACACTCTCATACGTCATACAAAAGACAGTCTGCAAATACGAGTCACCGCAATATCACTGGTTCGAATGCCGCGTGCCAAGTTTCTCCTTGAACGCGTTGCCATGCGGCATTCGAAGCAGGGCTCTCGCGGTGACTCGCGTTCGAATCGGTATGCTTAGGTTCTGTTCGTACTGATCCGGTTCATTGAATTTTGGCTCATAGCTTCCAAATAGTGAAGTTACCAGATGTGCTGGTTTTATTACAAAAACAAAAATAATTTAGATGTCAACACTGCTTGTATAACTCGGTAAAATGATGACTCGTAAGTTGCCATTTGGTGCAAAATTCATCAAATAAACGCCATCATCCGATGTGCAAGGGTTACAGATATCATAGAACAATCCGTTCGTTCTGCAACTGCCAACTGTGTAAACAAAACTTAGGTAAGCAATTAAACAAAACTAGCGTTTAAAAGGTGATGAAAGGGTTATACTCGTTCACACATTTTTAATTTGAGGACTTTAATTTTCAGTGAATACTACATTAGTGTGTTATTATATTTTATTATTTTCAGAACGGTCTCTACAAACTTCTGTGGAGTAAAGTGACGAATGCTTGTAATATTGGCTTTGATGTAACGTGGTTTATGACTAGTTAGTGCATACGCGTGTCTTTTAGTGTGTTTTTGTATTTGGGAATGCTTTGTCACATCCACAAACAGATATATACACACAAACACAGCGCAGCATAATAAAACTAATACGACGTTTTTTAACCTCAATACCTTCTATAAATATTTCTTGTTTGGTTTTTGGTTGTTTTTTGTTTAATCCCCCCTCCTCCCTAACTAAATGAGAAGTAGTGACTGTGACATACAGGTTTCGGAATGCGATTTTGTTGTACTCTTTTAACTGTGTTGTTGGAGGGGACGAGAAAAATAGTAGCTCGCTTTCATACAGCCCTTTTTAATTGAAAACTCAGCCTCAACCTTCTTCAACGCTGGAGCAACGCCATTTGCATGTTGCTGTTTGAAAGTCAACAACTTCAATCAAGAAAACCCTATCAGTCACCACAACTCTCCGCTCTGATCTAACAAATGATTATCATGGGCGATATGAACACTGCACAGCGCAGCCAATGCAAACATGACATCGGTTAATGTCAAAGACCTAAAACTTGACGCCTACGATGATTACTCACGTGGACAAATTACGCCCTACTCGTATTTAATATTATAGTCTCTGTGCAGGTATTAATAAGAGCAAGCGGGTATAACGTGTCTGAGATGCCTTTGTACGCTTGCTCTGTACATTTTTTGCTACGACGACGTCAGTCTGTCAAGATTTTAAATTAATTAGGCCGTTTTTTATTAAGCCGGTAAATTTATTAAGCCCTTCGATTCTTAATTTACATTATTAAAATGCCTTTATTAACCTTTATCAATAACATCTCATGTTCATCTTTTCGCTGACGACTGTGCCATTTACCGCAAAAGGACTAACCCATGAGATTACCTACTCACCCAAGATTACCTCATCCGCATCAAAGCATCGTGGGAACTATGGTAGACGTCCCTCATCGTTCAAAAATGCAAGATTGTCTCCTTTACTCGTGGCTCTAAACCTGTTTTTTTTTTCTTTTAACACTGTTCCGTTGGAAAAAAAAAGTATTCTTAAATTCTTATAAGTATCTCGGAGTTCACATTTTATGTTATCTTTCTTGGGCCACTCATATCGGTCATACCATCCCTTCTGTTAATCACTCTTTAGGTGTTTTTAATCGTAACATAAAATTCCACCTCTTCATTTAAAACAGGTTGCTTACTCATCCCTCATCCGTCCAAAGCTTGAGTACGCATCTGGCGTCTGGGACCCACTCAAGCCTACCTCATAAAAAACCTTAAATCAGTTCAGGATTGGGTGTTGCGTTTTATTGACTCAGATTATCCTCATTTTACGAGCGTCACGTCTTTTTGAGCCCGCGCCAACCTCCCCCTCCTCTCTAAACGTCGCCAACTTGGTAGGTCATAATTTTTCACTATTTTTTTCTTCTATAGTCCGTTCCTCAGATCACCATACTTTGATCTTTCAGAACGCCACCATCATCTTTCGGGACACAACCTCGATATAATACGTCCGAAGTCAAGAACCGTCACTTTCCAGAACTCCTTTTTTTCACGTGCAGCAATTGATTGAAGCGGTCCTCTCCAGAAGATCGTAGCTAGACATGACTCATCTGAATTTTTAAAAAGCTATTACATACAATCGCATTTAGGTCTAATCGAGTGTGTCTTTGTGTTGGTGTAATCATCCTCTTCATAGCTGTTTTATACATGCACTTTAGTTTTTGTTGCATTGTACCTTTTTCATTTTTGTATTTAAATAAATAAATGACACTGACGAGCTCTGTTATACTTCTTAGGTAAATGTGGCTGACGAGCCAAATCAATTTGCAACACCCCGTTAATATCAAGGTAGCCTCCATAGTAAGTAGATATAACTAAACAACGCCTAAAAATACTCTGTATAGACAATATCTTGTATATACCTTTCGTGTTATCAAGTGATCTAACGGGGCAATAAATTCATGCTACCAGAAAACCACGTGAAAGCAGAAAAGTCGAAAACTCCACACTCGAAGCTCATATAAACAAAACAAAAATCAAAACAGTCAATGACGTTTGTGTTTTGCTCTTTCTTTTCTAAATCCTTCTTCGAGTTTCCAAATTGTGCACCAAAAATATACGCGAAGATTGGAAGCTAAAGTTGGCACCTGTTCCAATCATCGCCACCGCCTCTCGAACTGTTCCAACAAATTTTGTCGCTCCTTCAGCGACTCCTTAATATTTCGCCTGCGATCCGTAAGTTTTAGTTTTTCTTTTTTCTTTATTGGATCCGTAAGTTGTATCGTTAGTTTTTCTTGCTTTCGTCGGCCTTTTTTTTTTTTTTTTACATCTGTGGCATTAACCTTCATCTAGCTTTTTTTGTGTTTAAAGCGGATGATGGATTTTCGAGTAGTGGCGCTGCCGCCATTTTTCTCTGTGAACTATCATCGAGGCGTGAGGTCAAGTGAGCTCAACTAAAACCTGCGTTGGACCGAAGGGTGGCCGTCAAATAGAAAAATACGGTTCTGGATATATTAGTTTTTGTAGTTTTTATATTGTTTACTTGACACGTGGGTTTGGGAAGAACAGAAAGGTAATGCAGTTAGAACTCATCACACTGAGTGACCTTTTTGGGCTAGTCCGTACTAGGCGACTTCGAGGCAAGCTAGTGCGAACAAAAAATCGGTGCCTTTTAGCGTTTTGCTCAGACACGGCACTAAACACACACAAAAAAAAAAAACCTTTTAAGTCAGTTCCCGAAATCAATACAATTCGCTATACGGGGGGCGTTCATAAAGTTTGTAATATTGTCACGAAGGAATAGAGATTCAGCAATCAAACTCGAGTAGGAGTTGAGACTTTCTCTACATCTTTGCCACCCAAAGTTACCCACTTTTTCCAGCGATGAACTACATGCCGGAAGCCATTGTTATAGAACACCTCGCTTTGAGTATTCAGGAATCGCTCCACTTCAGCAATCACTTGGTCGCCGTCCTTGAAATGTTTTCCTCTTATTTGGCCACACTGGAATCGTCTGCGCCATTTAACTAAAGTGTCATAAACTGGGGCGTTGTCCCCGAACAACGCTCCCAGACTGGAATGAATATCCTTGGTGCTGCTTCTCTTCAAATGAACAAAAACGGGTCACTGCATGTGCTTGGCACCGACGGCGGTGCTATTTTAGTTTCGACTTCCTAGCGGCGTTCCAAGCTACTATATCATGCGATGTTTATACTGTGCGGAAACTAGAGGGACGCAAGCTTCTGTTGATGCCTGTTTCGTTCCATTTTTTTTTTAATTTTTTGGGCCGATAATGCGAACTTTATGAACGCCCCTCGTATTAGTAGTTTTGAGACCATGACAATGCTTCAGTTGTGAAAGAGAAAAAATATTCAAGACGGCGATCGCTTTCTCGCGATAACTGTGTCACTCTCTGGGCCTTCTGTTAGCACCATGGCGAATCGTCGTCTGACAAACACTACATCTGGGACAGGCCTTCAAAATTTAGCTACTTTCAAAAGTAACGCAAGCTAGCAATGGTTAACATCCGCCAGCTCGCCTGCGCACTCACTGCATTAGCAATGGTTATTTACTATTACATTTTTATTGCAATATAGGGAGTCTTAAAATAACGAACCTAATATAAAGTTTTCGTGCCGGCCCGGGCCCTGCCTGGGCAGTCGTACGCAGTAAATTAAATTTTTTTAATAACAAAACGCTTTTTCATTCAGCTTTGTTAATAAAATAAAAGCGAAGTGCAAAGTCACTGCAGCGCCGTTAAAAATATTAACAAAAGGGCGTCTTGCAGTTAGAAATCCTTCAAGCGGATAAAAAAAAAAAACGTATGGACTCCACCCGCATAGTGGTAGAGTGCAAACAAGAAGACGTGGACACTCCGGTCGCAGAGTACAACATGATCATCTTTTTCCTCTGCATTTCAAACCACAAAACAAAACGTGACCTCGACTTTGTACTTTCTGCCGGGGCCTTACTATGCCACCAAAGATACGCTAAAGTACCCTACATCATTTTTTTTATTTATTTATGCAGTCTTTTTAAGATGCACCAGCGAGATTGTGATTATCTGTTCTTTTCTTCTAGAATTTTTCCGGGTTCAAAATGACCAATAGAATCGACCTATGTCCTGCACGTTTTACCAACCGTCCATAAAAAATCGACGCTTGGCGAGTCGATTTTTCACTCGAAACTTTTCTTGTATTATAATTTATTTTCTATGCTACTTTCCGTCCCGGTGGCAGCAACGGAAGGTGATGCGCCAACATCGACGATCGGCGAGCTTAAAAATTACACTACCTGCGGGCTCTACAAACTTGTTTAAAAGACAAACTCTAAAAGCTCTGTATGGGAAATATTTCTCACAGTCGGGGACTCCATAACGTCGGTGCCCAAAGGACATGTTTAGTGTTCGTGCAAATCCTACTTGGTCTACGATTCCTCAAAGAAAGACACGTCGCATTTCAGTCGTCACAAGTGGAAGGTTTCATCAAGCGAGTATTTCTTCTTTTTTATCACCTCAATGCCTTGAATCTCCCGTACCAGTGGACGTAAAGGAGAAAGTGGCTACCGCGTGCGCGCGTCATTGTGAGAAAGACATAAGAACCTCCGATGTCGTCAGCGGCAGCGGCTTCAAGGCCGTTGAAGAAGATCTGATTCAGATCGGTGCTAAGTACGTAAAGGTCAACGCTCAAGATATTGCACCGCATTCCACAACTGTGTCGCGAAAAGTAGCCGAAGTTGTTGTGGTTTTTATAAAAAGCATCATGCCCGAGATCCAACAGGCGCTCAATGAAAGCCGGTGCGCCATTACAACTTGCATGTGGACGGATGATTTCATGAAGGTCGCGTACACGACAGCTACCGCGCATTATATAGACTAACTGGAGCATGTATTGCTGTATTGTGTTCATGTGCGATATCCACAATAAACGAAAAGCCCGTGACACCATTCGAAAGGAACTATACTTCGTTTCACCTTCGGTCCGAGCGCGGCCGATGTTATCAGCCGAAGCGCCAATCAAACAGCGCAAAAAGCGCAACGTCATGGCGTGCTCTCTGTGCTTGATAGGACTAGCCGGCGTAGGAGCATGCACAGAGAGACGGCGAATACCCGCTGGTCCTATCAACTGCAGAGAGCACGCCATGACGTTTGCCTCTTCGCTGTTTGATTGGCCCTTCGGCTCATTACATCGGCCGCGCTTGGACCGAAGCTGAAACGAAGTATAGTCCGGAGGTTCATGAAGCTGGCCGGGTGTGATGCCGCTTTGAAAAAAACATTGTTTGTAACCGATCAAAAAGCAAATATTGTGTGCGCATTGCAGACATATGACAGAATGGATTGCAGTGCACACGTGCTGAACACTACTCTCCGGAACACGTTTGCAAAGAACTTTGTTTCCAACGAGGTTCCATTGGTTAGCGAAACAATTCAGGCGACCAAGGCCGTTGTAACTAGCTTTTCTAAAACAGAGTGGCCTAGCCAGCCAGCTAAAGCCAACTGTCAGTCAGGAAGTCCCCTCTAGGTGGACTTCAAAGGTGTCCATGCTAAACTAGATTACAGCTCTGATTGAGTCAAGGAACAATCCAGTGATGGAAAGCGTGAACAAGACAACACTTAGCAGGTTAATCGAGTTCCTGCAACACTTCAAATATGCTAGTGACGCGCTCCAGGAGGAAAAACGTCCAAAACTTTATCTGGTTGTGCTTGACGCTTCCGCGTTGAAGAAATAAATGGAACATGCTCCGGTGTCTACAATAGAGGCAGTGGAAATCGAGAAGATCAAGGCCCGTGCTCGTCATTTCCTGGACACGAAGTGGAAACTTTTCCTTCTCCACAAGAACGCCATATTTCTCTGGCCTCAGTTCCGCCAACTCTGCATGTTGCTCAAAGACGAGCGCCTTGAAGTCGACGCACACGTCAAGAGCTACTTGCCCGTGTCCCTGAAGCAATGACCCAAGGTGAAGATGAGACTAACAATGACGTTCGAGATCCTGCTTTAAAAAGAGGATGCCTGGGTTCGTTTCTTGACTGGTGTGAAGCGGATGATGACAAGGTAGCCACCGACGAATCGGAGGAGCATTTGCACGGCAAGAAGGACTACTGTTGCTCAGAAGTGTCTGAGCTTTGTGACTTCTGGAAAGCGCACGACAAAGAACTCCCGAAACTGTCCGTTCTATCCAAACGCATCCTGTGCATTCCTGCAGCGAACGGAACTTTAGCGCGGCGGGCTATATCATGCAAGCAAGACGGACCTGCCTAAAGAAAGAGTTCATGGCCAATTTATTGTTTCTTCCACAAAAACGCGTGGAAAGTAAACTTCTCTGTAGAAACGAATTGAATGGAACCACGCAAATTGCAATATCTGTTCAAGAAATTCATAAATAAAAAATTCTCCACTTTTGTGGCGAATTTTGAGATTTTTGAGACTATTCTCTCAAGGATTCTCGGTGTCCCATGAGTTCAAAGACAGTCACAAATGATATGCATAATTCGCCCATATTCTCTAAAATACAGCTTCTAAGTCGCCTTACTTATAATGTAAAAAAATCTCGATCCCAGTTTTTGGGGTGGGGCTCGGGATCATATTTTAAAATTTTACCGGGTTCGGGCCGGGCCCGGGATCGTACCGGGCCGGCCCTAAAGATTCCAGGTCGTGCAGTGCTCTACTGTGGCGTATATGATCAAACACAAGCATTGTGAATTTGTGTTAGCGTTGCGTATTTTGCAGTGCGTAGAGTACAAACTGCGTCTTGGACTACCACATGACGACGACGCGCAAAAGCTTGCGTTTGCTCCTAGACGCAACACTAAAACTCTATATTAGCCGCATCCTTAAACGAAAGTACGTCTCGCTTCCAGTGGCACCAAGATGTATAGTCACAGCTCTATATTCATAGAGAAAGCGTTTTGCACTAAATTACATTTTACAGTTGTTTTATACTACAAGCTCGAATTCTTTTTTTTTTTGTATTACCGAACTAAACCGTTGTGCGTAGCCAACGTCATAGCCAACCCAGCCAAGACAGTCGAATACTCTTTGGGAAAAGTTTAGGTACCCACGCGACTTCTGGGCGATGGCACGCAAGCCCAAAACCCAAAACTCGATCAGGGGTTGGCGCACGCGCAGTTGGGACGACGCTATTCTCTTGGTGAGTAAAGCGAATTAAAGGTACTTTCTTCTAAATTTCTCTAATAAAAACTAAATAAAATCGCGTTTTTTTTTCTTTGTTGTTTCGTACCATAGGCAGTTGAGTTTGTAGATCTCGGTGGTACCTTGTTGCCAAAATAGCCTTACCTGTTTCCAAATACTTTATTCTCAAGTAGAAATATGCAATTAAAAAAATGACAATGTGAACAACCATTCTACATCTTATATGAACAAACTACGGCGAAACTTAAAGACGTAAATAGGAACGAGCGACCAAACCAAGCAATGAAGAAAGCGACGCGGAAATCATATAAAAAGCAGCGAGATAGCCACACTCACAATGCTCCTTGCCGTAATACTGGCCGCTTTTCCCTTGCTTCTGCTGTGACCGCAGATCCTGAAACAACAAAATAAAGGAATTAATATTAAAGTACGCGGCCAACTGCGCTTCGCAAAATTTGCTCGAGCATACGTATTTTTTTGTTTTTGAACAGAGGCGCTTACGTGACACGTTGTCACCCAACCCTTTCGTAAAATGTGAATAAGCGACCTGATACGGCACCGGAAGCTGATAGTGTCTTGACGATGCATGCTTCCGCCGGCATTCTCAGGACGAATGAAAGATGGCCGTTTCGGCAGGACCAGACAAGAAAGCGTCGCCGTAGCGATAAACATACGCTTTTTTTATGAATACTCCTCGTTCCGCTCGGAACCCGAGCCGAGCGTACGATCATCTCCCTTCACAACAAAGCCTACGGATACGCTGTTGTTGTTCATTCGTTCTTGCGTACTTTTTCTAGTCTGCGTGCACGGAAGATAGCGCCGAACACGTCCGTACGGTGTAACAATGCTCGTCCATCACAATAGGGGCTCACAAGTGGTGTTCGTAAATGGACATTTTTCTAGAAGAGTCCCGCGCATGCGACCTCCGCATTTTCTCCCCCTGGTGACTAATTGTTTCCCTTTTTTGGTGGCAACGTAAATACACATTTTTGTAGCGTTTATCGCTCTCTGAGAAGTACAAAGTGATCCTTTTCTAGCACTATAAAATAACCGTATTGTGGTCTGCTGTAGGCTACTCCAGAAACATGATTTGATACTTTAAACGAGCTTTACGCCTTTGCCGCCAGGTGACGTCTGTTGGCGGAACTCGTTGTCCATACTCCTTTGTCTATACGACTCAGAGAAGTTTTAATGTGTCTTTCTTATAGACCCCTTTCCGGGTTCGTTGTTAACGCAGGTTTCGAACGATAGTTTTGAGAAATCGTCGAACGCTTGATACTGACTGCTCAGGGCGCACGCTTCGAAGCCCCCTCTGTGATCTCCCGCTACCAGTGACCTTCGGCAAAAATATGGCAAGGCGGTGAGTTGATATGCATTTAACATGGTGATGAAAAGGGCGCGGGATACAAAAAAAGTAAAATACAACAAAATAGTAGAAGAAAGCAGCGCCTGTCGTACGGTGCGCTGCTTATCACCACGTTCAATGCAAAAATACAAAGCGCTATGGTCCCTCGATGTATCATTACACATCACATTGTCGTATACCCTATTCACACGATCTTAAAGGTACCTTTAGCCAAGGAACCTGTAGTGTTGCTGGCGAATCAGTTTGCGATCATCTGCGCGTGGCATGTACTCGTGACCCAAGAGCACAACCTCATTCGCCGCCTGCAAAGGTACATTTGGAGTATTATTTCCGCCGAAATAATACGCATCTATTTATTCGTTTTACCTTAAATAAAGGTGTCGCTTCTGGATTATTAGCACTCCGTGCGCAACAACTTATCTTTATATTTGGTTTCACTTTAAGTCCAGGCACAGCCGACGCTCCAAGCTGATGGTACCGATTACACAGCATCATAAGCACACCATCATGGTGTTCGTTATGTTTCTGTACGTGCTCTATCATCGCTGAACCAATCCTAAACAAAAAAGACCTAGTCACTTGCGCTTCTCACACTGCTTGATTGATTCATTACCCCGTGGCGTCGGCTTCGTCTCAACTTAAGCTGAAGCGAAATATAGCACGGCAGTTTAACAGCTGCTAGCTTCCTCAGCAAATGCATAACAGAAACAAGGCGTTGTATAGAGAGCGTGAAAAGTTTGGGAAAATAATCAAAATACTGCCGCCGTTACATTCTTACACCTACCTCTGCGTAAATCCTCGTCCCAGGACTCAGACTAAAAAAATTCTAAAACGGCTTGTTTGTGTGTGTTTTTGCGGATATACTTTTGGTAAATTTCATTCTTATGTAGCGCCGAAAAAGCGTTCTAAGCACAATAAGGCGTAATAACACCAGCAGAAAAGGGCAGCCGTGACTTCCCATTCAACAAAAAAAAAAAAACTAAAGACGTTAAATGAAAATATTACTTTTATATTATGATTATTATATTTTAATTTTATTCGAGTGAAAACAAATGCCCGAGATGCGTAAACTATGTTCATAACGTGAGGAACACAGAGCGATATTAGGCTTTGCTTTCGCGAAAAGGTCTACAGATACTTTCTCTTGAGGCCCATCTGAAAATATCAAATTACGCACGACGACAGTTACAAAGGTGTCAGTGGAAACGACCCAAACATTACGAACCACGCTAGCGGCATAATTGTTTAGGAACCCATTTTGGGGCAGCTTCCAAAAACACTGCCATCAACGTCTTAGCCTGATACCCTAGGGCCTAGCGGGACGTTGTTTTTATGAAGATGGCAGGTAATTGCCTTCACTAACGACATGGTAATGCTGCCTTCGTATCGTTGTCCATCGCCGCAACGGGCGACATTAGAATCGCCACCGCCAGTGAAGTCGCTTACGTTCTGAATCGCCGTCAGCATGCGGCGGCGGTCTCTACCAACGAGGATCCGACAGGAAATTAGTCCTGCAGAATGGAGCCAGGTGACGCACTAAAGCATCCCAAACTAAGTCCTCGTGTAGTCCGTTAGAACCCGAGGAGGATCGGAAAAAAAAAAAAGGGATACGATAGATCTTTACCAATCTGGAGCCGTAAGCGTGCCCACGTGACCGAACTCTACGCGTATCACAGCATCTGATTTCTATGCCGCGTGGCACGATTCCGCTGCCTGACTGGACAAATATCTGGTGGCCTTATTCTTGGTTACCCTCGGGGTAGAACCAAGAGTCGAGTTTGTTCCAAAGAATTCGACAACCTGAATTCGGCTGTCTGATGTATATGGTATAAAAACTTAACCTTCCCGGGTGCGGCTGTCTGATGTTTAAAAAAAAATACTGAACCTCCCAGGGTGCCTTAATAGTATAGGTTAGAGCCGTACAGTGGGTCGCGCAATATACTATTCTTTCGAGGAAAAAAAAAAAGCTACAACAGCATATTTTTCGAGGGTGCCACATTAAGTGACAAAATATTAATATTTTTAATACTGTATTGAAGAGGTTGACTCGTTGATTGATTGAAAGTAAAAATGCGTCTGTTCAACCTGGCTCCGGTTGCGACCGCAATAGTAAGGATTTGGAATGGGTGACATGCGAGAATTCAATATAGATATTGCCGTTTTCCGCGTGTGTTTTGGAAACCTGCTTTTCTGACTTGGTGCTTAGGCCCGCCAGGGTCCGTGAAGGCGCTTTCAGGCGAGCCAACGAGCGAACCTGCCCAACAGCTTGGTGCACCAGCCACCGTAGTCCGTGAGAGGGATGAGGACAGCAGGGGGCCGCTTTCGGATGCCTCCTTCGATACTTGTACTATCGTCGTTCTTCGACTGTGCGTGCACGCTTCGAAGCCCACGACACGCCAAAGTATCATCAAAGGCATGTGGCTCACACTGGAGGTGGCACTACTGAAACTCGTCTCTGCTGCTCTCATCATGTCAGCGACGATACGTTCCGGAAATTTTTATAAAAATTGCTAATACCTCGTTTTGCTTTAACGTGAGCTGCAGTACAGGCTACAAGTGCCGAGCGGCTGACTTTTGGTAGGCGCTGCCGCTTAGGCGTGTGTCCCTCTAGGTAAGGCCAGTGCCGTTCTCCCTAAACGGCGGAGGGAGGCGCTGTTGGCAGTTTACCTACCCGCAGACTTCCGGCCACATGAGAGGACAAACAGCGCCCACCATAGCGCCGCCTCATGCGACGTTCATGAACTATTTTATGGTGAGTTATCCGGGTGATTAGCTAAAGCACCGGTTAACAAAACATTTGATGAAGAATGTTTTTAAAATTTCCGTAAGACGACCGATCCCCTCAAGCATCTCGCTAGACACTAAAATTCTTAATTCTGTAAAACTTTATTGTACAAGAAATTTTTAAATCAGCAGGCTCGGAAAGCCTGCCGAGACCGGAAGGCTGGAAGTCTCTTCGGGGGTAAGAGATGGCTTGTGTTTGTTAACGGTAAAAAAAGAATCTCTAGCAGTGGTGGCCAGAATAACATAGGGCTAGAGCCGCAGACGAAACTACAAAAATTCAGAAAACCACACAAAAAACAAAGGGGTGGATTGCTACTTTTAACAAGAAACAATATGGAGGGAACAGTTCTTTCCAAAGGATGCAAGTATAAGGTCGACTACAACAAACAACACCAGAAAGCAGAACGTTCCTGCAACCGCTAAGCAAAACTAAATGCATGGTTCGCCAGCCAGTCACTGCCCCTGACGCCCGTTATGTGTATACGGTTCGAAATTTGTTCTAAAAGAATAAAAGAAACTGGGTCATTGGACGCATATATATGTGTCAAAAAGCATCTAGCTGCATATACGTAGTGTATAGGACAAGACTGCCAAGACTTTTAGCATTTATTTTTAATACTAGAAATATTTTTGTTATAGGAACACACGAGAGGAAAGGAGGTATGCTAACCAGAGAGCCGCGAGCCGCATTTGAACCCGCGAAGAGCCGCTTGCGGCTCGCGAGATTCAGTTTGGCCTCCCCTGGTCAATAGCCTTCGCTGCAATGTGCACGACGTTCTCAGAAACGATTAAGGACACTTCACCCCTCGCGAATATTTTACTCAAATGTGTTGACGCGTGAACAACACAATGCCACGTTAAAAAAAAAAAAAAAAACAATGTCTTTTGTTGTGCTTGATATTTCATTTGTTGCGCGAACTTAAGGGTAAACAAAGCATGTGCTATCGTGACGCCGCCGCAGCTGTCTATGCCTTTGAATACGTTGCACACAACTGGAAAACGTTGGTCTATACTGCGCCACTTTTCAACATTTGGAGGTATAATTGTGAGCGATTGGCTTTGAAGGGTATCTAACCTATGAAGTTATTTATATTGGATATTGTTTTTCAGTTTATCGTGCAGTGACAAAGATAACAAATTGTAGTGCTGTTTTTTTTTGCTTTTTTTTGGGGGGGTCACATTACTGCTTTAGGGCCGGCGTTTCTCACCGTACCTGCCTCTTTGATATGCGTTAGCTCAGTGGTTCCGTGTCAAATATCCGGAAATGACACAGAGGAGCGGCTAATGTCTTCGATTTCAGCTTTATGCCTTATTTGTTTATATTTTATGCGCTGCGGTGCGATTGATAAGCAGGTCGCAGTAGAGTCTCTAACGTGAACTTTGGGCGTGACAAAATATCGGTTCGGCGGAGCCCATAAAGTATCATCTCATAATATGGTACAACAATATACAAAATCTGAAAAGTACCATTTCTGTTATAACAAAACAGGGCGCCCGCATACATTGTAAGTTATTTTGGAAATCGGTGCAACGCGTTCCCTTCAGCGTGTGTATTTTTGTTTTCTTTCAATTTTATAGTTTTGAGCTCTTATAAATTGTGAGATAATCTCTCGACAAAACAAAATTCCCACCGAATTTGATAGACTTCAAAAAGCAAACTCGCCGAAACGTCTGATATTAAGTCTACCTAAACAAAGGCTCAGATTTTGTTTTGTTCAGAAGGTTGTAATATACAGAGCCCGTCTTAAGATATTTTTCTTCTTTCTTTAACATCATTCCTTGTTGTTGCTGTTCTACTTTTTATAGTGGCGTATTTTACAATCAAAAGGACGTATCACTCAAAATAAAGGTACTGAAAGGGTGTAGTCATAAATGTACGCCCATTTTACATAACTAATGATGTAAAATGTCTTAGTATGTAATCCAAGGAACGAGCAAGCCCGCTTGTAGGTCTCCCTATATCTGAGCCCCGACAGTTCGGCCGCTGAGAGCTCTCCTCCCATCTATCAACAAATTATCTGGAGCAAAGAATAGACCGATCTCACCCAGCGTTCGACGCATGCCTGACACGGCAATAACTTTAGTTCCCAGAATGCAGGCGGCAGTGCCAGAAACGGCTCGTGACACTTCTCGTGCTTTGCACGCGAAGAGCAGCAGCGAGGTCGTCGCACGTGCAGAAAGACTAAAATTCCCCCGATGCATCGCGGCAGCGAAGTCGAAGTGCTTGGTAATATCGGCGTAGTAGATGTGGTTGGAGGGCTGCTTGTCGCCAAGCCGCGACCGCCACAAGGCTGCGTACGCTAAGGACCCAAGATCTGCCCACAAGCGGTCCCGTGTGTCGACGTTGAAACAGCCCTTCGCACAACCATGAATCCTAATTCGCCGTCTTTCTAGATTAGCCGAACTGGCGCGCAACCGCCTATTTCAGCTTGCATATTATGCAAGTGTGCCTGGGTGCAGGTAGGCGCGCCCAAGATGATGATTATTATCTGCGTCTCGCTCGCTGCTTGCAGCTGTGATGAATGATCGTGCAATTCAGTGCGGTTATCGTTGTTATCTTTGATATAACACTTCTCCGCAGGTTGTACGCGAGGCTAGTTACACTCTATTTTCGTCTCCGTAGGCGCTTTGGCTGGATTAATAAAATTATCGCTAAATTACCCGGGCATCGAGAAGAATGCTGGAAACGTAGGTCCGCGTGCCGTATGCGCCCACCTTTCCCGTATAAAAGGTTCGAAATAAATTGCCAATATAATACACATGGATAGAATTAGGAGTGTGTGTTGTTAAACATCTTGGTATGCGAACGCAAAAGGAGACAAGGGACACAGAAAAACATGTCCGACACGGAGAGCGTTCAACTCGCAACGAGTTTCTTCTCTCTTCCGGCATGCAGAGCCCACGTGATCTTGGGGGAAGGGAGAGGGTTGAGCGTGGCCTTCAGCCGGCAGGGGTGCTGTCAAGATCGCGTGGGCTCTGCGCGCCGGAAGAGAGAATAAACTCGTTGCGAGTTGAACACTGTCCCTGTCTGACGTGTTTTTGTGCGTCCCTTGTCTTCTTTTGCGTTCACATACCAAGACCAAATAATGCGTTGATGAATGCGCCTGCAAGATGCCATTTGTTTGCGTTTTAATGCGAAAGCATTAACTATCCCATGGAGCGAAGCCGGCGGCGTCTGTAACCGCGAAAAAACGCGAAAGCAATGGCCATTCTTCCATTGGCTGAGCAAATCGGTTCCTAGATAGCCATTGGCGGCCGCTTCACGAGAGCACGCGCTCGGCCGCCGTTCTCGAGGCAGGCGTTGCCGGAGGGAGGGGGAGGAAAGGGAGGGGGGGGGGGGGGGGGCTGCGGATTCTTTACGAGAGTGCGCGCTCGGCCGCAACTTCGGCAGTAGCGAAACGTGGCCGTTTACGCCAATACACCGCACACAAACTAAGGGAGCGGGTCCTGTGAGACAAGCAGAAGCGGCCGGTCCCATTGATAAAATATCAAGAGATCACGCAGCACTATAGATTGGAGCGACGTACCTTCCCACAACGCGCAGAAACAACTATCGAAAGAGCAGGAAAGACATCACCGTGCCCTACAGAGTAACACCTTTCCCCATCCCACTAAATGCCATATCTTTTTCCCCACCTTCTATTTATGCCGCTTTTGCGGAGCCCTCGAGACCCTCTTTCATACGGTAGGAGGATGCAACCAAAACCCCACCCAATCGTCTAATCACGTCCGTTGTTTATACGAGCTTTAGGAGAGAGCACTGACCAGCTCCAACCTTGATGACCAGCTCATGCTCGTGTCCAGGGTTGAGGAAGCAGGGAAAGCTCAAGGCGTCTTTAACTAAGGATGCCTCCCCATCGCTTTCTCATAATAAAGACGTTTAATCTCTTTCTTTCTCTAAGGCGGCGGAAGAACGACATTCATGCTTCCGCATTCACAACTCATAAGAAGTCCTTAGGTGTCCTAGGTTTACTGCTGAAGACGCAAGCACATGCAGCGCGTGTTACAACACTCGCAGCATGCTCCTTGGTGCTTGAGTAATTTAGCGAAAGATCTATGCGCCGAACAACTGAGGGAGAGGAGGATACGAGAGAGTGCGGGGACGTCAGACCGTCAACTTCTGGTTGGAATGATTAGTGGGTAGTAGACCTAAAGCTAACTGCCTTTGTCTCCACTGCACTTACTTGTCGAACGCGATTGTAATGCATGAGTCAAACGCCGGACGACGGTTTTTTCTCGTTCTAACCTGTTCGATGAGTGCAGTCGAGACAAAGGCATCTAGCTCTAGGTGTACCCCCTAATCCTTCCAATCAGAGCTCGGCGTTCTGACGTCCCCTCTCGGATCCTCCTCTCCCTCAGTTACTCGGCGCGAAGACCTTTTGTCGAATTACACAGGCATCGCAAGTAATGCCGGGAACGTAGGTAGGTACACGCACTGCACTCGCTGGCGTCCGCAGAAGCATAGCCTCCTCCATACTCACAAAGCCTGGTAGTTCAACGGACAAAGTCATAGAGTGCCCGGTCGCGGATTTAGGGCACGAGGATCTGGTAGCACAGAGCATTTCTCGGGGAACCTAGGGGAACCTGGTCGTCAGCGCACAGCTTTTGCAGCGGTGAGGACCTGAAATATGGTTTTCTAACGCTATGAAAAAAAAAGCGGTAGCCGAAGTGGGGCGCCCGTCACCTGGCTCTCCTCTCAGCCCTAACCCGGCGTGCTAAATGGGGGATAGGGTGAAATTAAAAAAAAAATATTCTGGATACTTTATGGAATTAAAGAAGCGTCCGTTTCAAGGAAGCATTTGTTGTAAAGTTTAAAGTAGTGGCTACTGAAAGACGCCCGTCTTATCCTGTCTTCATAACAGTCTCTTTGAACTGGTCGACGCGATGCATCTGCGGTGAGAAGTCGGTGAGTCTTGAAGATGGGAACAACTCTGTGCGTTCTTCCTCGTGCTCTGTACCCACCAGGGGCGCGTACATACTGCCCTCCTGTGCTCCGCAGTTCTGACAGGGGAAGGCATCATCAATACCACCTAGAAAACAATTTCTGCGCATGACGTCACCACCAGTGGATCCCCGACACGCCCCAAGTGGCAAACACGCCCAAGGTTCGACTAGAGACGCCGAGAAGCGGCAGACGCGTCCGTCTTGGCGTCGCCGCATACTATCGTTGCGCTCGTCGTGAGACGCTGCTGCACGACGCGCTGACGGCGATGCTGACGCGAGCTAGGTGGTGCTGCGTGGTTCCACTAGTGATGACGTCATAGGGGGAGAGGAGGAGGCCTTAGTTTCTAAGGTGTATTGTACTCACACATTGGAATGTGTGCTGGGAAGACCTTTCTGTGTTCGCAAAGTTTGCCGTTGTGTTATACAGCAGGGACGCTGCCTCTTTTGAAGAGAGTGATTTGTTATATGCAAGTTGTTAACCTCAGAGGCTAAATTCACTAAGTGCTTTTTAGGCTTTGACAATTTAGCTAAGGAGAAATCGGTATTCACGAACGCGTTCTTAAGAGAAAGGAGGAAAGCGCAGTTCTCCTACGCGAAAGCGGGCTGTTGCTATGGCGACAGCAACTTCGGCAACACGACCAGCCAAACGGAGAGCTCGGCACAGTTCGGAGCACGTGGATTTTGAATTACAACAAACGCAAGCGGCCTTTCCGCCAACGCTTCTTTGGGGATCGTGTCTGTGCAGTGAAACGTCGAAGCTACCACGATTTAAACGGGACAAAATGCCGAGGCCGGGCTAACGGCCTTCGTCGACTAATACGAACTCGATTACTACGAAGCCCGCGCCGCTCGTTTGGAAAGCGGCGCACATGGAAACAAATCACCTGGGTGTTTTTTCGCGGCCACGGGAATGCGGGAGCGACCCGACGTCCCAGAAGACATATTTGAATTACGAGAATGTTCGCAAGAGCCAGGTAAATAGATGTTCACGTTGGGAGCGGACACGCGAGTGTTTGATCGAAGCGCTGGAACCGCGCTGTTGGACCATGTCTTCGTAAGCGCTTGGGGACCGATTTTTCTTTTATTTCAACTCGATGCTGACGTGACACTCGGCAGAGGAAGGTTGGATCAGCATCGCGTAGCTCCCATGAGCTGCTCTAGATTGACAGCGTTGACGTAGCGTCCTGTCCGAATAAAAATGACAGTACTAATAACAAAGCGTACGTACCATATGTTGCGAAGGTATTCCATACGGCTTTTATTTGAGCTTTATATCGCACAAAACAAAAAATCGGTGATAGCTGTCCCTTTTCGACGAGAGCGTTGGCCACCCCTTCCTCGGAAAACAAGGCAATGACAAGAGAAAAAAGACTGACGTCTTAACCGAAACTTGAGGTCAGCGATCAAACTATTTTCACGGGAAGGGTCAACAAGGGTGGCTAGGTCATATTCCATTCGGCAAGCCAGCCGGTCGTGGGGGGTGTGGGTGATTATAGGGTGTGGGTGTGGGTGACTATGCTGGTCTTGGCCAGGGACTGTCGGAGCAACGCTGCGTCAGAGAGCTTCTCTAGGCCTAGTGCCGAGCTAGCCCTTTGGGGTCGCTTGGTCGGTGGGATCGTTGCCGTTGTAGTTGTTTGCGGACATACTGTAGATCCAGCGTTCATCTCCGTCGTGGTAGGTTTCAAGTACTTTTTTCTTGTTTCTTGCTGCTTGATGTCGGGGCGCGAGTGAAGAGCACGTAGAAAAATTAAAGTCTATTGGTCGTCTCGACGAGTAACTGAGCGGCGCTGTCGGCCATGCTGATTTTATCGTAAAATAGTGCGTAAGACACCTTTTGAGCCGTCGTAGGATTCTGGCGTAACTCCCGCAAAACTTACGAACATTTCGCTTCGTGAGTACGGATTTGTGCGTACGTTTTGTCCTACGCACTTTCTTGGCCTTTGATCATTTCGCAAATCTGGCCTCAGGAACTTAGTGATCCAAAAGTGGTGTTTGACGCCTTCGTTGTAAACAAAAAGTTTAGCCAGATTACTGCGACCGAAAACCAACGGTATTTAACGTGCATCACTCAATGGTGATACGCCAACATACGCCAGTAAGGCGCTCGTCCAAATCGAAAAGAACAAACGCAGGGATCGAGCCCAAGTCCTCTGGGTTTTTTTATTCTCTTTGCATGCTTCAAACCCTGGTACGCGAGCACACTCGGCCACCAGATCATTCCGCTCTATTTTTGTTTTTTATTTTCTCAGAAGCTTGCCGAAAACGTTTGGCGGCACCCAACCTAGCAGTTGCGTTTAAATCACATTGTCTCATCGGGTTGGCAAAGAGACTATACTCCATTTCACCTTAAAGGGGCGGTGCAACGATATTGAATTGGAGTGTTTTGACACTATACCTGTTTTCACCTCAAGAACCGAAGTAAAACAAGTCCGGCTCCTCGCGGAACATTACTAATTTCCCCCTTTATGTGGATAATGAAGACATATGTAGGTGAATTTGAGATTAGATATATGTTATCTTATCAAGACGTACACGTTCCAAACGCCAAAAGCATCGCTTTTTCCTCCTACAACCGAATCTCGTAAGAACTATTTCGCGCCGCGCAGGAACAATGCGCAAAACGTACTTTTTCTTGAGGTGAAAACAGGTATAGTGGGACCCAATTGTATACTCGCACGCAACGGCATTGACCAAAAAACCTCTTTGTTGCAGTGTAATTGCAAAAATAAAAGCGAGAGTTTTCTTTCAATCTATCCTTCGCAAAAATGGATGACGTAGCGGGGGGGGGGGGGGGGGGGTCGCATGTAGGCCCCAGTGACGGTATTTGAATAAGGCCGATAGATTGGACCCGAGCATTGCGTGAGCACTCGATTTGGGCTCGTAAAGGCCCTAAAGGCCCCTACGCACATTAACGTTTGAGAGCGTTTGAGTGCGTTTGACTGCGTTGCGGCTGCGAGAAACCAGGACATCCCTGCTTCTTATGTCGCGTGCCAAGCTATTCCTCTATTTGGATTCTACGCGTCATATGAAGCACAGAAGTGCCGATGACTCGCTTTCGTTTCGCGAGGCAACGCAGTCAAACGCACTCAAACGCTGTCAAACGCGAATGTGCGTAGGGGCCTTTACGCACAGTTACGTTTGAGCACGTTTGACTGCGTTGCGGCTACGAGAAACCAGGACATCCCTGCTTCTTATGTCGCGTGCCAAGCTATTTCTTGAACTGGATCGCACGCTTCATACGAAGCACACATGTGCCCGTGACTCGCTTTCGTATCTCGACGCAACACAGTCAAAAGCACTCAAACGTAACTGTGCGTAGGGGCCTTAATATTCAATAGCTCGACAAGCATTCGGGTTGTTGCTCGTGTCCCGTCGCGGCAATGACGACAATAGCCGAACCCTAACAATGTCTGGAACTCAGCGCGTGTCCTGTGCTTTGCCAACCTCAGCGCGTGGCGATGATCAACATTGGCGGCATATAATCATCTCCAAAAGGGGGATCGGTGGCCGAGTGGGCTAGCGCACACTATACTTTGTCTCACCTTAGTATGGACTATTGTTAGCCGCGCGTGCTAAAAGCGCGAGCTAGTTGCTTTGAATGAAGCCGCGGCGGCTGCACGAGCGCTCGTGCAGCAAGTGCTCTAGTCAAGGCAGTCAAGGCTGGCCGCTCGCGCTAGCTCAGCCTTCGCAGTTAGTCCATGCTAGGGTGAGACGAAGTATAGCGCACACCAGCTCGGAGCACGTGAAGCGAAAGGGGGGGATCGGTGGCCGAGTGGGATAAAGCGCACACCCAGCTCGACGCGCGTGGAGCGAAAGCTCGCGCTGCAGAACCCAGGGATCCTGGGTTCGAGCCCCACCCCTGCCCGTTTCGATCTGGATGAGCATCGTACCGGCGTGCGGTCGTGTATCACTACTGCGTGGTGCACGTTAAAGACCCCAGGCTAGCGGTTGTACCGCACTGGCTAAATTGCTCATCTACAGCTGAGAGACCAGACGCCCACCGAGGCAGACTAACTTCCGGCTGTATAAACATACACACAACAATTTGCTTTTTTTGCGTGGAGCGAAAGCTCGCGCTGCAGAACCCAGGGATCCTGGGTTCAATCCCCATCCCTGCCCGTTTCGATCTGGATGAGCATCGTACCGGCGTGCGGTCGTGTTTCACTACTGCGTGGGGCACGTTAAAGACCCCAGGCTAGCAGTTGTACTGCACTGGCTAAATTGCTCATCTACAGCGAGTGACTCGTCGCAACTTTACATGGCTGACCAACTACACGCTGTATAAATATCCCCACAACCCAATTTTTTTTCCAGAACACGTGACTGCTTGTTCTAGCTGCGAGTTAAGGCTGAACTTCATGAAGCGAATTATGCGACGAATAACTGGCGAACGTCGCCCGACGGCACGCTCGCTTTGCGCGTGACGTAGCAGCCACAGTGCTGATTCCACGCGCAGAGCAAAAGCCGCCGGGCAAAATTCGTCGATTTTTCGCAGCATATTCGTCCCATGGAGTTCAGCCTTTAAGGCGGTGAACGCTTCTCGTTTTTCTTTAATCTTTTCTGCGACGCTTATTGCGTGAGAAGAAAAACGAACGCTGTTTCATTGGTCATAAACGCCAGGGATTCGTTCTAAGCGGTATTCGCCCAAGAAACAAAAATTGTTGCACCGCGCCCCTTTAAGTCCAGAGAAGCTGACGGTTATGAGCTCATGAGACCACTCAGGCAGCGTCGAAAGTGCACCCTCATGGTGTTCGTCATATTTATGTATGTGTTCTGTAATCGCTGAACCAATCATGAACATACAAGGTATATTAAACTGCGCTTTTGACGCTGATTGTCGGGTCCCATCACAATGTACCGTCAGCTCCGCTAAGCTCAAACGAAGTGGAAATGATTTATTTACAGTGTATTTCTTAAGTTGTTAATCAAGCAACCAATCTCCTCGATGATACAATAACGCAATGCAATTCAGCCATAATTTACGCGTCGAAGAGATATAGCAAGCGCGTCAAGCCAACACAACCTAGATAAGAAAGACTAAGCGCTGAATTTTGCTGCGTTACTAAAGTTAGGCCCCCGTAGGCCAGGGATTAAGCACAACTACGGGGCCAGCATTCGGTTAGGAATCGCGTTCTCACTGACTGGGCACGAATTCCAGCCGAACGCTGGAGGTCGTGCCCAGGCAGTTCGATGACGCAGCCATAGAGTGCCCGGTCGCAGATTTGGAGCGCGAGGATCTGGTAGCTCAGGGCATTTTTGGGGTGGGGGGAGGGGGGGGGGTCCGGTATTCAGCGCACAGCTCTTGCAGCGACGAGGACCCGAAGCATGATTTTCAAACCCGACGAGAAAAAAAAAAAGCAGAAGCCCGAGGAACGCGAGAAGCACGAGCGGACATTCCATCGCTTGGGACAAGTGTGTTTCGGCGTCTCGCCGCAGCGGGGCGCCCGTTACATGACTCTTGTCTGCCGCTCTACCTTTTCACTTTCGGCGGCCGCGTCACGTGATGATCTGTCGGGCTTTGTCAGTATAGAGGAGGCAATGGCTGGCCTTAAAATGTTTCCGTTGAGTACTAGAGGTGCAAAATGAAGTACGCTTATATTCGGTAACAGGTCAAAAACCCAGGACGAGGAAAAGGAAGGCTGGGGAGGAGGAATCAGACGGAATGCTGGAGAGAAGAGGCGAAGGCATCCCCCTCTTTCCAGCATTCCACCTGCTTCCTCCTCCCCAGCCTTCCTTTCCCTCGCCCCGGGTCCTTGACCTGCCACCGACTATAGAGTATCCGAACTTCATTCCTCCATCTTCTTGTGGGCGCCACCATTTTGGTGCTTAGTGAACCAAAATGGCGGCGCCCATTTCGAATCGTTACGATTAGAAAATATGAGTTCCTGATCTTAAGATGGGGTGTCGAAAATCTGAGCTGATACCATTTTGTCCTAGCTGCCATGTACTGTTTAAGATTTCTGGAAGACGAAAGCCCGTTTCCTGCGACACTAGATAAAACTTCCTGCCTGCAATCTTTTTCAACACCAAGATAGCTAAAGTGTCGTTCCCCGAAAGCGTCGCTTAATTGGTGGCTCTAACCAGGACAAACCGCTACGAGCTTTCAACCTAGCTTGTGCACTTGTAAACGAAGCTAATTCTAGCGCCCGCCTCTCCACACAGGGTCAATGGTTAGCAATGCCTTCACTCTGCGTTCGTGGGCTTTGCTCAGCTCCAGTAAAACTGCGCCTAGTTAGACTCTTCACTTCAGAACCCGTGATGGCATAGGACCTGACAGCTTACACTTCACAGCGCGCAAGAGCAGACACACCTCAATAGTTCACTCACACAAAGGAAGAACACTCACACTGCGCTGTAGACTTCACAGCATTATATTGCGACACTAGTCAAGCTAGCTTTTGTCGGCGCAATGTCAGCAGCGGGTAGTTTTCCAGACTTGCGCGTGTTTGCTGGTTCAGTAAGAGTTGCGCGGAAAACTAAAATTAACATACAGGAACTATTGTTTTAGTGAGATAGCTCGGTAATAAAAATGTATTCTTACATATATAAGCATTAGTTTACGCAAGAGGCACGGGCTGTAAATTCAGAGCATGCAGCTTCCTCCAGCTTCCAAAAGAACGGATTACGGTAGAGTTCTTTCTTCTTTGTTTAGTATTTTTATGTTTGTACTTTCTTAAATATATTGCAAATTAAACACGATGCTCTTCAAGTTAGCGGGGCCTACACGCCTTTATGGTACTTTTACAGCACAACATAACAATTGTCATGTTAAAATTTGACGTACTCGGGTGGGACGAGAAAAATAAAGTCAATAGATTAAGAATAACTACAAAAAACACTATAGCCAATGAAAAGGTATAACTATGGGCACGAACACCTTCAATTCAAGCGCCGCCAGAATTCAACTTGGCGGTTGCCAAGAAAACAATTGTCTATAAGTGCAATTCGCTATGTGCGTCTAGATTGCACTCCCCGAATTTCGTAAAAATATACATTTCACCTTTCAACACCAAGAGGCCTCTACACGGAAGGGAGAAATTCGCCGCTGATTTTTATTTTATGTCAACTACGAGGCGTTCGATTTCTTAGCCTTTTCTAAAACTTCACACTCGATGAAAAAAAAAAACTGAAAGTAAACACGTTTAAGTAAACCCAAAATTTGTAAGTTCGTTTTTTCTCAAAACAAAAAAAAAAAAACAGGCATGGCAAAGATTCAAGTACTAGCCAATAAACTCAAGTAAAAAAAAATTCTTTAAAGGAGCACCGCCGTCAATCTGATACTCGAAGAGCCCCGACCGCAGAACTCAAAAACGCATCAACGACCGTGTCAAAAAAGCGTTGGTGAGAAAAAAAAATAAAATCTTGTAACTGGCAGCTACTTTTGAGGTGGTAGTCTGATAACCTCTTTACGCGTCGGAGGCCGATAAGCGGTTATTTATAAAGTTTCGTGGAACCTTCTTCGCGCGTTGCAAGTCGATATAAAGTAATTTATAGGGTCCCGCGAAGCGTTTTATCATTTCCAGTGAATTTAATAATATTGGTACATTTGTTTTCTATTTTTTATTTATTTCAGGCCCATTCTTTGGTCACAGCAGCTTCCGTTGAAACAAAATAATTATCTTCGACGTTGAGGGCAAATATAGGTGGGTGGCAGTCTTGAAGGTAAAACAATGCATACTTACAATGTGCACTCAAAGTCAATCGACGGTTCATGAATAGCGGAAATGAATACATTTTGCTTGCCGGCGTCACTCCAATGTAGAAAAAAGGAAACAATACAAACCAAGTTCCGTGTCCCCTTGTAAGTTCTTGTCACCGAATATACTACACAGAAGTGTACCCTCATGTTTGAGTACCTCAGTAGCTAGTGAAAACGTCATTAGCACTCCCAAGCGAGAACGGCCGATCCCATGAGGAAATGAGCCAGCTATAATGATACTCTACAGAAAACACCATTCTCTTTATAAAGGCGCGGGACCTCAAAGGCTGTGAGAGATTAAGCAAAAAGCATTCACGACTGAATCGTATGGATGAAGTCTTACAGTGTCCAGACGCTCCTACGTCAGGCTTACCTGACGTTCTCCTGGAAGCAAGGGCTGTGATGGCTTTCCCTTCTAACGCCGTTTTCGCTAAGCCTAACTGGCCAAACGCGCGCCACTCATGGTCGTGTCTACTGCAGCTTCCGGCTCTGGAGATAACTCTTCGTGAATGTTTCCGCAGTTGGCCGTAACTTTGCGAAACAGGCAGGCGGGCACGCCATTATGCCCGTTCGCGAGGAACCCTCGAGGTGTCGTTTCTGGGCTCTTCGACCATGACATGCAAACACAAACACATGGCGAGTTGTTTTCGAGGATTCGCCAAGCTTTAGTCCTTGTTTTTGCTTGTGTGAGCACGGCAGGGATAACGGTTTATTACGTCACTTTAACTTAGCCACTATAACGGCCGAAGACCCCTGTACTTGGCTCCCAGGGAACGAGCAGTTCTCATAAGCCTGGTGGTCGTCATTCTTTTTATTTTCTTACTATTTGCATAAAGATAAGTGCGTGAGAGGGTGCTTGTGTGTGCGTGTGCGTGCGTATTGGCGCACGCGTGTTGTTAGTATGTCTCTTTATAGCCTCTTTGGGCGGCACGTTTTAAAAGCATTAATTTTTTGTTAAAGAACGTTTTTCTTTTTAACCGCACCCCCAATTCCAACATTTTGTTCGTCCCTCCACCTGTTCATGTGTTTCCCGCGAAATTTAAAGGGGAAATCGACATCACGTGCCAAATACGTCAATTCAGTTTCCCTGTCAAATTTAGTGGGGAAAGTAATGTCACGTGACCTAACGTCACAGGACCTACAAACCAAGTTAGTTTCCCGCTCTGTCTAGCGGGAAAATTGGCATTACGTGACCTTTGTACCACGTCAGTTTTCCCGTTAAATTTAGGAGGAAATTGATACAAATATAGGTTCTTCACTGCCTGAAACGACTGCCTAATGTCTTCTAAACAAACATAAAGGATCGCTCCGTACAGTATTTTATGCACTACAGCATTTTGCAGATAAAGGTCGCTGTCAATTTTTTGTCCACATGTGTGTGAGTATTGTTTTCCCTCTCTACCTTCGGCTTCCGTTCTCTTTCCCGAGAGCAAAGTATACCTGGTCAAGGCAAGCAACTTGGAGCGACCTGCTTGTCTCTTAGAACGTGGGACATGCATTTGATAAAAAAACTCCGAATTCCGAAAGTTTGTTCCTTTCGTCCGTGTATTTTCCGGCTAATCTGAGCGGACAAGTTGACATCACATCATGTCGTAATATCACTTTACATGAAACCTCGACACTGTGGCGTCACGCGATACCATGACGTTGCGAGATATCATGTGACTCCAGGTCAGACAACGACTATTTTTCCGTCAAATTTAACGGTGAAATTCAAGTCACGTGATCTGACGTTACGTGACCTTATGTCAGACGATGTTGTCCTAAATGACAGTATAAAGAATTTTTAACACATTTCAATTATCGTTCCTTAAATACTGCATTTTAGGACTTGGAAGTTAAACGTCACTGATGCTTTTTGAATGAACGTATTCTACTTTATTCTGTTTTATCCTATATCATCTTCAATTTTTATTTGTCCTTGACATTTGTTTTTATTGTATGTTTTAAGGGTGGTACCTTTCTTATGCGATCAAAGAGCTAAACGTAATTAAACATGACGCCTTGCTTACCACTCGCTTACGTGTCGCCGTTGTGGGTGGCAGTTTTTTGGCTTAATATAAATCGACGCGAAAATCATCAAAATATGCGTGCAACTATTATAACAGCAACGTCTTATACAGCTCCTCTTTTTAATATATCAAATGTTGAAGAAAACCCAAGGCAGTCTTTAAGCCGGAAAATAAAATCGAGGCAAGCACTTTGTAGCTATAGTCTGTGACAGGTCAAGAACGAAGTGGAAGCTCCTCCCACCTCTTTCCACTTTAGCAGCGAGCTTCAGGAGAGGATATCGCCTCCCTTCAGCTTTCGCTCTGCTAAAGTTAAAAGAGGTGGGCGGAGCTTCTACAAAGTACTTGACGTGTCACCGACCATAGCCTCAAAATGTTAGACTGAGCGCAACAGGAAAAAGTAACTTTAAAGAACATTCATACACTTAAAAACAAATATTCCTGGCTTTCCGAAAGTTTATACTGGCATGCACCTATCTGTAGCAATCAAGTTAATGCTATGCGGAGAGCAAGTCGTCTGCTTCTTGCGTAGGAGTTGCGGTGACGTCAGAACGACGCCGAGCCCTTATTCGCTGATTCCAAACAATTGTGGGTAGACCTCAAAGCATATAGCATTGAGATCTGCCCAATATTTTTTTTTCTGAGTGGGCCAATCAGAGCTCGGCGTCGTTCTGACGTCACCGCAACTCCTGCGCCAGAAGCAGACGACTTGCCCTCCGCATAACCGCCCGCGCGCTAGCGTACTTTGAGCGTTGATCGAAGCAGTTCAAGCGCGCTGTTCACTTTTCTTTTTGTTTGTTTTTAATGCCGCAAGGGTATAAACGTTATGAACGGTGTTAAGGACGACGCACGCAGGAATTCAAATTTCACTTCGCCTGTTGGAGCAGCTTTTTAATCCACCTGGCACATTTCATTTAAAATATTCGTAAGCGCAAACATTTCGAGCCTATCCAAGCATGTTTCGTAAATATCCGAACCCCAGCCCGCTGAGCCGACTAATTCAATAGTTATCCGCGCCAGACGAACGCCGGTATGCCCGGGCGTGCGGGCATATAAGCTCTCATTGGATTCTGTCGATGATTGACGAGAATGTGTTTTCGCTTATCACACACAGACGCACGGAAAACAATATTCTAAAACAGATTAAATTCACCTTGTCCACTCGTAGTCCCTCTTATGGGAGAGATCAAATAAAACCACCCGCATTCGAATCACTACCATGCTCGTAGGAGCGAGGGTTTCAGATTACTCGCTGTTTTAACGAAGCTCCTAACATTCGGGACGGTCCCGGACCCGTTCATGGCGAAATATGCACACGAGACACGCACCGCAGGAAAGGCGACCGTATACGGTAAGAAACTGGGGGAGAGAATATGACGGCGCGCGGGCTCTGATTGGAATGATTATAAAAGTCTTTCGTTTCATTTCGTTTTCAGTCACGTGACTTCCGTAGCTTGTCTGTGGGACGAAAATATAATAAGACATTTCAACTTGGAATATGCGAGAAAGTATAGGTGAGGCCAAACAGGAATCTGTGACAATCACGCATTTTTCGTGGACACCTTCCAGCGGTCTGGAGAGATCAAAACGACGTTTTAGCGCATGCCAGACCTGGCGACATTCAAGATGGCTGCGTCCTTGCGGAAAAGGTGTGTAGTTACCGACAGAATGGAAACGTCAGGGCACGTCTTTGAAACGCCCGGCCTCCAGGACGCGCTCTTCGCCTTCCGTCATGCTTTGGCTGCACGCGCGAGCTCGGGATGCGCGAGACGCCGAAGCGTCGTCGAAGGCAAGAAGCCCTCGCAGGAGGTGGGACAACCGAAGATCCTCCCTCGTGCTCTCGCCTAGTCAGTGAGTAGAGCAAAGTCTAGCCACCTTCGCGTCTACTCACCGATTCCCTCCCATCAGAGCGAAAAAAAAAGCGTCGTCTGCTCCTCGCGTCCTAACAGTGGCTACGTTTACATGAATGCGACTGCAGCGCATCGGATCCAGTTAACGAATCGAATCGGTCCATACAACTCGGATCGGATCGGAACGGGTCCGATCCGATCCGCTGAGACGGGGTGGTTTGAGATGGTCAATCCGAATCGAGACTCTCCATGTATACGCTAGCGGATCGAATCGAGAGCTCGAGCGAGGGATTAGGGGAGCTTTGCTTTGCCTGCCGCTAGGCAAACCGGACACCTCGGAAACAATCTAAAGGTCACGAGGTTTGCGTTTTGATCCTTCGACACGAGGTGCCACTACTGGTCGATCCGAATTCATGTAAACGTACTGGTTGAAGTGGATCCGATTCGCTAACTGGATCCGATGCGCTGCTGTCGCATCCATGTAAACGTAGCCAGTGAAGAGGCAGGAAGGCAGCTAGCTTCGTGTCTGCCCACTAATCATTCCAGTCAGAGTTCTGATGTCCGCGCTCGTTCTCATTTCCTCCTCTCCCTCAGTTCTTCTCCGTATACTCCGTTTACCCTTAAGTCGACAGTGCGGTGGAAGCTACGCGCTCACAAGACTTGTCGTACATATATCTTTCTCCGCGTGATCGCGCTCCTACGCATAATTAGGCGCAGAAAGTGAGGTCGGGTGATAAAAGGCAGGCGTTCGACTGGTCAGGTCCGCGCGTAGGTCTAACCGCACCGTCAGTTTAGGGGTGAACGGAGTAAAATATCCGCCTCCATCGCATTATTCAAATCGAGGCTTTACGTGTTCTAGGTTGGCGAGTTAGATGCTGTTAATCCTTGCTGTTGTTTCTACCACACTGACTGCACTGCGCTCGTCGCTTCTGCTTGGCTAGACGAATTTTATGTGAATCCTTCATTAGGGGAACAGACGCAGGCTCGGCAAAACGTCCGGTAACAGAAATAGTCATGTCGTGAAACTCCACACACAAAAAATATATCGCCGACGCGAAAATTATGAGCTGCAAAACTCGGAAATCACTAGAGTCAGTGCGCAGGCGAGCTGGTGAAAGTTTACCATAATGATTTTAACCTAAAACTGTGGCAGAAGAAGAAGAAAAAACCATTTACTGTGAAATAAAACTTAGCAAAGACAGACAACGTCTCAAACTTTGCTGATACTTTTAATCAACCACCTTCCTTATATACAAAAATACAACCACCACAGAATTACCGAACATCCTGTTTTTTAAGGTCCCGCGCACAACCCTCATCCCCATCACAAGACCAACTAAGCAAAACCACTCACAAATCACACCCACCTTTCAGTTGAGACAAAGAAACTAGTAGTCTGCTTGACCTTTTACTTGGTTGCTGTGAGTGAGGATTGTGCGCGCGACCTTGAAAAGCAAGATGTTCGGTGGTTCTGTGGCGGTTGCACTTTTCTATATAAGGAGGGGGTGGTTGAATAAAATTATCAGCCGAGTTAGAGACGTTGTCTGTCCCTGTTACTTTCTTTTCCACTGTAAAAAAAAAAAATTATTTTGCCACATTTTTGGGTTAAAATCATCGGAACCCATGTTTCATCTCAATTCCGTTCCCACGGATTGTATACAACGTGTCAGGCGCTTCGTCGTTCGCGCGTCTGGCGCTGCACCGTTCACACTCATCATTTTCCAGAAGGTTCGACAAGTATGAACGACTACGAACCAGAACGCTCGCAGGCGCGTTCACACAAAACGAGTTTCCGCCAGAAAAAAAAAAAAAAAACTGAACACAAATCAAAACCTGTATTAGGTAAACTTACTTAAATTTGACTTAATACACAGGCGAGCGTATGATTCACGGCCCTACAGTAGAATTATTGGAATTAGATTCAAAACGCTTGCCCTCTTCTATTGCGTTCTCTCGTGCCTCGGGGTTTTCTCAGTGTTAATGACTCTACTTTCTTTACCTCATGTCCGGGCGCTGCCAAAGCCAAAAAGACGCAGAAAATCATACACGCAAGGTTACCGCGCCCTCTCTGCGCTTCATTGGATGAGCTGGCGGATAACCCCTCACTGAAAGACGGCGACGGGCATGACATGGCGCTTTCGAAGAAACTTCATTGGCCCATCGTCTTATATCGTCGGCTGTGCCTGGATGTAACATAAAACGAGGCGAGAAAACAGCGCAAATAGACGACGGACCGTAGAAAGACAGAGCCAGACAGCGCCTGGTCTGTCTGTGTCTTCCTCTGGTCCGTCATTACTTTGCGTTGTGTTCTTGTTTTAATGCGTCACCAACTCGGCCACACGCGTAACACAAAGTATAATGCGAACTCTTTTTTTTTTTTTTTGAGAAGAGATCTACGCACACTTTAGGTTCCTTCCTCAGCAGAGGTTCGCACGCACTTCCGAAGAAATTCGGGTCGTTTGGAGAGTAGCAAAGAGGTTCCTCCAAAACAGTTCGTATGACCGCACTTAGTTGCCGCTTTTTTACAAAAATATCCTCGTGGAAGCAGCGCGAAAACACGAGGACGCAGAAGAAACACACTGGAGGAGCGATGACCATCTACTGACGAATTTAATGAGGAAGACGCATGATAACGACCCTTCATTTTATGGCAGTGCGATCCCGCTTAAGCGCATTACGTGACTACAATTAAACGCGTAATGACAGGAGTTACAAAAGGCTGTCCCAAATTAAAAAAAAATGTCATCTCACCATCTAGCAGTGCCAACCACGGTTGACTGGCGGGTAAGGCCCCCATGTTTCTTTTTTTTTAATTTTCTACCCCTCCACTATCTTTCTGGGCAGCTGGTATTTCTGCTTAAAATAAATTCCACGACGAATCGACGAATTCCCACAAACACGCCCAACTATCTAACCTGCTGAAAAAAATCTCTATTTGTGTGAGTACGTGTGACATGTCCACTGCTCACTTTGAAGGGAAAGCAAAAATTTAAAACATGGGGCCATGATAGCTTAACTCGGCACTGCAGGGGTCTTCCAATGGCTGCAACGGGGCACACGTCCCGCGCGTCGGGGCAAGTGTCGTTACTGGCATGTTATAAAATAAGATGGCTAATTGGGCTAGTTCGATCATGATCATTCGGAAGAAAGCGCCTCAGAAAAACGGGGACAAGGAAGACAAAAGAGCTCAGAGCGCTAAAAAACAAGTCTTGTTCACTCCGCCATCGTAACCCACCCCAGGCAGCAAATCGGCTGAAGGTCGACGAGAGTACTTAGAGAAGTGCCGCGCGCGTGTATCTTGAATTTAGCGCACGTTAGCGGTGCTTAGGTTTGGGTTGCTTCCAACACGTACCGCAAGCACTCACAGCGACTCGGAAGCGATCGATTCGGAGGATCGGTGGCCGAGTGGTCTAGCGCACACCAGCTCGCAGCACCTGGAACGAAAGCTCGCGGTGCAGAACCCAGGGATCCCTGGTTCAAGCCCCACCCCTGCCCGTTTCGATCTGGATTGAGCATCGTACCGGCGTGCCGTCTTGTATCTCTACTGAATGATACACGTTAAAGACCCCAGGCTAGCGATTGTACTGCACTGGCTAAAGTTCTCATCTACAGCGAGTGACTCGTCGCAACTTTGAAATGGCCTGACCAACTACACGCGGTATAAATGTCCACACAACCCCAATGATTACGCGGTCGATTTCTGACGAGTTGTCTACAACACTGCTGGGGTGACCGATTTCCTCCATTTCTCTCATTCGTTTGCTTCTAAGCCAAGTTTAATTAGTGTTCTATATGATGACGCAAGATATTGTAAGGATGGTTGTACGGAGGGTGTCTCTACCGACGACAGAACTAAGAAGGCAAAATTGCGGATGCAAGCGAGTTGCGAAAACATTAGCTACTTTGCTGTCGTCTGCCTTAAAGTCATCTCGGCGCGCATTCGCCAGGTGCATTTTGGTCGAATTACAAGTCTACCGCTGAAGCGCCGACTTGTCAGAGCTTCAAATTACGCCCTACTTTTGTTTTAGTTCTACGAACGCCACTAAAATGAACTAAATTGAATTTAATAAAAACACGTTTCTGCCACCCCTCGAAGAGGCCCACGTCATTCGGCAAATTCTGGCGTCGGCTCATAAAGTCGAAAAGTCTCTCGAAACTTTATTTTCGAACTCGCTTGACCCGCCGTGCTGCAGCCACTTTCCACCGTTCGGGAACGGAAGGTCCGAAATCCCATCGATGGACGCACGTGATCTGCCTCAGAGCCTGCGGAGACGCTTACTCTGAGGCCTACTTCCTCCTCGAGGCTCCGATTTTATATCACTTTTCACCGGCCTCGGTTTTGGCCAGGCGTGTGGGTAACAGCTCCGGCCCGGGCATCGGGATGGATTAAAGGAGCACTCGATTAACAAACACACACAAAATCACGCTGATCGGACGTCCCTGTGCGGCAAGAAGCGACTTACTCTTGTCACATTAACTACCGCAAATATATATTTACGGCACGAATGTAGAATTGAATGTTCGCGACGCGAAGCGACTGCAAAGAACCGAACGTTTCCGGGAATGTTGTTGGAGCTGGTTCATTTTGTCTCATTGCGACTGGTGTAGGCTTTGCTTCGTCTTATAACTACAGCTCATTGTAGCTGCGCTTGCTACTCTCACAGTATCGAAGTTAAAAGTTGTGAACACTTTAAAAAAATTCAAATTAAATATATTTTCAGCCATCCTGTAAGGGGAGTTTCGCACAATCTTGGCTAGATCCAAAGTCGTAACCTACGTAAGCTTCCCCCAAACATTCCTAAACCGGAAATGAGTAAGCTTAACCAAAATTATATTTTTATTTATTCTTATTTTTGAGTAATACATTGATATTACAAATCTCTCTGCAGGAAAAGCTGTAGGAAGCGGCATTCTTAATCAACGATACCTAAGTAAACATTAAAAAAAAGGCAAGAAAAATCGAGATATTTATATCATTATATACGTATTAATTATGATTAAATTGTAACGATTGGTACCTTTTCCTACCTCACATGTTGTTGTTTTTTTCTCTTGTGTTTCTTTTTATATATGCCCCAAAATTTCCGGTTTAAAATCGACAACGTTACAATGTCAGGGCAGTTCATAATACGCGTAGTCACAATAAACGAGTTGGTGAAGAGGAATTCTTTGATTTATGTAATCGTGAGTTTCACAAACTTGCGCACAAAAAAGAGTGCGAAAAGCGGCTTTTCTCAATATCTGAAGTAAGATAACAAAAGTGTCCTAAATTATAGAAGAATAAAAATGTCGAAGCTGTGAAGAAATCTCGAAGGAAAGTTGGAAAAACAAAACAAAAATACCCTGCCAACGATTTCAGAACTGGAATAGGTCAGTATAATCCCTTTTTATGTTCGGAAACAAAATTCACCTTGCCAAACAAAAAAAAAGCGCTGAATCGTGCAGCTCGCAAAAGAGAGTGGAGCATACATTGCGAAGCAGTGGGACAAAATTCGCATTTCGAGCGTTAAAGAAGGGAAAATAAAAATAAACGAAAGCGCGATGCTTTGGCGAAAAATCACAGTTGGTTTTACCTACCACTCTTCAGTGGACTTGCCCCGTATAAGTCATCATATGAATTATTTATTCTTTTTACAACAGCGCTTTTGTGACCATTGCTTCTTGATTTTCGCTTCGTGCAGTTGTTTTTGTTTTTTTCTTTTTCATTTTCAGACGAAGTTAAAGCTTACCATGAAGTGCTTCACAAGTTGTGAGAAAATTTATAAAAGACATGCGTCTGAGAGCTCGTTCTGCAAAATAGTTTTCTAGTACAGTGAACCAGCCCGCGGGGAAGCCCGTTTACAAATTACGAGCCGGTTTTTTTCGCGATGATGCACGGGAATTTTTTGGATTGCCTGATATTTGTTAGCCAAATTCGCTTTTTATTAATTTGCATATTTTTTTATATATTGAGGTTCATTCATAAGACAGTTTTATATTAAAAGAACTTCACAACTGTAGACTCAGGTCTGCGCCTCAGATGAATCGTTCTGGGCAGATATTGAGCTTCCGCTAAACTCTTTTTCTCCACACCAACAACCGCCTGCCCCACGTTGAACACCTTTCTAACTCGAATACACTCTTAAGTGACATAGCTCAATATGTTTGTTTACAGAGATGAACTAATAACAGATCACCAATACGCGTTCCATAGATAGGTATGTAAACACCCTTCACTTCAGGATCATCACTTTCGTCGGATTATGCATTATTCCCATTGGCTTCTCCCATGATAATAAAAAGACCCGGATACATTTTTGGTGACTAAAGTCGATTTCAATGGGATTAGTCTCACGAAGCTAATTCCCACAGTGTATTTCTTGTTTTATTGTGTCCTTACCTCTCGCTGAAGGGCGCTGAAAATGGTGCGACATGCCTCAGATGTGTTCAAAGTACAAAATCAAGATTCACAAACTATTCAGTCTAATAGGATATGAGAAAATGATCTATGCGCTGCACTCTATTCACTAATATTTCATTTTTTTGTGCAGTTACGTTGTTTGTTAGTTTTATTACTTGACATTCGATGCAAGCTTTATCTAGTCAGTAAAAAAGTAAAATATGCTCAAAGCTCTTAATGAAAACCCGTCGGTTTTGCCGTCACAATATGTTAGGTACAGTCATTGAAACAATATGTTAATATTTTCTTTTAATTCATCGGCTTAAAAGGGAACCAGAAAAGAGAAAAACTCGGAACAAGGACCGTGGATTTTTGAAAGAGCTTCGGCTGTTTCTGCAGAGCCAACATTCATTCTTTTGTTCAGTATTGATCTTGACTCCAGTATTATCATTGTTATAAAACGTAGCTAATGCTAATGCATACTCCGGGAACAAGATATCCGCTGTCCATTTTTTTACTTATCTATTTATTTTATTTTTCCAAGAAACAAAAATTAGAAAGCCGGTCAGTCATTTGTCCAGGATTAAAATCCACTCTTCCTTTCTTCTTGATCTAGCCCTTGCTGTTTCTTCACTCGGTTCATTGTCTTCAAGACGGACTCCATTACGATACCTAGGCGCATGCTTCTTCGACGGAGACCCCTTGAGTACATTGTGAACCACTCAGCCAGATTACGCGTTATCCAGAACCCCTGAATGGAGGCTCGGATTGTGCATTTGTTTTGCGTGTTTGTTTAACGAGGTTGTAAATTTTTAAATACGAAATTCACTGTCTGAGCGTCCTTCCCCGTACTTCGATCAGTCTTTATGGTAAGAAACCACTCTAGCGGAGACCGCACCATTAGGATCATAGGCCGCAAACACTATAGACTCTTTCTTCAAGGGCGCCGCCATCTTGAATTGTCGTCACTTCCAGTATGGGCGAAAACATTGTTTTGCCGTCGCCACGCCAGTAGAAGACACTTGGATATAAGCGTAACCGTCACACATTATCGTTCTGCCTCCCCCTTAATTTTTTTTTTTTTTACTAGATACAGGTTGAAACGTTTTAGTATTTTTTCGTCGCCCATACCGAATACGCCTATTAGGGGGCTGGGGACGAGAGCACAACTTTAAAAAAGATACCTCGCATAGAATGGGAAAAAATATTGTTGTTTAATAAATTTGTTCTAACGTTTATAACTTTTCGGTTAAAAATAATTATAAGCGTATTTAAAAAGAATGTGGAGAAAAAAATAAAAAAGGTTACCGAGAGAGGCGAGAAAGTCTCCGCTTTTGGGATTTCTGGGTGGGCTATTTAATAGAGAAAGAGGGGCAAAAATGGTGCATAGAGGCTAAATTAACGTAAGTGTAGCGCTTTAGCAAAGCGTCTTTGCTGGCACGAACCCCAGGAGCCGAGTCGCACTGCGGGAAGCAAACCGCGTTACGGACAAAACCGTGTGACAATAACCGGCATGCTAATGAACGAAGTGGACTTGTTTAGAAACCGTCGGGGCGGGAGCATCCGCGCCTGAAACAGTCATCAAAGTTGGAACGGTCGACTCGTTCAGCCGAGTTCAGCTGCCTCCGAGAGACGCGGGCACTTTCCCCCATGGGGCAGTCGAGTCGGGTTCGAACTCCTCGAGACAGAAACGGCGAGTGAGAGAAGTGCTCGGGAGAGGCGGCTGACAAAGGAGGAGGAAGTGGAGAAAAGGTGAGGGAGAAAACTCTGGAAACGAGCCTCGTGTTCGAACTCCTTGGTGTTTATAGGAAGGGGGATATGCAAAGGATCGGTTTGGCGTGGCAGCTGCGAGACCGGTGTACGTACGCGTTCGACGCCGTCAACTACGATTCCTCCGACCGCTTATACCGGTTGAAGGATAGATATGATTCTGGTCATACTTTATGTAACGCGTACGGGTAACGCTTCACTCGAGCCTAGTTACTCCGTTCAAGTAACGAAGTAACGACCCAGTTACTTTTAGAGAAGGGACGGGTAACTTTTTTTCTCACTCTTTGTGGAAGTGATGATTTACCGTATTTAGTTTGTTCTAGAGCGGAACGTGTCCAAAACAATAGCCCAGCCTAGTTCTCAGCCCAGTTCGCGCCTGTAATTTGCTCGATGAGGAAACGCTAGAGGAACCATTAAAAGGTGTGCACAGGGTATGTCAGTCCGGATTTTCAAGAATTTGCACCAAATAAACCCGCTGAAAAGCGAAGAAATATTAACGACGACAAATATTGGCAGCAATTTCTACTGCGTGAAAACGACACAATAAGAGTAACGAGAAAATAACGCGTTACAATCAGATTGTCTCAACGCGTTCCTTTTTAAGCACAATAACGACTAACGTACTTAGTTACGTTTTTAAGCGAGTAGAGAGATAGGGTGTTTAATTCTTTTATTTCAGTAAGGTGTAGTACATGTCTGGTTCTAGCAAGTGTGCTGTCGCCCTGCACCTGCGGGAGCTCAGACATCGATTGAGATCGCACGTTGGGAAAATTGAGTGCCAGTATAGACGCGTTTTATTAGCTCAGAAATGCTCCACTTATTTTCTGCTTTCTGTCCAAGATTTTTTTTTTTAATTTAGCTCGCATAATAAGAGCTTGTTCGCGTTCGCTTCCTTTCGTGGGTATATTTGAGGCAAACGAGAATAAAAAGATACACATTCGAACGTTTTTTGTTTTTTTTAATTTACGAGCACAAACCTGTACTCATAAACGGCATTGGGAGACAACAAAAAGAAGCGCGATCGCGCGGGCGAATTAGAGAAACAAATTGGCATAACTTATCCTGAAACAGGAAAGGTAAAGAATGACATTTAAGAGAAAGGGACCACGCGCAACATCTCCCAACACAACAGTGTGTCCAAAGACGCCTCCTTTTATGTATATTTCTTTTCCTCCCCAGCCCCAGGTTAAGCTATGTCAACGAGACAAGTGAGAATCGCGATACTCTCCACGCCCTACGTTTCTAAAGCTGACTGCAATAAGCTATCTAGATTTACTTTTGAAAAGAAAGAGCCCGATCGGTATTCCGCACACATTGAAATCGAGTATTGGCTGCCAGCGCTCGAGTATAACTTAACCTAGGACTCTAAAAGAACGTCGCTAATTCCCTTCGTTTCATCTGTCAATAAATGCAATCGCCAGGAGTTAGCCCAATAGACAGCAGCAATGCCGAGTCAAAATCATGGCCTTCTTCACATTCAGATTTTGCCACCCACACGCTGTGCATGTACGCGTCAGACAGCCTTCCTCTATATTTGTGATTTTCGTTAAACAAAATACAGAATTCTTTCCTTATGCTAATTTAATTTCCGGGGCTTGCAGAGTCGACTCCGCTTTCGCGACAAAAAGGGAACGGAACCCCGAACCGTGCTGTTTGCACTCTGCAAAGCTCGCGTAAGAATTTTCACTAGACAGCGTGTCACCCTACGCTGGAGCGCAGCGGACGTTAGCAGCCGTCTCAACCCACTCGGCCAATCCAGCGTTGAGAACGTTTCACGTGACCACGCCGCCCGAGCGTCGCTGAGCACGTTCCCAAGGTCACGTGACACTCGCAGGGCTTTGGATGGGCTCCCATGGCTCGCAGCGTCCGCTGTGGTTCAGCGTAAGAGGAAACAAAGTATAGTTCCTCCCCCTTTTCCCCTCTCATCTTTTCTTTTTCTGAAGATATTCACCTGGTGGGAGAGTTCGTATCTGAACGATATCGTCTGTCGTGCTTACTCTCGCTTCAAGATGTTTCCGTTTGTATGTATAGCTTCCCATTTTATTTTATTTGTTTTTATTTTTATACAGTATATTTACGATGACACAACAGCTATATACATAATCTCAACTCGCAACTGCGTTGTCTACAGTCAAGTAGAGACACTGAACGATTTGGGTGTAATTAAACCCTACTCTTAGAAAGTTCTTAAAGGGGTTGTCAAAAATGGTCGGCAGTGTTGAGCCCCGAAAAAATCTGTTTTCGTTCAGCTCGCGCGAACTACTTTCGTTGTAAGGTGCGATTGTTCTATCGGTGCCAACGTGCTTATCAGAGTTAAGGGGGATTCAACCGCTCGTCACTCAATGGGCAAATTTCGCTGCACAAACCTGAGTTTCAGGAATGCACGAGAGTATTCATTCTTTTGGAGGTTAATTATGAAGACGTAATGAAGGTTGTGCAACCCTTGGTTTTTTCCTTAAGAGCGTTGGAGATTTTTAATAAAATCCAGAAATATGACCGTTTTGATTGTTTTCAGCGTGTTTTGAGGCATTTTTGAAGATACCATTTTTTAGAAGACAAACGTGACAAAACGCTTGGCCGTACGTACTAAGGTTGCCTCTAATCTTAATTTTAAGACCACGACGAGAAAACTAAATATTGTTGTATTTGCGTATTTGTGTAAATAAAATCACCCTGTTAATTTTATTTCCAACGTGTTAAACGAGATGGCGACACTAGTACTAAATGCCTCAAACCGGAGGTTTCCTTGTTGCTGTACTTCTCTCGAGCTCAAATTCGACCGCAATGTCTGTGCTTGCTCGAGGATCGGTAGCACGTGTAGCGAATGCTCGCGCTGTAAAGCCCACTGATCGTGGATTCAATCCCCCGCCCCTGCCCGTTTCAATCTGGATGAGCGTCGTACCGGCGTGCTGTCATGTATCACTATTTCGGGATGAACGTTTAAGATGTCAGACAAATGGCTTTCATCTCCAACGAAGACACCAGACGCCCTCGGGGCTGACTATCTTCCCGCTGTCTAAATGATACACACAACAGAATTACAATTGATGACTCCGTTGGTCGGCACTTTTTGAACGTTGCAAAAAAGAATACCTAACATGTCCATTAGTGACCGACCCGAGGTTCCGCAGCTTTGTCGCGAAGCTGCCACACACCTGCACTCATCACGAAGGAGGGAGACCCCTCCTTCGTGATGCCTCACTGTACATTATCAGTGCCCCGCATTATATCGCACTGTTTTATAATTATCACCCCCTATAAGGGCCTCTCAGGCATTCATTGTACGGGCTGCATACCTCTCTGTGTCGCCTGCGCTCACGAGCACATATACATGCCTATTTACCTACAAACGAATATTTTGGTTTTATGCGTTACATCAGTGAGAGCGGTCGTGTTCCTTGATGACACGGGGTGCGCCCCGTGTCACCCATCTGGGTAGGCCCCCAGCCCCCCGGTGAGGATATTACCCCCCTTCCTTCCCCACCTTTTCCTCCTGGGGGGCGGCCCTATACGGCACAAAACTCGGTGACCAGCAGCGACTGGTTGAGCGAGCCCGCCGAATCTGGGCTGAAAACGGAGCCCTGGACTAAAGGCACCGACCAGGGACCGCAAGGTTACCATAGAAAGGTATTTTCACTTTTCTAATATTAACTTTAACGATGATGCTAATGATAGAGCATGCTTTGAAGTAATAGCGCAAGCTCCCGGTTGTATTGCCGCTCTGAGCAGTTGCGGGATCGCTATGCTCATGCCCAAGTCCAAAGAGAGTGGCTAATAGAAACAACCAACACCGACACCAAGCAAATGAATCACGCAAGCGAATGTATCTTTTGGCAGGCATACAATCATTCGTGCTTACTTCAAAAGCACCGAGAGACAGCAAACTTGTCAAAGATACCTTTGCGTGCGTGCTTCATTTGTGTTTGTGTGTGCGTTTGATACTGCCTGAAGTTAGTCTGCCTCAACTGGCGACTTGTCTCTCAGCTGTAGACGAGCAATATAGTTAGTACAGCACAACCGCTAGCCTGGGGCCTTTAACGTGCACCACGGCGTAGAATAGCAATATTTCAGTTTCTATAGTCCATTGCAACTCAAGAAGGTAGGGCGAGGGTAAGACAGGCCGGGGAGGAGGAAGCAGACAGGAACTCTGGAGAAGAGAGGGGGAAACCTCCTTCTTTCTTTAGCGTTCTGTCTGTTTCCTCCTCCCCGGCCCGTCTTACCCTCGCCCTACCTTTTTGAGTTGCAACGGAATATAGCGAGACACTTCCATTCAATTACAGAGTCGCTTTTTTAATTTTTTTTTTTTTTAGCCGGTTGGTGTCGTGAAGATTACTGATCCAAATTGGTTCACTAATGAGTTTGGGCTGTACGGGCTATTTTCATGGGATCGTGGCCGGGCAGATGAATAAAACCTGTTGTTTTTACTCTATTCTTCGCGCAGGAGCGCTTGAAAAAGCGTTTCCCTGCATGAGCTCTTAGCACTGACTCTTCTACGACGGTATACTTCGTTTCACTTTATCTGCGAGCGAAGCCAAAGCTAGAAGCGCGAGACCAGCGCTTTTTGCATTTCTCCCCAGCTCGCGCGCTCGAGCAAAGCCTGAACGCACGGAGCTGCCGTGCTCGCGCTTTCAGTTTTGCCTTCGCTCGCACATAAGGTGAAACGAAGTATAGTTAGGTTGCTTTTTGTTTTTGTGAGCGCGTGCTGTCGGCCGCCACCATGCTTCTGCTCGTGCAGGCATGCCCGTGCAATAACAAGCTTGTTAAAGCTACGAGTACGTTCACACGCACGCTGCACGTGCTTGCACGCAAGGGGCACCAATAGAGCTCTATGTTTGACCTTTCCAAATAAGGGCTCCAAGCCGGTTCCATTTTGAATATTCGTACGTATGGAGCGTGATTTGCTCGTTTTGCGAAGCGACGAACATGCGCATGCTGGACTGAGGAGATCGCACGCTGGGCTGAGCACTTCTAAATATTGGAATTGTGTATTGGGCAGGAGATCGAAATGAAAATAATAATAATAATAATAATAATAATTGGGGTGAGTGTATGTTTGTACAGCCTAGAACTTAGTCTGCCTCAAAGGACGACTTTTCTCCCAGCTGTAGATGAGGAATTTAGCCAGTGCAGTACAACCGCTAGCCTGGGGTCTTTAAGGTGCACCACGGAGTAGTGACAGAGGACCGCACGCCGGTACGATGCTCATCCAGATCGAAACGGGCAGGGGTGGGGATTGAACCCAGGATCCTGGGTTCTGCACCGCGAGCTTTCGCTCCCCGTGCTCCGAGCTGGTGTGCGCTAACCTAAAGCCCCTTGATAAAATTCACGCTTTCAAGCAGGGACTCAAACCGAAAAATATAACGTTTCGCTTACGGTTACGGTTACCGCTTCCTGTCGATAACGGTTTCGTTTCGGTTTTTTACGGTTTTAATATTTACGGTTTCGGTTTCCGGTTACCTGTTCCTAAAAAACGGTTTATTTTGTTTTTTTTGCAATAATTTGTTTAATTGAAATACTAGACATCCGTTTTATAATAAACGGTTTAAAGTGGCCCCAGATATCCAACAACGTGAAATTCAAGGAACTTAGAAAAGTCTTAATACTTCTAATTGGTCAAAAGTGGAACACGTTTCTAGCTCCAACGCTTGTTCACTACATCTACTTACGTTATATAGTTTGATACCCGAGCATACATGTTACTTCCGCTATTCGGGGATCATCGGATTCTATCTAATAAGAATGAAAATTAAAACTCCTACTTTGTTATTCGGCAGCGTTTGTAAACAACCCTAAGAAAGCTCCCACTGGGTACTGAAAGAACCATTCGCACTTTATCGTCGCTATAGTTTATTTCAACCTAATACATGCGGACGAGTCTTCACCCACACCGAAAAAAGGAGCAGAACTATAGCCATCCTCTAGTAAAATACTGATATGTGGAATAAAGTAATAAAATTAAGAGCTTGGCTAGTTGGTGAAAGTAAAACATAATGTCAATGCAATAGCCCTAAACAAAGAAAACTAAGGAAAGGAACGAACAACACAGAAACAACACAGAAAGCTGTAAAAATATGTCATGTGTTGTTCGTTCCTTTCCCTAATCTTCGTTGTTGTACCATGTTACACCTACTACATGTTTGCTGTTGCCAAGCAATTGCCAATGGTTATCGAAGCGCACGTCTCTCGCTGGCCGATTATGTGACGCTAGGAAAATGGTGCATTTATATATAAGAAAAAAATGATAAAAAAGGTGCGGACGCAAAAAATGAAAAATAAAGTGCGGACGTACCTTATCTATATATATATATACAGATGAATGAACAGTGCTTCATCGATGGAATCCATGTTTTCCGAAACTGCCGAAAGCCAAAATAAACAGCGGAGCAATGATTTGAACTCTGGGCCTCCCAATGTCCGGTGGGGTGCGCTTATATTATATTCTATTACATTACATTTATTATACGGTCCGTGAGCTATTTGGCATTTTACATTTCTCTTTATGGCTCTGGGTTTTTCTTTTTTCTTCTTCGTCCCCTGTTTGACAGAGTTTCAGACCGAATTCCTCTTTCACCCATTTGACTTCCCTTTCTTCTGCTTGTTTGGTCGACTTTGCCGCACTGCCCTTCCCCCGCTGCGCATAGGCAGATGTTTCCGGAGTCGGTTTTGGAGTACTTGTAGGTGACTGTGCGCAGGCAATCATAGCCCCTCTGCCGAGGCCAATATACCTCTGGGAAGGACTCGCCGTGTTGTGGTGCGCGTGCATCAGCGAGAAAGGGACTCTTCGACACACAGACAACACAGCTTTGGCTCTAGCGCCGTATCGCGGCAATGGACGACCTTTGCCTAGGGCTATTGCCAGTGCCGTTTTTTTTTCTTTTTATTAATAAAGATATGTCAATAAAATGGGTACCGTCGGTCATGAGCCCCGCCGACCTGCCACTGCATGCTTGACACGCGATGGCGAGCCGGCGGGCCATCGAGTCCTCGCGCTCTCGGCGCGAGACATCTTTTCCTTCTCGTGATGCAAGCGGCGGAAAGATCGAGGAAACGCCCGAAAGGTTTCCCTGGTTTTTTTTAATAACTGTCAATAAGTAAAGAAAGTAAGAAAAATGGCACTGGCAATATCCCAAGGCAAAGCTCGTCCATAGCCGCGGCCACGGTGTAAGATAATACTCTTCAGGTGATGACAGCGCGCTCCTCGCGCAGTGCAGATAAAGTTCGCTTTTCACTCTCTCTCACTATGATTTCAAGTGGCGCCGGCAGATGACTCGTAGACCCGTGGGCACGGCAAAGACGGCTCGTGACGCCTCATGCTCCACACGCGCAGAGCTCCAGCGAGGTTGTCGCTCGTGCAGAAAGACCACGACGTACCGGGGTGTCATGGCAACGAGATACTGTTTTTCGCTCTCACACAGTTTCGCCGTTTGGCCGCCGGCGACACTGTCAGCCGCGGGCACGCGGGCACGGTGGCCGCGGAATAATGCAGCCTTTCGGATGCCCGTCGAACGAACACTATCTGATTCCTCGCGCCGCGCGTTCAGCCCCGCCGTGTCCTCACCTAAAGAGTGTATCTTACACCGTGGCCGCGGCGAAGCGCAAGAGCCAAAGCTCTGTTCTCCGTGTGTATAAGAGTTCCTTTCTCGGCAATACACGCGCACCACAACACGGCGAGTCCTTCCTGGAGATATCTCGGCCTCGGCAGAGGAGCGATGATTGCGTGCGCACAATCCCCAACATCTACGCCGTAACCGACTCCGGAGGCATCTGCCCAAGCGCTGTTGGGTAGCGGGGGTAGGGGGAGCGGATGGCAGTGCGGCAAAGTCGGCCAAACACGCAGAAGAAAGGGAAGCCAGTTGAGTGAAAGAGGAATTTGATTTGAAACCTGAACAAACAGGGGAAGAAGAAGAAAAAAAACCAGAGCCATAGAGAGAAAAGATAAATGCCAAGTAGCCCGCCGCCCCTTGGAGCGCCTTGAGGGGAAGTGGGCGCTCCAGCGAGCGAAGGGCACGAGGAATGGCTCGGAGCCGTTCTGGCGTGTGCGAAATGGTGTCGTCGGCTGTGTCGAGCCTGAACCCAAGAAAACCCATGCGTCGCGTGGGCTCTACTCGTGTCGCTTAAGGCCCGTTCACACATTTGCGTTCGGAATGACCACTATGCTTACGAACGAATGCAACCGCTGCGACTTCAACGACAACTGCACGCGGCGTGTACACGCACATGCAACCGCATGCAACCACACAAATCAACAGCCAATGAGAAACGAGCTTCAGCTCTTGCTCCTAGCCAATAGTCAGCAACCCAGCTACGCTTACGAACATGGCGGACGGTTTCCTGCCCGACGCGAGGTCCACCGTCCTCACCGGAGCAGCCGGTGGTTTCGGCTACGGCGTACAGTCACGAAGATCTGCTGTGCGCCTACAATAGCTGTGTAAAGGCTGGTTCAGACCTCTGAAACGAACCCGTTATCCACGACTGCGTGCGTTGTCACCGGAACGACCGCTCTGCGCCGCGCGTACACTCCTGCAACCACTGCAACAAGCGCAATGCGTCGGCAGCACGGCAATCGCCTCTCCGCCGCCGTCAGCTGTTTCAGCGATGCCTCTAAAAAAAGGGGGACGTGCTTCCACTCACTTGCGTAACAGAAAATAGACAGACCGTCTTCTATGACCACAAACTTTATTTTTTTCATTTTTCAGGATACGCTTGCAGGGTAGTGCATTAAAAAACGAAAAAAAAAAGATGCCGTACGCCGTCTTGCACGATCACGACTTTAATACACGACTTTGCCAACAGTACAAATCTCGACACACGCCTTTTCTACGATTAAAAAAGACGATCTAATCTAGCAGCGATATAGCAACGTAGAAATATAATTTCGTGATCAGATAGATGTTGCGAGCGAGACGTAGCGAGCGTTCAGGGTTGCTACACTAATCACCTCTCTCGGGTGATGAAAACGCGTGAAAATTCGCATCCTATATACGGTACGCACCAGTAATACCTTGAACTTGAGCACACGCATTGAATGCGCAAAAAAAGGAATCCGGGCGATGTTCGAGCACACAAATGCTAAGAAAGCACCACTGTAGTAGAAGCAGACTTGTGCCTATCTCAAATACTCCAGTCAAGATACTGTATTTCAAATACTTTTTGAAGTATCTTGGTATTTTGCAAATACTGTTGATTCACAGTATTTGATACTGTATTTTAATTACAGTTCTGAGTATCTTGTACTAATTATCTCAAATACATATTTTGACATTTCGCCATTTTCCGAGTTTTTTCGGTATGAAGTGGCGGGGGCGTGGCGTAAGCAAACGTGAACATTCTTTCGAGGAACCAAATCCTGTTGCTGGCTCCAATAAGCTCCGATGACTTAGATTGAGCTCGTGAAAACATCGCTTTTGGGCCGATTGTGACTCATATTTCACACCAAAATTCGTCCAATGAAGGTTGTCCCCCTCGTCTTTCCAAAGGCGCCTTTTTTTGTAGTTTCCCCCCGAAAATCCTCAAACAAAAATGGTGGTTTTACGGAAGTAAAGATTGCCACACTGAGGCGCAACGCACGCAGAACGGGAAACGACCCACGACAACAATGCAGACTTCAGTGTCAAGAAAATAATAAAAAGAAGCAAATAAAACATAACCACAAAAAGAAGACTTTTTTTCCTTTTGTATAATGGACCCCGCTACGGCAAAACATCAAGTTTTTTTGTTTTTTTTGTTTTCATCAGTTTGGCACTTATTGCTTTCGCGAACACTGTCTGTAAGCGAACATTGATAAGCATAGAACAGGACAGGAGAGTAACTACGCGCAGGATGACCTCTCAAAATGTCAACGAAGCGTCTCCCAACTTTGAGTGCCTTTCTAAACGCAACCTACCTGAAGAAGGTGCGACGAGTGCCGTGGCTATTAATGTGGGCTCTCTTTGTTATTCATTCACTCATTTCCGTATCCCAAGTTCGTTAATAGTAAACTCCCCATATAGGGAATATGGATTGTAGTTAAACAATGCGTCTAAGGTGCGCCGCAGGACGTGATATTCAGCGATGTCACTACTCGCAACTTTGAGCGATGGTGGTACCGCGGTGTGAGAATCGCGCTCCCTAGCTCCTGGATGATCGGCTTCACAAGAAAGGTGCTTGCCTACACCTTCCTGGCTCAAAAAAAAAAAACTAAGGCTCCTTGTATAAAGCAAAACTAGAATTAATAACGCGTCACAGACCCCGCCTCTTACTGCTGTTCTATGACAATCATCCAGATGACAGCCATTTTTTGGGGCACCTGCGCGCCCCTTATAGGTCGTGAAAGCTGCAAATTGCTAAAGCGACTACTTTTTTTTGTCCCAGAAATGTTTTGTAAAATGTATCAGTGATATTCCGCTCTTTATGATTGGATTGCATAAAATAACCTTACGATGTCTTTTTCCCCCGTTTTGTGTTGTTGCGTGCTAATAAACCATTCTGGTAAACCAGATTTGCGCAACTGTATAATTTTCTTTGTCACTGACGTCGATACAAATTACGCAATGCGGAAGTATCGTTAAAAGTAATTGAATTACATTTCTAAGTATTTCTACTCTACTCAAGATATCTTGCAGTAAAGTAACTTGAGTTGTATTTTAGATACTTTACGAAGCAGGTATTTAGTAACTTAACTTAAATACATCTATCGAGTATTTTGTCCAACACTGAGTAGAAGTAAACAAACACGACGGCACGGGCGTTTCAGCTGTCTTGAGAGTGCCGCCACGAAATCGCCGCACGAGTAGGTGATTCTTCCCTTCTAGTACGTGCTGGGTTATCATAACGACACACGACGAAAATTCACAGTCAAGGATAGCGCTTTTACGCTTAACGATGACCTTCCACCACGCCGTCCACATCGACGATCACCACCGACGCCATGTTCGCAGATAGAAGGAGCTTGGTACGACCGGCATGCAACGCGCGCGACCGAGCTCTCCTCGACCTGTGACTGGTCTGTCGTTGCTGTCGTTCCCGAACGTAACAAAAAAGTTCAGCCCGGCTCAACTCCTTCCGTTGCGAATGAACACGAACGAAACGACCGTTTGGCGCTTCGTTGCTATGGTAACTCGTCGTTCCAACCGGTTGCTTTCGTTCGTAAGCGTAGTGGTCGCTCCGAACGCAACTGTGTGAACGGGCCTTTAGGTTTAAGCGAAATCCCGACCGTAGCAAGTTCTCCACGAGGAGGCGCACCGTAGACGCCAACTTGTCTGGGTCGGGATGGGCGCACAAGAAGTTGTTTATAAAAGACCAAGGCCAGAGTCCACGCGCGCGCATTTCCCGGGCAATGGCTGTTGCCAAGTAGGCCGCCGTTGCAGTAACGGAGGCCTACTCTAAATGTGGCCAAGTTATGGGAGGAGGAATAAAGCGGCAATGTTGAGCTTCACAATACACGCTTAAGGCGACCGATAGAGACCAGACCGGTTTTTAAGCCTCTTGCGACGTCTTAGGACCGAATGCGATGCTGCCGGAGCTGGTCCTAGGACGTCGCAAGAGGCTTAAAACCCGGTCTTGTCTGCCTCCGTCCTACTCGGTTGCAAGTGTGTAAACTGCGCCTAATGGGACAAAATTATAACTGCATGTTTACTAATAATCAAACTTGTTTTTTGTTTTCTTTTTTACTCTACTGATATTTTTAAGGCGTGGCAAGTACATTTTTTTTAAGCTAAGGTTCTTGAATGTTCGAATTTACTTTAATGTATCCGTGTCTATTCATTTACAAAATGAGAATGGCACAGAAAATGTTCAGTTGTCACGCGTCCTGTGTTAGCTTCCTACCGTCGATAACGCTTCGGCATCCTTTGAGCCTTTGAAGTGCACGGTGAAAAGCAATGAGCGCGTACTGGAGGCCGGGCCTGCAGTTCTCACCTCGTCAGTGACTAAATATGCGGAGGTATTTCGCGGAACGATGCAGGCATCTTTTTATTCACTTTTCTACATTTTTCACCATATCGCTTTTCTGTTTATAGTATTGTTCTTTGAATTCCGCCCCTTGTAACTGGGCTAGACGGGCTAATGGTGTCACAAAGTTAAATGAACTTCTCAAATAGCACATATTCAGTGATTACCTCCAAGTTCGCAGGTATACCGACCCGAACGTCAAAGCTTCGTTGCGCGATGACTTTCGGTCGGCTGCCGACTGATCGAACAGAAATGTCTTTCTTCGTGTAATGAAAAATATACGCCGGGTTCTTCGGCGTCTGTAAATATCTGCAAAAGTGGCAGCCGAGTTAAGCCACCTCCAAACCAAACAAATCAGACGCCGCCAAATTTCGAGTTTACAAACCGCCTTCCGTGTGTTCGTAAAGAAACGCTAAATTAAAACGAGAACTTTACCACGACGAATTTAACTCGACACTGAGGCAAAGTTTATCCTGGTAAACTTCCACCGGCTCACCTGTGCACTTAATTATTTTCGTAAAATTACAAGGTGTTTTTTTATGTGCCTAGAAAGAATACGCTTCTCACGAAACACACTTCCTCCAAAAGCAATTTCGTTTTTTGTAATATATAGGTCAAACATCTCATTTTGTGCATCATCAGGTTCGTTTTGTGTATCGCCAAACCCTTTTAGCATCGTAAAACTCATTTTGAGTATCAACAAACTCATATTGAGCATTATAAATTTATTTCGAGTATCGATAAACACATTTTGAGCATCGTAAAACTTAATTTGAGTATCGCGACGTGCTTCTATTCAGTGCAGTACCAGGCACTTAATTTTTTTTATAGGGGGGGGGGGGGGGGATTTAGTGTTCCAAAAGCCATCGCCGACACATTCTTTTATTTCGGATAGACCTGATAAAATATCAGAATCGTGCCTAACTCCAGATATGTTACGCAACGTAAACATTGGGCTTTTTTTTTTCCTTTTATCGAGGGGAGCTATTTTCTGACATACGAGATATACACAAGTACTTAACAATTTTTTTTTTCAAGTTCAGTATTTTGTTTCGTTTTATTCGCGTCGAGAGTCGAATTTTAAATACAGAATTTTTGAGCATGTGCACTAGACCAATACACGACAAACGAAAGAGCAAGAGTGAACTGTCTTTGTGAGAAAATAAACACACAGCGAGAAGTAGGTCGTTTCCGCAATTCCCGTATTCATCTTTCCAATTAGGAACTTCAACAAAGAACGTGGACAAATACAAAGAACAAAAAGGTTCTAATAAACGAGGCAAAGCCGAGTCCTCAATTAGCTCAGCTCTCCATTTTACTACCGAGACCACAGACTCGTCGTACCAAAGATTACAACAACAAAAAGAACAATTCATCGCGGTCTACTCCCCTGCGCAAACGCACGCGCGAGGACCTGCAAACAAAGTCGCCAACCATGAACCATTCAAGCCAGAGCAGCTTGATGCTGGAAAAGACACTTGTGTGTGCGGAGCAAAATTCTCGACAAAATGCCAGACTCGCGCAGCTAAGGCATACCTCGGTTTGCCCGCAGGTTACGTTAGCATTGGCGCGATGTATTTCCTCTCCCTGGAAGTTGGCACCGTACACGAGCGCTTGCTAACAAATGCATCGCTTTCTGTTCAGTTTTGTGGTGTTTTCTTAAACGAAAGCGATGACAAAGTCGCCGAAGCAGTTGTACTTCGTATGCCACGTGAGAAGCGATCCAATGCGTACTTGTGAGGAGCAGTCGCGAGTCGAAAAGGCACTCTTCAGTATTGCTTTCGATATCTGATTGGTCAGTAGCATATGACGTAACAGATAACACCTAAAACTTAGGTTGGTTGCCAGGCAACACACGCACAGTAGCCTTGAGGGCCTTTGCTTTGCTGTTTTTCTCTCCGCCATGGAAACTCACTCAAATATTTGAATAAGCAAAAAAAAGGCTAATCGGTTCATGTTTATTCTTATCAAAGCGCCTTAGAAAAAAAGGACAATAGAGACAAGGCCTCACAAAGCGCTGCTGCCGATCAACTTTACTTCGTCACACCATGACGAAACCGTAAACCTAGCTCATTGCTTTAGGATGCACATCGGCTACGCTAACTCTCGGAATTCAGTAAAAACAGCTAGCACAACTTGAGCTGGCGCTTTTGGTTTTCTCAATATGTGGTGGCCTTTGTTAGAGGAAATCTAAAAATATGCACGTTTCAATACGAGTCGCACCGTTTTAGTGGACAAAATTTGATTCCGATTTTGGGTTGGTTGGAGTTTTTAAGTTTTCACAAGTTTTTTTTTTTCTTTTGCGAATTACGAAACGGCGCTCATTATTCGGTAATATTCCTCATAAACTCTTGGAGGCGTGTGCTATGGCAAAAGATATTTGTACGGCGAGTACAAATTATTAGAGTAACTGAACTCGCACTATCAAAATTTAGTTAGCAATTCTTAGCGCCGTCCGTTGTTGTCTAAACAACGAACTCACACCACTTTTCTTGCAATGTGTGGTATATAAAACCACACATTGCAAACCCAGTTAAACACGTCTTAACACGATGGTGATTTAATCGTTTACTTCTTTGGGTTTCTTTCAATAAATATTTAGTTGTCACTTCAACGCTCCTCCTGTGTACTTCTCTCCCGTCTTGTCGTTTTTCGCGCTGTTTTATACACTGCCTAATCAATAACCAACTCGCCCAAATCGCCAATCTGGTTCGGTTTTTAAAAGACAAGGACGCTAGCGCACTATAACTGGCCCGGTGGCACTCAGCACGTGTTTCGTACATTTACGACAGCATTAACGCCCAGCAGCCATTACGAAACGCATCACGATCTCTTAATTACTCAAAATTACAATATTTTTAGAATGTTTTGAAATCAAGAATACTTGAGATACAGCCAACATATATCAAGGTAAGATCCTCAGTTCGGAAAGCGCTGGTTAATATACAAATATAATTACAAAACGCTTGGTTTCGCCCAGAGCTAAATAGAGTTAATATAATAAACTCGAAGGAAACGTCTCATGCATTTGGGCCTCTCCGAAACAACGGGGCATAGGCGCGGATATCGGTGGTTGAAGATGGTGATCTGTCAGGTCTATATTAGGGCGCAAGATATCCGGGTGGAGAAACGACCACTGAAACCTGCCGCGGCTCTGCGACCGGATTGTGTCTTCCGCACAGCTTGCGCTCGACAGATACCTCCGTTTTACGATAGATGGCGCGGGGGCATACGAAAAGCGATTGACTCGTGTCTGCATGGAACTCGGCGAAATAACGCACAATGTAAGCGATATTTTTTTAATTTAAGTGAGAATTTACTAAGTTCTGGGGAAATAAAATTCCCACACGTATATTTATGGACCTTTTTCTTAACTTTCATGACTTTTCTAAACCGCGTGAGCGGCTGGAAATGTAAAGTCGCGTCCGAAACGTCTGACGTGCTCTTTGATTTTCGTTTTGTTTGATTTGCTCGCGAACGCACTCGGAGCAGAAGCCTTTGGTGGTAGCAGACGAAATTGGCCTCTCTCGCGGGGTTTTGGCACCTGAGAACGGCCAAGATTCGTGACGTACGAGCCGCTACTGTTTTGTTCCGAGCTGTCGGTCGGGTTACTTCCCGAACAAAAAACAAGGGGGGTATTTAACGCGGGGGATGTTGAGTTCGGGTGACACTGTCGTGCTGGGCACACTGCGAATGCAGTGTAGTGCGACGTCGTACCGCTGGCTTCAAATCACGTGGAACTAAAACTTACCTTGTTTGCACGTAAACAGTGGAAACCTATAAGCTAGATCACCGAACACATCTGCACGCGGAGTGGAATCGAAGCCGTTGACGCATTCACAACACCCCTCCGCTGACTTCTCAGTTCACCTTCGTTTTGTAGCACTGCGTACTTTGTACATTACAAGTTGGGGTAACCAAGGGGGCCTTGGTTATCTTAACTTGTAATGTAAAAGTACGGACAAAAACAGAACCTATATATTAAATATATTATTATTTTTCTCAATTGAACTTGCCTGGTTCTTGCACGGTTTACGAAAACAATTTCCAGTAGGTCGCGTTGCCTGCAAAATAATGATGATGATTTCTTTTTTGTTTCTTCTTTGCGTGGCGCCATCTATGTGGAGTGCCACGAACCTTCCTGAAGAGGGGACACAATCAGGTCCCCCGTCGGCTCTCATTTCCGCACTTGCCTAACTTACATCCTGGCCTGTACCTAGTTCTTATCTAGCTTACTTCGTAGAAAAACACAGGAATCGCGTATTGTATATCAATAAATAAAGTCCGCTCTTCTGTCGCTCTCCTTCTGGTCCTTTCTCTCGGGGCCACAGATGTCAGCGCTCGGGATTCGTCGCTTTCTGTTCCCGTCTTTATTCCACTGCTGAGCTAAGAGACGAAAAAAAAAAAAAGAAAACGGGATTCTAGAGGTTCTAATGTTACGATTGCCTCTTCATATTACTTTGTTTTGTTTTTTTGTAATATAAAGAAATAACAGAGATATGACGCAATATTTTGTGAGATATCACATGCCAAAAAGAGATTTTGTATAAAAACATTTGCGTAAATAATTTGTAGATTGCGCTCCTATTTTTTCAATATAAATATGCAGTTACAAATTGCATTTTTATAAACAGTTGCGATGCACTTTACGGTAAAAAAGAAATTATATACTTTAAAAAAAATACTTTATCATAATATCGGTTTCTAGAGGCTAATAGGCGTCATTGCGTTACCAGTACAACGGGTGATGGGATCTGGAAGTGTGGCTCCATCTCGTAGCAACCAGCCACGTTACCACTTAGCACCGATTAATCAAATGTGCATTTTGACACCCCTAAAACCAGGGGGCTTGACGACCACTTTACCAGTACAAAAATTGTCTATGACCGAATATATATTGTAATAGACAATAGGGTCACCATTAGCGATAAAATTTGAGTGAAATGACGAAAACAAGTATTCATCTAAACTGTGTTAGCATCGGTGTTCTCTGCGTAAGTTCAGCTTCATATCCAGATTTCCTATATTGCCGGAAATTACAACCTTCTATCATTTCTTTTTTTTTTTTTTTTAGACGGCAGCCCGATATTGCTTTTTAAAATGCCGAATGCAGGAAAAGCTCAAAATATTTGTTCTATTTCACTTTTTACAACCCCTGCGTGATGCAACTGAATTTATTTTATTTTATACATTACTGATTCCACGTTCTGAAGGTTAATACTTTACTTAAAAACAAGAATTATAAACTAAAATGTAAAAAGAGACAGCTGTCAATGCGGCATGTGACCCCCCCCCCCCCCCCCAAGAGCATGTAATATTCTGCCCACATTTATAATAAAAAAAGGCAAGAAGTCGCCGTTCAAACAGTGAATTTTTAATTTCACAACTGGTGTCAATATTGTTTATATTTAGTGTCTTGCCTTCAGTTTTCCAAAAAAATAAATGTTAGTCATAAACCTTTTGCTTCGTTACAACGTCGCGCACACCTTTCACATTATCTTCTTTGAAACCAGCGCGCGGACATATATCCAATATAAGTGGGCCCTAATCGAATCATGGAAACATAGCACTTGGGTTCTTGTTAGCTTTAGACATATTTTATGAACAGGAAGACGAAACTAACGTAGCGTGACTATAGGCTTCTCGCACCTGACGTCGCTACCGGTTAGACTCGAAATCAAAACCAATATTGCCGTCTGCTTTCAGTGCCTTGGCGCCATGTTGAAGCCTTAGGCGTTTTACCGCGGAAGCTGTAGAGTCATAAAGCCGCCTTTGTATAACAACATTTCAGAATATTTTCTGGTTCTAGTAAATCGCGAAGAAATTCCTCACCTGACGCAACGTGCAGTCCACAAACCCTTAGTTGTAGTACATAGACTCTTGTTAAAATCATAGAATTAATATAATAATCTGGAGCGAAAGGTCCCATGCATTCGGTCGCTTCGGAAAGGCGAGGCATAGAAGCAGATATCGGCAGTCCCAGTTGGCAGTTCCGATGAGCCCATATCGCTGACGACGCCTTGACATGCACAAAGAAGCAGCACACCGTCACCTGTAAAGTCTGTAGCTTCTTATTTTCTCTCTTTACTATGCAGAAAAACATCGGAATCGCGCAATGACAAAATTATAGAAAGTTGACAAGCGCTCGAGCAACTTCAACTTGTCGCGGCAAAACGAAAACGCCTAACCCTTCGTCTGCCTTTCTTCTCTGCTCTTTAAGCCACTTACCTTCTCGTTCTTTCTCTCAGTACCGGAGATGTTAGCGCCCAGGATTTGTCCCGTTCGGCCCCCGTCTTTACCCGCCTGGTCGAGGTATATGAATGGCTCCGGCCTGTCCGTCGGAGCCATTCATAACGCCGGCGAACCGCTTGCTCGAGCGTCGCCTTGCCGTGCTTTCTAACAATTTTCGTAATTCCAGAAAAACAAACACCGCTGGCCGTAGGTAGCTCCGATCTCGACAAACTTTGATGCTGGAACAATTAATTACGGCGCAACTGACCATCTTAAATCTCGAGTGAGCGGACAAACTACAGCGCGAACACGGCCCTAAAGCGCACAACACAAAGCATAACAGCGGCGGATGCCTCCGACATGAATTCCGAAAGGTTCCGGTGAGATTTACAAACCGGTAGTAGCGGTGCGTCATGGTCTCGTGCAAGAACCCTATCCTCAATTTGCCCCAACGAGGTAGAGGGGCCTTAGAGCGATACACTGGCAGCTGAAAGTGACCCCCCAATTGGCCGCCGCCGTGTTGCACACTTTTGACCACTAGGCACGGGACCTTATAGTTGTACGTCTAGATTTTAAGGAAGTACCGCGCGCACATAATTGCTTATTGATCTTAAATAAGAGTACCGACGAGATAAGTTATGTTGAGTTTGTTTGAAGTCGACAATGTGCTTTTAGGACAAAACCTCGGGTAGCTTCGAAATGCCTCCGCTAGATACCATCAGCCGCGGTGCTGTATTTTTGGGGTTTTATCGGGACAAGACACTGATCTCTGGGGCTAACAGTATGAAAGAAAAAATAGTTTATTATGATTTTTACAGCAATCGCAATACAAAGTTCAGCTCAGTTTTGCGCAAAAACTCAGGATTTGGTACGGTCACGTGATCAAAATTGTACAAAAGGCCGGCAGCCAAGTGAGGGTCACTCTTGCCCGATGAAAGGGATACCAGTTTATCACTCTAAGCCTTTCTATCTTTTTGATTTCCCCTTGAGATAGACTGCAGCGGACGTTACAATTCCTCCCAGACAATCGAGCGCTGCGAACGTATCACGTGACTACGGCGCCTCGCGCGTCGCTGCCCGCTCTTATACAGGCTGCGCCAGTAACGACTAACGCATTTGGCACGCCTCGCCAAATTCCACTTCTAAACATACATACCTGAAAATGGGCTCGCGAACGTAGTTCTGCGAGAAGATTTTTGTCTATTTTTTTTTTATATAGCTCAATCCTGAAATAGTTAATTATTCAAAATAATTAAAAATCGAAGGCCGTGTATTTTTGCTGTCCCACACCAGCCTGTTTGTCTCCGCATGCTGGTTTATGAGCCCGCTTCAGGGTGACACGCTGAACTCAAAAATACTAAAAACCAATTGTGGAGACTGACGATAAGCGAGATGATTGCCACAATTAATACTTTTTGATGAAATATATGAACAATGACCACCTGGGAGCAAGCTCCCAGGTGGTCATCCGCCCAGGTGGTCGCAAAAATAAACTATACATGGCCGAACGCTCCTTCTCCGCTGAAAGGTAGCGCTAGAGATCCGAACCAGATGTCAAAGTTTTGGCCCGAACCGATATTTTATTCGAAATTTATAAGTGATTTTCTCGAAATATCAATGGGAAAATGAGACCAATATTCGCCTGTTTTCGGTTTCTGGTGCCATAGAGCTCCATGTCTTCGAAGGCTCTGTCGGCCATCATTTTCACATTGACATCTTCTGGAAATCATTTATAACTTTCGAATAAAATATCGGTTTGTGCCGAAACTTTGGCATCTGGTTCTGACCTCTAGCGCTATTTTTGGGCTGAGAATGAGCGTTCGAAGATGCGTACTTTATTTTTGGGGGTGAAAAAAACTATGTAAATTGTTTTTAGAACAACCTGTATTTCTTTTTTTAATTTAACGCCTCTGACATGAGTTTTAAAATAAATAGACATAAAACTTATTCCGCAACTATGTTCGCATGCCCAATATGAGGCATGTACCTTTTGAAATTCGAGCTTTACAAGGCGCGCCAAATGTGTGAGTTCATATGCGCCGCACCCTGTGGATCACGTGACACTTACGTGGCACTGGATTCCTTTCAATGGCTCGTGGTGTCGTCTGCGCTCCATCGAAAGGCGAAAGGAAGTATCGAAGTGTCCATTCGCCGTAAACAAAATACGAGACAAGTAGCAAGGAATGAAGGTCGTAGTATTCAGTGCCGGATCAATGAATGCATTTTGGTCATTTGATCTAAAAATGCGAAAACAAAAAGATGCTTTCGCATTTCATTTTCTTCCTTGCATAAATAAAGAATTTTTTTTTCCTAGTTTTACTAATGTTCTAAGCAAGACGTACGACGCTTCTGTTTTTGTTTTCTTCTTTTTTTTGTTTTCTTAGCAAGTACAGCATTTTAATAAGACACTTAAGCAGTGCCTTTGCGCGGAGTTAGAGATCATAAGTATAATTTATTCCTGGGTTGAAGACACTGATGAAGTAGACACGCAATCTTCTCAGATCCGTAAAAGCGTTTTTTTGTTTTTTTCCTTTTGCTAGATTTAAAGGGAATACAAATGAAGCATACAGTCGTTGAACGCTGAAGTTCTCAAGCGCAGTGTGGGCAAGCAAGTACGCTCATCGAGAGATAAAAAAAACGTACAATATTTTTTTTTTTTGCTTGGAAAGAGCGTGTATCGGAGCAACGACCAGACCTCAGTTGTTTCTGAGAGGTTTGATTACTTTGCACACCGCATCGCGGAAGCACGTGTACTGAAATATCACGCTGCAGGATCATGATAACTTGGGTTGAAACTCCCTCCACCCTACCCCCTGCTCGTGCAGATCTGGATGAGCATCGTACTGGCATGCGGCCGTGCGTCACTACTACGTGGGTACACGTCAGAACCCCAGGCTAACGGTGGTACTGCATTCCCTAAATTTTTAATATACAGCGTAGACCAGTGTCGTCATATCTCAAAGGTACGCCGAACTTGCGCTGTCTAGACACAAACGTCTATTTTTTAATAGCTTCGGAGTGTAGCATAACCACACGTGAGTCTTACTTTCTATTTTTTGTGTCTGTTTATTTCACCTTCGGGACCCGAGACATTACAGATGGAGGTAACGAAATAAACAACAGTGTAAACAACATATACAGTAGTTCAGAAATACATACAGACAAGCTTAGTAACACTTGAAGAAAAAAAGCCCAATTAACATTTGGTATAAGCAATGCTGAGAAGTGAAACCATGTTGTTAATACCTTGGAAATAAACGATGCACAAAATGTATTGTAGATGCAAAATAACGACGAAAATAATCCCTGAGAAGGGGAACAAGAAAGACAAAGGACAAACACAGTTCTTCTAACACAGCTAGGTGACTGCTGCGCGACCGATAAAATCCGCCTGGTCCGGGTATCGAACCCGGGACCTCCCCATTTCCAGTGGAGCGCTCTACCAACTGAGCTAACCAGGGGTTGGACGTCAGTAGAGCAAACAGGTTTTATCAGCTGCCACCAGTCTAACACCAACAAGGGTAAAAGGCTTGCATTTTAAGGTTATGATTATAATCCAATTAAGATTAAGATGATTATAATGTAACGGAGTTGTCCCGGGTTCGATACCCGAACCAGGCGGCTTTTTTTGGTCACGCACCAGTCACCTAGCTGTGGTTGAAGATTTGTGTTTGTCCTTTGTTCGCTGGCGCAAAGACGCGCTCCAATAAGAAGCTGAAACCTTAAAACGCGTCAAAATTGACCGTTTTTCTCTGGACGTTGTAAAATGCTGCACTTGCCTTATAGATTCCTAAAATTACTTGATTCTGTAGATTGGGATGATGTTCAGCAGGTTTCTAATTGGAACCATAAGTTTATCTTCACCAATTAAAAAGTTGATTAGTAAGTTTTTGTTAGTTATTTAGCTAATGAGTGTGCCTTTGCCATTCCTGACGTCGAACATCACTGGCAGTTTGCTCATGAAAATAGTTTCTTATGTTTTCTACCGCTCCATATTTAAACAAAAAAGATGTTAACATCTCCGCTGAAACACTTTGCACATTGCGAACGTCACGTTTTATGGCGGGAACTACTTGCTTCTTTATGACGGCTTACTCTGATTTTTAAAATATCTCCCTCTGTGTTCTGTAGGGTATAAATATATTATGACTAGTCACTAACAAGGACAGACCACAAAACCCTGGGGATAATCCAAACGCTTCCGTTCACTCCTTGTCTGTTTCTTTTTTTTTTTTTTTTTTTACACTGCGTCATTTTTTTACGCCCAAACTTTTTAAATAAAAAATTAAACATGCCAATCATCGTATTTAGTGGATTTGTTGTTACGAACGCACCTTTATTTTGATTTCTAAGAAACGTCTGCTCTGGAGCTCGCGAACCAACGCGTACGCTTCAAACAACATCATATCGAATTTTCGCATTGGCATTTTGAGACCGCTTAGCACTTTCACGTTAGTCGTTATTAGTAATGACGGTGAGAGTCTTATCTTGCAGACACAGCTTCCCGAGAAACAATGTTTATATTATGAGTGCGCGTAAGCGTTCGGAACACGCGCACTGCAAACGATTTAACAACACTCTCCTTAGCCGGCAGGCTTCCTCAGGCAGAAAGTAAAGATCAGCCGTTTTTGTTCACCCGACGAGCGGGAAACATTACCATATATGCTAATTGCTCCAATCGCCTCGAGTCATGTCCCTGGATATTTAATTTGCGAACTGGAAACGGCGTAATGGCGCGATCAATCAGCATGGTAACGTTCAGAATTCACCGGAGACCGAGACAAGATCCCTTAAAGCGTGCTTTACCTCAATAGGACTGTTATTGAGGGAAAGCATGCCGGCTTATTTGTGTCTAAAGTTCAGTGTTATGGCCACTGGCAGCATAAGAACGACAGGGAAGTCACTCAGTAGTCCCATCTCCAGCGCGAGCTTCCTACCTTCGATCACGTTTCGGAGTCTCGTTAGCATCGAGCGTGCACGCAGAGACGAAGCACGGTGGAGGGCAACGAGCACGTGCAAGAGGCCGAGCATCTGAAGGAGACGCCCTGCCGTTCTCATTGTGTCAATAACTACGGTCGACTGCGCTATATCTTACGGTCTCTACATCGGTAATATAAGTACGAGCGACGCCTAATTTACAGCAACGTTGCACCTTAGGTGTACTGCACAATGCCGGGTGAGCGGCTGGAACGCTCGCAGCCTGTATCTTGGTCCAGTGGCGTTCACTCATTTCTCGCTCTAAAGTTGAAACAAGATGCAGACAGTCATTCCTTTTAAGATCGTCAACATACTTACCGGTGAGTGTTTATTGATCTATTTCTCTTTTTTTTATTTTTGCAAAGACGCAGCGTCTCAGATATACTTCACAAACGTTGATACTTTTCTGGTGTTTTACTTAAAAAGTCGTACGTTTTTCCTACAGTATTGCGTGTTCCTTAATATTCCAAAAGCGGTGCCATGGGTGTAAACCTCAAGCAAAAAGAAAATCTCCTGGCTTCTGCGCTTACTGAGCACACAACAACCCACGTTCATGTTTGGTTCGACGCGTCGTGGTTGACTCAAAACGCACGGCAGAAATGGATCATGGTGTTAGATGTTTCGACGTGCTAACAATGACAATGTTGTGTGCGGCACAATGTTACCGGGGAAACCATGGCGAGGCGGGAACCCTCCCAAGGTGCTACACGTATATGAGCACTCGGGAAAAGAAACAAATGTCACTTTCTGATGTCATACATTCACACCCGTTCTCTTCAAAACGCTAAACTGAACTTCTAAAATTGATCGTGGATGCTAAGCAGTTGTCTGGGTCTCTTTCACGCTACGCTTTAGTAATTATATGATAATAAATATACTAATTTAAGCTTTACTCGATATGTATTCACTTCTAAGTGCAACGTATATTATAAGCATTGTAAATAAAAGTGATACGGAAACCGCCGAAGCATTGTCCTCGCTAAAACGCAACCGAACTCATACGACTGTGTTTGGTCACGCCTACTAGCAGCGACGCCCCAACTTGTACGACTGGCATTTGCAGCCGATAGCCGTTCATTTATCACGGAACAGTTGAGTGCATTTGTATTCTATATTTTACAGTCTGAAACAACTTGAACCGGTCGAAAACTATTTGGTGCGGTGAAGCAGGTTAGACTGAAATTGCCGTCTTTCGAATACTGACTCCGACAATAAAATGCTTGTACTTTTCTTTTTTGCGAGCCAAACTTGGCCGTGAAAGCTGCCCTTTCTGTCCAGCTTCTGAACGTAGCTTTTCCAAAGCAATTTGGTTTTACAAAAAACTTACTTTCACGAGTTGCTTAAAAAATTAATTGCGTTAAATATTTGGCCGCGTATTTGAAACAATATATTTTTTATTATTATTTAAAAGTGAAATCAAATTTTGAATGAACAGACTATCTAAGTTTTAGGATCTCAGTCAACCTAACAAAAAAGCAAAAAGTTCGAAACAAAAAACGCGCAAGAAATTTTAGTAACAAACCTGAAAACACACATTTTTGCGCGTTCGTGCATTCTTTCTTGGCCTCGATTGATGTTCATGTTGGAGGAAATCCGGACTTAATAGAATTTTCCAGGTTCTCAGTAAATTCTTTTTTGCGTAAATGGGGTCACGTCTAACATTTCCAATTATTCGTCCTGTCGCAAAAATATATCGTTAATACTAGTTTAGTGGGACAGGAAGAAATGGCAAATTAATTAAGTGACCATTTATTTTATGTGGCGGATAAAGGTACTCAGTATATTAAAAAGCAGAAAAAAAGGCTTCGTTAATTTATAAAAAAAAAAAAAAACTAACTAAGGAAACGCCGAAATCACAAACAGAGAGTCGTCAAAAATATCGATCTTTTATAACTTGAACAATTTGAGCTAAAATAATTTTCTTTTCGTTTTCTGGTGTCTGGCTACACCAAAGAAACAAAAAATATGCCGGACCGCCGAGTTTACACTGCTACCCAATAGATGGCGCCAGTGTGTCCTCTGGTTTAAGAAGTTTTAAGGAACATAGGTTTAAGAGGTCGCAAGAGTGTGAACGGGCCTTAACAGATGTTAGTGAGAATCTAGCTTGGAGCTCACTTAAACGCCAAGATCCCGTACAAACAATACGCTCTGTATCTGCTCTCCGGGGAGGTTATAGTTGAACTCGACGCTCTCGTGTTTTCAGGTGATTGACACGACCAAAGTTTTCTTGTGATTGAGTTGTAGTTTATTTGTTATACAACGCTGCTCGATAGAAGATATGTCGTTTTGTAATAAAAGGCAATCCTGCACCTCATTAGCCCTACTAAACAATTTCAAGTCATCGGCGTACAATAATGATTTTGAGCTCTGCACCTGCGACGGCAAGTTGTTAATGAGCACCAAAGACAACAACGGCCCAAGGTTAGAGCATTGGGGCACACCTTATAAGGATATGAATGGCCAAGAAAAACAATCTGAAAAACGAGGTTGATTTTGGCGGTTTTTCAAGTGGCTCGCAAACCATGACTAGTAAGTAGAGCATAAGAGTTTTTTTTTAAGTTTGACAAAAGTATGTTGTGCGAAAAACTGTTAAAAGCCTTTGACATATCGAAAACAAATGGTGTCTACTTGTCTACCGTTGCCTACCAAAGGACCGTTGCCTATCCAAGGAAGACACTCATATTTGTCTCAATCGATCTACCTTTCAAAAAACCATGCTGCAATATATTTATGGTATAAAATATTGAGTATGAGGAACTGCAACGTTGTAGACAAAGTAATTGGCATAAAAAAAAATAATAGATGAGAACACGCGAGGTCATTAGAACTAATAGCTAAATAATTCGATATTTGCGAGCTCTCTTACTAACATTTGGAGGGCACTGTGTCCTATTTTTGTGTACATGAATGACCACGCGCACAAACCAAGCTAAATTAAAAAAACGGCGATGCAAAAAACGATAGGTTCGCGCATTCATTTGAACACATGCCGGGTTTTCTTATATATGGGTTTGGCACACTTCAAAGAGTTATAAGAAAATTTGCTTCTACGTAGCCATGCTTATGAAGGTAGCAGGGGTTTTCACCCATTTGAAGTTTGGGGGCATTGAAACGCGTCAAGCTCCGAACATGCAGCTTTTTTCAACCCCTCCGCCACAAACGCAAATCACGTGGAGAATCAGACATTAATTTATTCAATAGACCGATTGCACCAGCCAGTCTGGCTACGCCACCGCTGCCGCAATGTATCGAGGGAGCTTTAGTTTTGCAGCACGTGCCGCAACCTAGCTGGAGCTCGGCGCGTGTGCGGCACGAGACATCACAAGCCCTCTCGTGCATCGCCGTCTGCCTCATGTGAACTAAAGTTATGGCGGCGTCATGCATTGTCTGAGCTCTTAAGCCTGGTTCAGACAGTTGCGTTTGACTGCGTTTGACTGCGTTGCGGCGGCGAGAAACCAGGACATCCGTGCTGCTTATATCGCGTGCCAAGATGATTCCTTGATTTGGATTCCACGCTTCATACGAAGCACAGATGTGTCGGTGACTCGCTTTTGATTCTCGACCCAACGCAGTCAAATGCACTCAAACGAAAGTGTCTGAACCGGCCTTTAGGCTGTGTTCCGAATCTTACCCAAATAGATCCGAGTTACTTCGGCTGGTCGTGTCATGTGACAACACAGATTGAAAAGGGCTGGACGCGGGCACGTTTTGGAACGCCAAGGTACTAATCCTTTACCCCAGAGTAAGATTGAGTAAATTTTGGAACACGGCCTTCGTGAGATCGGTCTGTTTACTAATCCTATCAGCGGAGTACATCTCAAAAATATCTGCATTCTGGTGTATGTTGCTTGAACAAGAAATTAACTAACTAAAACAATCAGATAAGTCTTAGAAATATAAAATTGGCAGTAACATTTATCTTCAAAGTCCTATAGGGAGTATTCACTGGACGCCATATTCGTGGGTGCCATAAGCAGTGTGGCCCCGGCCTTAAAGGGGCCCTGCAATGACTTTTTACTGGTTTTTAATTTGCACCGAACCTAAGCGCACTGAACGTAGTAACTTAATGAAAATTTTCTTTTCGCAAAATTCGCTTTATTTTAAAAGTTATAGGCAAATTAGAATTACAAAAACAAGCAAAAAATAACCTCCTTCATGACGTCGTAGGTCCTGGCTTGAGTGGCCGTGAACTAGAGGAGGGATAGTGAGCTAATCGAGCGCTCACGGCTGCCGCACTCCGTGTCGACGGCTCGAGAGGGCGCCACTAAAGCGTGTGTTGCATAGGCTGTATGAAGCGGGCGGCCAGGGCGGCTCGCATTGCATTTGCTGCGCGATTAAAGACTATTTCGGCAGAACACTTCATTGGCCGCAAATGACAGCAAACACGGGGTAAAAATCAGTACAGAACGGGAGCCACTTCGCGCTGCCATACCGCCAAATGGCCTTTCTACGCTCCGAGACCTTTCTACGCTCGCCGTTCGTCGGCGCCTCATTCCACTAGCCCTTTCTAATATGCGCCGCTTTTTCCGCCGCTTGGTGGCAGGTATGTCGACGGGTCATTTCTTGTTTCCGTACTTTATAAGCTGCATTTGTTTCTTTTCTAATCTAAAATACTGAACAAAAACTACTTTCATACATAATTGAAACGGTTCGCGACACTTATATTTTGTATCTCCACTAAAAAAAAAGCTTTTAGCGGCTCTGACCAGTAGTAAGCCCAGGACCAAAAACGTCACATTTCGCGCGCTTTCGGTACCGCGGGTCGCCCTCGTCGGTGGAGGAGGTTTCCGCGTCGTCCGGTTTAAATATGACGCACTGATATTTAGTCACTCTCTCCGTGCCCGTTGGCTTGCAAGAACCCCAAGAGACGTGGAAACCGCAAAAAAGGTAGACGCTTAAATATGATTGCAGGGCCCCTTTAAAGGAGTGGTGCAACGATATTCAATTGGAATGTTTTTCACTTTGCACGAACTTACTGGCACTAGTGACACTCAAGGATACTTGCACGCAACGCCACTGGCCAGAAACTCCTTTGTTGCGGTGTAATTTCAAGTACAAAAGCGATCCTTTTCATTCAATCTCTTCTTTGCAAAATTTGATGACGTAACGTGGGGATCACAGAACACCCCAATGACGATATTTGAATGTGGTTCATAGATTGGACCCGAGCATTGCGTGGGCACTCGATTTGGGCTCGCGATAATTACTAGCTCGAGAAGCATTCGGGTAGTGGCCCGTGTCCACTCGCTGCAACGACGATAATAGCCGCGCCATAACAATGTCTGGAACTCAACGCGTGTCCTGTGCTTTGCCAACCCCAGCGCGTGGCTATGATCAACAATGGCGGCATATAATCGGCTCCAGATCACGTGGCCTCTTCTTCTGGCTGCGAGTTGAGGGGGTAAACGCTGCTTGTTTTTCTTTATTTTTTTCTGGGACTTCTATAGGGAGTATTCACTGGCGGCCATAGCTGTGTGCTCGGCTGCGGAGCGCGTGCTGAACGCGAGCTTCCACAGTTCTTTCGCCACGTGCATTCCGCACCACCAAGATTGCTGGTCTTGGCAGCCTATTAATGCGAGCTCGCTCTGAGCATGCGCTCTAAACAGTGACCTCGAATAAAACGAACGCGTGTTTCATAGGTCATTATCGTCAGGGATCCGTTCTAAGCGGTATTTGCGCAAAGTACAAAAGTTGTTGCATCACCCCTTTATGCTGCTAAGACAGGCCTGCTAAGACAGGCAGTCTTGATGGTGCGGAATTCACGTTGCAAAAGAACTGTGGAAGCTCGCCGTCAGCACGCGCTCAGCATTCGCGCGCACTCGGGCACACTTAACTGCAGTTACGCTAAGCCACAGTTAGCGCACAATACTTGCCGACAACATTCTGCAGCTATGCAGTCAAAGCTATGGGGGAACGTGCGCTTGAGCATCTTGAGCACTCATCAAAGCAGAGCACGAGCTCTCTTCACTTCTTCTGAAATAGCTGTCTGAGAGTATAGTGCGGTATCTGTGGTACCGCGTAACAGCAGTTAAAGGGGCGGTGCAACGAAATTCGATTGGAATGTTCTTCACTTCAAACGAGCCTACTGGCACTAGTGGGACTCAAGGATACTCGCACGCAATGCCACTGGCCAAGAGACTCCTTTGTTGCGGTGTAATTTCAAGGTCAAAAGCGAGCGTTTTCATTCAATCTCTCCTTCGCAAAACTTGATGACGTAACTCGGTGGCCGCAGCACCTCCCAGTGACGATATTTGAATGTGGCTCATATATTGGAGCCGAGCATTGCGTTGGCACTCGATTTGGGCTCGTGATAATCGATAGCTCGAGAAGCATTCGGGTAGTGGCCCGTGTTCAATCGCTGCAATGACGACAATAGCCGAACCATAACAATGTCTGGAACTCAGCGCGTGTCCTATGCTTTGCCGACCCCAGCGCGTGGCTATGATCAACATTGGCGGCATATAATCGGGTCCAGATCACGTGGCCACTTGTTTTGGCTGCGAGTTGAGGGAATGAACGCCGCTCATTTTCTTTAATTTTTTCTGCGATTTCAATTGCGTGCGATGTAAAACGAACGGGTGTTTCACAGGTCATTAACGTCAGGGATCCGTTGTAAACGGTATTTGGGCAAAGTACAAAAATCGTTGCATCGCCCCTTTAAAGCTGAGTTAACCGCGGTTTAGGGTGCCCGTGTAACAGGGGTATTAGTGGCGCACTCGCATGGTTCCCTCTCGTGGCGTCATTACCTTGTGAACAACAAGCTCGATGGTGTTTGTAATTAGCATGGTGGAAGCTTGAAATCATCGTGCTCGTATAGAAACGCTCCAAACACCGTCAAAATTAAAATTCTTACATTACTCTTATTCCTGTCGATGAGAAATTCTTTGCTGACGTCATAGTCAGCATTCTGCCAATTGTAGCAGACCGACCACAGCGATGCTATCGATTGCTCACTTTGCCAATACCGCATAAAATGCACTGTTTAACCATTGGCGTGCTTAGTCTTTCGGTGGGTTGTTACGCACATGCCGAACGAAAAGTTTAGTCTCAGTAGCAGTGTGTCATGCTTTCTGAATAATATTTATCTAACAAAGACGCACTCTTCTACCTGCAAAACAAATTATATCTGCGTGCCTCTAACCAATATTATTTTTTTATTGTGCTTTTCGAGACACGGTATAAGATATGCGAAGGCACCTTGACCTCGCATTTTGAGATCACTCTTTTGAGTCGCCTTACTCGGCCTTTTATCATTCGGAACAGTCACTTCCTTGTTTCCACAGTCGGCGAAAATACAGAGTTCATTATTAGTTCCCATATCCCAGTGTTCGCCATAAAGCGCGAAGTTGAACGACTTAGATTAAAAGCACACGGGAGCACGCCCGAGCATACTCAGGCGTGGTACTCAAAGGATTAGGGAGCGATAGTTGAAATCGGTTCATTAAACAGTCGTTATGGGGAGTGAAAACCTCGTATTTTATTAATGTTTCCGCGAAATCTAGTGGGGGAACTCGTTTGGTAGTAGGTCACAGGACGGCAATTCCCCCGCTAAATCTATCAGAGAAACTAAAGTGTTTGATATAACCTTCGGTCACATGACATCAATTATCCTGCTAAATGTAGCGGGGAAACTGAATCGGTGTATATGTCAGGTGAGATCAAGTTTGCCGCTATATTTAGTGAGTACATTGATTTAGTACATACGTACTGTTCTAAAAAGGGTGGGGGGAGGGAGAGGGAGAAGGAAAAGGGGGGGGGGGGGCAGTCCTTGTAGTGTACAAGCGTTGACGACGCCGCAACTGGCGCGATGTGAACACTGAGAGCGGCACGGACTCGCCGCGCGAGCATAAGATTGACCCCCATGAAAGTGAGAAGACAAGAGTTCCCAATCTGCATAACATAAGCCGTTTATTCAACCCTTTGCATGGTTAAAGGGTAACTCCACTCAAAAGTCGATCCAAAGTAAATTATATTGATTAATAGAAGACTAAATACGAGCACTGTCGAAATATTACACTAATGGGAAACCACGATCCACTCTGAAAACGATACAAAAAATGCTACCACCAGCTTCTCAGCAGGCATTCAGAGGGTTGACTGTTTGTCAAAATCAAACGCCCGCAAACGAAAATGTGCGTAGGGACCTTTAGGGTGAACGGAGTATACCTGCTTGGTTAAGCGCATCGTAGTGCCGAAGGTAGCATTCACTGGTGGCCATTGTTTAGTCCGTTCCTGCTCAGTGCGAGCTTACGACTAACTTCTATGGCGCTTCTGCAACGTGCATTGACACCACTAAGATTGTAGCTCTTCTCAGAAGATTAGTGGGGATCGTTCTGAACCTACCGGGGTAAACTCGCATTTCGCCCGGCAACTTTATGAATGTGTATTAATATTTGCTACAGATGTTTCCCATCTGCAAAGCAAAGAAGTAAGACAGCCGTAGCATTTTACCTGGCTGATCGGAACAGCTCTTGCGACTAGGCCAGACGTACGTTTTGCGGTACCGCAATACAAAGTTTGCGTCACACGATGGCCTTGCAGCTGATCACAAGGGTTGCCATCATGCTCGAGTCGGTTTTTTTCGGCTTCGCCGTAGACAACGTTAATAAAACAATTCAATTGGGAAACTGCCGTGGAGCTTACTCTGAGAAAGTGGCACCGATCCGTACTCGAGAACCGAGCTAATCTTAAGCTACTAGCGATTGCAACGCCCCCACCTCTCCCGCAGCGCAAACTCATGGAACTGCACGGCTGCACGCATTTGTTCAGGTCGAGTCGCGCAAGGGCCGGTGGCGCCATCTCGCAGTATCGCATTCGACAGCATCTGCTGCTACGCTTCAATTTTGGCTTTGATCGGCCATTTTGACGCCGAAACGTAAACGGTAGAAAGGGGGCTGTCAAGCTCCGTTTTCCAAACGGACGCGCCGCAATTAATCACCGAAGTTAGTACGCACCCAGGTCGGGACGAGCTCCCTGAGGCCCCCGATGAGACATGGCTGTATGAAAATAATATTACTTGTTCTGCAAAACTCTCTAAACTAAGCTTTTATACAAACATCACACTCCTGTCATCTTTTACTAATCTCCAATAAAAGTTCCTCCAAAAAGATATTTTTTGTTTGTTTTCAAGCAAAAGCATGCTTTCTAAAAGCTCATGATCACCACAGTAAAAAAAAAGATAG
>JABSTQ010011095.1:0-115000 GCA_013358835.2 Ixodes persulcatus | reverse complement strand
AACGGGACGCCTTTCCATTGCCTGGTGGTTTTAAGCGATTTGATAAATGTACCCCGTCAATAGGGAAGCGTACAAATAGCATGCGTGCGAAGTGCAAGAGAATTTTGGGGAACTGTTTCTGACGAAACGCTCCTTCTTCCACATATTTTCTGCTGTGGGGGAGGCAGAGGGTTGTCAAGCAACAGCCGAGCTGCTTTTTTCTTTGCCCCGCTCTCAAAAAAAGAAAAAAAAAGAAAAAGAAAAAAAAGATGCTGTTATATTTGCTCGGGCCTCGGAATTTTATTCTGAAGATAGCCAAAAGAAGCCGAAGGTACGAAGATAGCCGAAGTTGTTTCGAAAGTAGCCGTAGTTGTAGCGATGGAAGCCGAAGCTGTTACGAAGGTGGCCGAGGATGGTACAAATGTAGCCAGAGCTTGTTGAGAAGCTTCCTGGAAACCCAAGAACGGCAGTTGAAGTTTCGAAGAATCCTGTAGAAGCCACGTCTCCTCCAATTTTACATCTTCTAAGGGATTATTTTTCTATTTTTGAACGAGGAATATCTTGTTTGTTTACGACAGCTGGAAGAATTCTAGCTTATTCAATAGTTTTCATAGGTCACGTTTTATTGGGCTCCTTGAAGCTCTCATTGGTTAGAGCAGATTCCACCCCACGAGCAGTTTAAAAAAAAAAGTATTAATTAAAAAAATGAAACACCGTTGATTGAGTAGTGCTAACTGTGTTGGATTATGAGCAGTGTTGTAGGAGTTTCCGAAAAAAGGAACGAAATGCGTTACTCCTTACTTCAAAAATATGGGAACGCGTTACCGACCTACGTTGCCTCAAAATAATAAAAAAAAAAACGCGTAACCGTTAGAGTTACAGATAAAAAGTAACGCACGTTACTTTTACGTTTCTTTCTTCTTTATAAATTAACAATAACAACTCTTTTTTGTTTTTATTGACAGCGGTTTTTGATGTTGGGAAAAAGGGCGTGGGCGCTTGGGTTTTTCTAAAGTAAGACTTTTCTTTTGGGGAAAATACCCAACATTTTGACAGTATGTGGAATTAGTGCAATAATTAATTACTTGGCGCCTATACTTCGCTTCAACTTGAGCCCGGAAGCAGCCGACAGGGTACGAGCTTAATAGGAGCAAACAAGCAGCGTCAAGAGCGCAAGTCACTGGCTTTTTTTTAATGATTGACTCAGCGATCATGAAACACGTACAGAAACATGACGAACACCATGACGTTGCAGTTTTGACGCTGTCTGATTGATCCTATCAACTGTTAGCGTTGGCCGCGTCTGGTTAAAATGAAACAAAGTGTAGAAACACACAAAAAAGATGTAAGTGTACATTTTTTTTAAAGTATTGGGAAAATGTAACGGGTAACGTAAGTACGCCACCCGTTACTGGTTTGAAAATGTAATGAGTTCGTTACTACGTTACCGAAAAAAAGTTACTTGTTTTCGGTAACGCCATTACCTGTAACGCGTTAACGCCAACACTGATTATGAGTAGCGCCAAAGGTAGTTTAAAATTCGAATATTATTGTTGTTAATAACCCTATATACGAGTACTATATTTATTTTTGATCGAACTAGGGTACGTTATTTGGCTCTTGTTATAATATCCCCTTAAAAAAAACAACCCTGAACTTGGATTGTAATATTTCTTTTCTGCTAGGAATATAGGTCTTATTCAATTTCGGATTGAGCCAAATAGTTCCTAGGGTACAACTTGGAATTCAGAATCTACAAGAATGGAAAGTTGTAAACGTCAATATTTGGTTAAACTGGTTCTGTTGGCGAGTTGCGTTTCAACATATGGATAATGTCTAACTTTTTTTTTTTTAATCACGGCATGCCGTTTATTTGTGTACCTCTACGAAACGCGTAAGGGCGTATTTGAAACCTCTATTTTTGTAATGGGTGACAGCGGTATGATAAAAAGAAAGCGTAGCATTCTCATTGTTAAGGAGAGTTGATGTTCTGATGCTGCCCTCAAAATAATCTCGTACACCAAATTCTCACAGGACTTACGATGTGCACGAACGAAGTTAGTCTACGTAGAGCAGAACTCTGATTACTTTGAGAGTGCCCTGCACAATTGGTTCAGTGAAAGTTTGCACCGAATAAATTATTGGCCGTGTCCATTTTCATATTAGCCAACCAACGCGTTTCGGCGAAGCACTGGCGTCGCGCATTACGTCGGCGACGAAGCAACGAAAAGTTTACGCAAGTTTGATCATGCTGACGAAGCCCAGGCAGCACAAACTTTGTGTACTTCTATAGCCTCCTCTATACTCACAGAGCCTGTCAGTTCGATGACGGAGCCATAGAGTACCCGGTCGCAGGTTGGGAGCTCGAGGATCTGGTATCAGAAAGCATATATCGGGGAACCTGGTATTCAGCACACAGCTTTTGCAGCGGCGAGGACCCGAAACATGGTTTTTTAAACCTGACGAGAAAAGAAGCGGTAGCCCGAGGAACGCGAGAAACACGAGCGGACGGACATTCCATCACTCGGGACAAGTGTGTTTCGGCGTCTCGCCGCAGCGGGGCGCCCGTTACATGCCTCTTCTCTGCCGCTCTACCTTTTCCCTTTCGGCGGCCACGTCTCGTGGCGATCTGCCAGGCTTTGTCAGTTTAGAGGAGGCTATGGTACTTCAAACCACGCACTCCGGAACGCTACAGTTCCTCACGCAGCTGCTCCGTCCGAAGCTGCTTTTCGAACACTTGCGCCACTTAGCTCAGTTGGTGGATATACTGCTCTTTGTTCCAACTGGGCCTTTGAGCAATTATAGCTAGGATTCCGCGTCTTCAGAGTTTATTACGTGTGAAATTTGGAGGGTAGTTTTTCGGAGTTAATATTTCGCCGAAAATTTGGGGTTTATCTGAGTTTATTTTTGTTAGGTGTCCATTTTTTTTAAATTAAAAAAATTGTTACTGTGTTCTAAAAAAAAAAAAAAAATGAAGTCCGGTTATTACGACCCGTTGTCCTGAAGGAACCTTGACGAGCTAACAGGTAAACCTCCTTTGTCAGTAGTTCGAGATTTCAAAGGAAACTGAAGTTGCATCTCCTCAGGACCACTAGCCCTGTTCTCTTTATAAAGTTTACTTCTACGACACCGTGGTTTCTGCTTTTTATTTTGTCGTGATGACTTGAGTTTTTCGGATAAATAGGAATTGAGGTCAAATTTACCGACGAGTGTTTTTCGGACTTTTTCGGATTTATTCGAAAACACGGAACTCTACTTATAAAATACTTTATATACGGCTTTAAGCTTTGTGCAAAGCTGGAACATAACGGATGAAGCTGCCGGTGTTTTCATAAAATTCGGCAAGTAAAATACATTTCGTGCTAAAAAAAAAAAAAAACTTTACAAAGAAGAGACAGTCTGGACCCACGCGCGATAATGTCTTTCTCGTTCCGCCGTATATAGTAATGCTCAAAGCTATACTCCGTTCACGCTTGAAGTGGCGATGCAACAATTTTTGTACTTTGCGCAAATACCGCTTAGAACGGATCCCTGATGTTAATGACCTATGAAACACGCGTTCGTTTTTCACCCCACGCAATAGAAATCCCAGTAAAAAATAAAAAAAAAACGAGCAGCGTTCACCCCCTCAACTCGCAGCCAGAGCAAGCGGCCACGTGATCTGGAGCCGATTTTATGCCGCCAATGTTGATCATAGCTACGCGCTTAGTTCCAGATATTAGAGAGTTTTAGAATAGGGGGCCCCAACGCTTTGGGGAACCCAACGCTTTGGGGTACCCAACGCAACGACACCTCACGCAGCGTGCTTATAGAATAGGGTTTCTGACGACGCAACGCGGCACGAGGCCTTTTTCGTATGCAGCGCCATTGTGGACAACGAGCGAACTTCTTAAGAGTGAAAAATTATTAAAACGGAAAACATTTGCGCTGAAACGATACTTTATTGTGGCTTGCGGTACAAATAATAGGGAGGGTAACACCAGTTGGAATGGCACAGCAAGACCCATCTGCCGACCGTCTCTGAATCAGAAGATTTACTTCTCTGGTCACAAGAGAGTGCACGCCATCAAATAGCTGGCTATCATGTGCGCCAATGGAATTATCTGCGAATTCGACGGGCCATTCCCCGGTCACAGGCACGACGCTGGTAAGCGTAGCTTGCTTTTAGCCCATCCTGTAGCTGAAGCAGCACGACAGTTATAAAGAGTTATATAATAGGGGGTCCCAAAGCTTTGGGGCCCCAAAGAAATTGGGGCTTACACTGCGCACGCGCAGAACCCAGGGTCTTGGGTTGGCGCGCGCCCCCAACGTGAAATTCGATAAATAGCGTGGGGCCCCCAAATTGCTTGGGGCCGAATTGCGCCTGCAAACATGGCGGCGCCCTTTCCGCTCGCTTCGGAGCAAATTCATCATGGTCGCTCCAGCATTAGCCAATTTCATTGCCAATGAATGGTGCAACCGGCTTTCGCTTTGCTTTATCTCGCCCAAGTCGCAAAGAATGAGCGGTGGGCTCGCCCCATTTTAAAGATCGTACCTGATTCTGGTCGTTCCTAAGCCTAAACATACGTCGTAACTGTTGACATGGTAACGTATTGCTACTCCGTGGCTAAAGACTTGTTCACACAGACCCGTTTTTTTTTTCGTTACGTTACCAAAAGTCACCGGGAAATCTGTGTTTCGTATTAAACTGTGCCAGCAGCAGGTCGACCCGGTCGCGGATGGCCCGCGTGGAGAAATTTCTTCCGATTGCTTCGGAGACCCTTTCAGCAATTGAAGTCCATCTCCTGGAATCCTCGAATGGGTTAGTTGCGTACACTTCGCTTAGCACATAAACGTCATCGTCGATCGAGAAGCGAACGCGCGCGGGGGCCTTCTCTTCCGCCATTTTCTTCTGGCCTTGGATCGGCCTCGACTCGTTCGGCCATCCCGCTTCGGGTGTAGCCGAAACAATCCAATCCGTAGAGCTCTAATTTGGCGCTTGTTCTCGTAGTAACATAGAGAGTTGAGCTAGCTGGTACTTAGAAGACATACCTAAAACAGCGCACAAGCACAGGAGGAAGATAACAGAACACAGGAAGGGGTGCTGACTTTTAGATGTATTGTGAAAGAAAGAAAAAGAGGAAGCTTCAGACATGAAGCCCACGTTGTTGTTTTTCTTTCTTTTTTTTTCTCATCTTTTCTTCGTCGTGACCTTATAATGTCAGTTTTCACCTTTTCTACTGCAACTTTGTAATGTATCTGTTTTTATTCTTTCTTCTTTTTACCTTTTGGGTGCGCGTGGGCTTCATGTCTGAAGCTTCCTCTTTCTCTTTCTTTCACAATACATAAGTTGGAAGTCAGCGCTCTTTCCTGTGTTCTATTTTCTTCCTCCTGTGCTTGCGCGCTGTTTTAGGTATGGCTCGTTCTCGAATTTTTTGGGCGTTTGTGTGCGCTTTGACCATCTGCAGCCGAAGATTTAGGCCTTCAACTATGCCGAGACTAAGACGAACGCGAGCGCGCATACTCTGCGAGCAGCTGCACTATTGAGATCTGAGCTGGAGCGACTTTGAAGCCTTGAAATACTTGTTTTCAAGCTGCAGGTATCGTGCCACGCACGAAATCCACTCGGAGCCACGGAGTAGCCATACGTTGCCATGTCAACGATTACCGCGTCTCTTTAGGCTTAGGAACGGCCAGACTCAGGGACTATCTTTAAAATGGGGCGAGCACACCGCTCATTCTTTGTGATTTGAGCGAGATAAAGCAAAGCAAAAGCCGGTTGCACTATTCATTGGCAATGAAATTGGCTAATACTGCTGCGACATTGACGAATTCGCTCCGAAGCGAGCGGAAAGGGCGCCGCCATGTTTGCCGACGCAACCCGGCCCCAAGCAATTGGGGGCCCAAGCGCCAACCCAAACCCCCAAACGCAGTTTGGGTTCTGCGCATGCGCAGTGGTGAGCCCCTATTTCTTTGGGGCCCCCAAGCTTTGGGGTCCCCTATTCTAAAACTCTCTATTGTTATGGCTCGGCTATTGTCGTCGTTGCAGCGATTGGACACGGGCCACTACCCGAACGCTTCTCGAGCTATTAATTATCACAAGCCCATATCGAGTGCCCACGCAATGCTCGGGTCCAATCTATTAACAGCACTCAAATATCGTCATATGGGTGTACTGCGATCCCCACTTTACGTCACCAAATTTTGCAAAGGAGAGATTGAATGCAAATGATCGCTTTTGTCTCTGAAATTACACCGCAACAAAGGAGTTTCTTGGCCAGTGGCGTTGCGTGCGAGTAACCTTGAGTCCCACTAGTGCCAGTAAGCTCGTGTAAAGTGAAAAACATGCCAACTGAAATCGTTGCACCGCCCCTTTAAGGCAACGGTCCCACTGAATGTGGCAGTTCAGGTACTTTTTGGCAGGTCATAACTCATCTCCTTTTAAATACTGTTTTGTGAGATTGATGTCATTCGAAAGGCAATGCAATCCTCTTTCATTTGATCTTATGTATGTATTGGTTTATACTGTTCATGCGCATTTGTAGCGTTGCGAATATGATGGCGCGGACCCTCACTTGCTCCGCTGGTTCATTTTTTATGAACGATTCATTAAAGATAACATGGTTTCAATTGAGCAGTTTTGTTAAGATGATGTCGGAGCAGAATGTAACGATATACTTTTTTGGTATTTGCACTACTTTGTTTTTTTCATCTCTCCAAATATTGCCCTAAAATTGACTTTGTTCAGCACAAATATGTTTTTAATGACAAGCGCTAGGGCAATGAAATTAGCTACAGATGTAGTGCTTATAATTGGTAATATGCAGAAAAAAATGTAACATTGTGTAAAATTTTCTTGTTTAGATATTTTATATCAAACGTAGCACTTTTTTGTGCTTCGAGTCATGATACTTCAAATGCCGCTGAGGAAATAATTAAGCTATGATAAAATCTTTTATAACATTTAGAACTACAATGGTTGCCCAAGAGGTGGACGGTGGCATTTTTGTTTATTTTCAAAGTCATAACACTGCAGGAGCCCTTCAAACTTACCTGTTTTTGACACATATCTTTTTTGGACATCAGATTTATTGGCATCTAATAACATTTATTGTTTGGAATAGATATACAATGCGATGTATTAGATTTCCAGAATGATCTTGCTTTGGTTTCTCGATAGGTGTAGAGCTTAGCTAATTTAAAAAAAAAACAATTAAAAACTGTTTGGGTGTTTGCTTGCGCTACCTGGCGTATGGCAGACAAAACTGCTGATTTCTAATGTTCAGAAAAGTTTCGAGGGCGGCGTTGGCGTCTGTATCATCATCAATCTCCGTGTCTTTTTGCCTTCACATTTAGAAAATATATTGGAAGGTTTACTATCGATAAATGAATGGTTTAAGTGCTGGGTCAGGTTAATAAATCTAAGACAAATAATTACACAAGCGTAGCGTGATATAATGTGTTTATTATTCGATATGATTGAAATCAATAAACAATAAAAACGAAGAGGAAAAGAATACACCCGAGTTCACTTCATGCCTAGAGTCACTAAATGAGCTGAGCTTAAAGTATCGGCACTCCGTTTCCCGAAATTGTTTTGGGCGCCGCCATTTTGGGTCTTGTGCAGAGCAAACGCAACTGCCGATCGTCATGATCCAAAAGTGCGACTTCCTCAGCATTAGAGTCGGTGCTAGGAAGCTGATGCAATATTGCTATGCTCTGTCGCGGGTTGTTTGAACATTTGTGGAGGACGGAAAAGCGTTTCCTGTGATTTTAGATAAAGCTTCAGATAACTGGAAATCATGCTTTTAAGCCACAAAATGGCCAAGTGTCGTTACACTGAAGCATTGCTAATTTACTGGCACTAGCGGGAACAATGAGGAAGAGGCAGGTGTCAAAAGCTAGTGGCTTGTGGAATCCACGGGGCTTGCGTCATGGCCCCTCCATTAAATAAGCTACGCTTGGCCATATTGTGGCTTAAAATCATGGTTGCCAGTTATTTGAAGCTTTATCTGAAATCACAAGAAACGCTTTTTCGTCCTCCACTTTAAACAGTTTGCGACAAAGCAAAGCAATATTACATGACCTTCCTAACACCGAATCTAATGCTGAAGAAGTCGCACTTTTGAATCATGACGATCGGCAGTTGCGCCTGCTCTGCACAAGCACCAAAATGGTGGCACCCACAACACTGTCGGGAAGAGAGTGCCGATACTCTAAGCGCAGCTCATTTATTGGCTCTAGTTCCCGCGAACCTTCTTTCCTTTGACTGAAACTGAAACTAAATATGAATAATAACCATTATTATAGCTTATTTAGTTATAACCAACTACACATAATGAGAGGAGGGAGCGGCCGGGTAGGAGAAACGCGGGTTTTAAGTGCGACCGTTCTAACCGTCTCAAAAGAGAGAACGCGCGAGCTTGCGCTGGTTTAAAAAAAGACGATCCAAAGAAAGGAGGCGGCACGCTGTGTTCTTTGTGATTGTGCGTCTAATTGCAAATTGTTGTGTGTATGTTTATACATCCGGAAGTTAGTCTGCTTTATACCGCTGTAATACCCTTGTTATAGGAGGTATTCACTGGCCGCCATATTTGAGGTCACTTTTTAGAGCGCATGCTCAGAACGAGCTCGCATTAATAGGCTGCCAAGACCGGCAATCTTGGTGGTGCTGAATGCGCGTGGCGAAAGAACTGTGGAAGCTCGCGTTCAGCACGCGCTCCGCAGCCGAGCACACAGCTATGGCCGCCAGTGAATACTCCCTATACCCTTGTTACACGGGCAAACGTAACTGCAGTTACGCTAAGCCACAGTCAGCGCACAATACTTACCGACAACATTCTGCGGCTATGCAGTCAAAGCTATGGGCGAACGTGCGCTTGAGCATCTTGAGCATCTATCGAAGCAGTGCACGCGCGCTCTTCACGTGTTATGAAATGGCTGTCCGAGAGTATTGGGCAGGAGATCGAACTATAGGGGGCGCTTTATCGAGCTTGTTGTCCCCACAGCCCGGTGTTTACCAACACAGCATAACAAAGAAATTGAACCTGGCCGAGCACGGTCTGGGCACGAGCGCTTCGCTCTGACCAGTGCTTTGGTCGCACGAGGAGTGGCCTTCGAATCGTCATCTTCGATTTCTCGGATCAAAAACAAACAAGAAAATACGGTTTGTTGTCCCCACAGCTGAAGCGCACCGCTAGAGGCGTGACTGTTCGATCTCCTCCCCAATAGACCTTTCCAAAAACGAGCTTGTGGCCGGTGCCATTTTGAGCGTTCGTGCGTATGGCGCGTGCTTTGCTTGCTTTCCGAAGCGACGAACACGCACGTGCTGGGCTGTGGGCGAACGTGCGCTTGAGCACCTTGAGCACCCATCAAAGCCGTGCACGCGCGCTCTTCACTTCTTCTAAAATAGCTCTCCGAAAGTATAGTGCGGTATCAGTGGTGCCGCGTAACCCCCCATTCACACTGGAAGCGGATCCGCGTTCGCGAAGCGGTTGCGAACGCGGTTGTATAAAGATCTAGTACAATTGCACGCGCATTTGATGTCATCAAATGCGCGTGCAAATATACTGAATCCTTATACAACCGCGTTCGCAACCGCTTTGCGAACGCGGATCCGCTTCCAGTGTGAATGAGCCCTAACAGCAGTTAAGCTGAGTTAACCGCGGTTAAGTGTGCCCGTGTAATACCCCTGTTATACCCCTGTTACACGGGCACGCTTAACCGCGGTTAACTCAGCTTAACTGCTCTTAGGGCTCATTCACACTGGAAGCGGATCCGCGTTCGCAAAGCGGTTGCGAACGCGGTTGTATAAAGATCTAGTACAATTGCACGCGCATTTGATGTCATCAAATGCGCGTGCAAATATACTGAATCCTTATACAACCGCGTTCGGCAACCGCTTGCGAACGCGGATCCGTTTCCAGTGTGAATGAGCCCTAACAGCAGTTAAGCTGAGTTAACCGCGGTAAGTGTGCCCGTGTAATACCCCTGTTATACCCCTGTTACACGGGCACACTTAACCGCGGTTAACTCAGCTTAACTGCTGTTTCGCGGCACCACAGATGCCGCAGCTATACTCTCGGACAGCTATTCCATAACACGTGAAGAGCGCGCGTGCACTGCTTCGATAGATGCTCAAGATGCCCAAGCGCACGTTCGCCCATAGCTTTGACTGCATCGCCGCAGAATGTTGTCCGGTAAGTATTGTGCGCTGAACGGTGGCTAAGCGTAACCTGCAGTTAAGTGTGCCCGTGTAACAGGGGTATTACACGGGCACACTTAACTACGGTTACGCTAAGCCACAGTTAGTGCACAATACTTGCGGAGGACATTCTGCGGCTATGCAGTCAAAGCTATGGGCGAACGTGCGCTTGAGCACCTTGAGCACCCATCAAAACCGTGCACGCGCGCTCTTCACTTCTTCTAAAATAGCTCTCCGAAAGTATAGTGCGGTATCAGTGGTGCCGCGTAACAGCAGTTAAGCTGAGTTAACCGCGGTTAAGTGTGCCCGTGTAATACCCCTGTAATACCCTTGTTACACGGGCACACTTAACTGCGGTTAGGCTAAGCCACAGTTAGCGCACAATACTTGCCGACAACATTCTGCGACTATGCAGGTAAAGCTATGGGCGAACGTGCGCTCGAGCATCTCAAGCACCCATCGAAGCAGTGCACGCGCGCTCTTCACTTCTTATGGAATAGCTGTCCGAAAGTATAGTGCGGTATCAGTGGTGCTGCGTAACAGCAGTTAAGCTGAGTTAACCGCGGTTAAGCGTGCCCGTGTAACAGGGGTATAACAGGGGTATTACACGGGCACCTTTAACCGCGGTTAACTCAGCCTTAACTGCTGTTACGCGGTACCACAATTATCGCACTATACTCTCAGACAGCTATCTCAGAAGAAGTGAAGAGCGCGCGTGCACGGCTTTGATGGGTGCTCAAGATGTTCAAGCGCACGTTCGCCCATAGCTTTGACTGCATACCCGCATAATGCTGTCCGCAAATATTGTGCACTAACTGCGACTTTGCGTAACTGTAGTTAAGTGTGCACGTGTAACAGGGGCATTAGTGAGCGTCTGGTGTCTCAGTTGTAGATGAGAAATGTAGCCAGTGCGGTACAACCGCATGCCTGGGGTCTTTAACGTGCACCACGCAGTAGTGATACATGACCGCACGCCGGTACGATGCTCTTCCAAATCGAAACGGGCAGGGGCGGGGTGGGTTCTGCACCGCGAGCTTTCGCTCCACGTGCTCCGAGCTGGTGTGCGCTAGACCATGCATTTGGCGCCACCGATCCCCCCCCTTTGTGCGCCTAATTTATATACAGGTATAGCTATGTGAAGATCGACGATGGACGTCGATCGTCTCGATGTAATGCAACGTAATAACATTATATAAATAATAAACATATTGAAGGACTGAACAACGCAATTTGTTAATTCTTGGATTGTAATATGGCGGTAGCCTATTGTACTTACTGTTGATGAAGAGCAATATGAGGTGGCGAGGTAATGATTAAATGATGAGGCTCTATAAGGATGACGACATTAGTGGGTGTCGAACCACAACGTACAGTGCCAGACTTGTTTCAAGTATCGTTTACCCAAAGAACTTTCTTCACCCGCAACAGAATATGGTAGAATCAATGAGGATGCTGCTTTACAACTGTACGTGGAACAGGAAAACTGCACTGAGCAGAAGTGCGGCTTATTCGTTAATATGAGGGACGGATTTCTAGCAGCATTCTCTGATTGACTACTTGGAACAAATGGCCTCGTTGACGTAAAGTGTCCCCGTTCCAAAACATTCTTGAAGCCTACTGAAACCGCAAAGAAGTATGAGGCGAACAATAAGAAAAAGGAGCCTGGTGTGAAAGGTTCAAATCACCACCATAGCTTCTACTACCAAATACAAGGGCAGTTACACAATACACAAAGAGAGTTTTGTGTTTCGGTTTATTTACACTCAAGGGCATTGATATCCAATGTATTCAGAGGGATGACACCTTCTGGACAACCAACATAGAGCCTTTTCTACTCAAGTTTTACATGGAGCGCCCGGCTTCCGCTGAAATTCTTCACGTAGACGAGTTGTCCGACCGAATAAACTGCCATTACTCCCGATCTGGGAATCTCTCGATCTTCGTTCGTAGGCCATAGTATCATGAGATCGAGGGGTGTGGCTTTTCGACCGCCGAACATTGCTTCGGCTGGTGTTTTTCTCGTGGAAGATGAGACCGTCGCGTGCTGCCGGAACAAGAACCTGGCGATTCTTCACTGAACTGCTTCTTCCGAAAGCTTCAAGAGGGCTTTCTTCGTTTCGCACACCATCTGTTCTGCTTGCCCGTTAGTTGCAGGATGGTTTACTAATGTGATGCCTGATGCCGTTTTTTTTTTTTGGGGGGGGGGGGTATTTTTTTAAAAAACTTGTTTATTTTATTTGAAGCAAGATTTGGCGCGTTATCAGAGAAAAGTATTTTCGGTAGGGCAAAAGTAGGGAAAAGAGAGCGTAGAACATCAATGACGCGTTTGGACGTCGTGGCTGGCATCGTGTAAAGTTCCAACCACTTAGAGTACGCATCGACCTCGACTCCGCAGATGCGGATACGTTTCGCCACCCACAGACTGAATAGTGGATCAGTTTTCAGTTTCTGTTCATGATGGCGCTGGACTCCAGGAAGACTTCGAGTCTTTCCACAAAGTTAGCCCGGGTGCCAGCACTTTTGTCGAAAGCGGTAAGTGTTCGAAACGTCGACAGCGTCGGTAGCCACGTGCTGTGCTTGACACTGGACGCTTATTATTCGCTGGGAAAAAAACTTGCTTGTTCGTCTGCCACGAGTCGTCCGATATCAGGTCATCACCGCAACTCCATCTCCCGACAAAACAGGTCTTCATTGTTCGCATGTTCATAGTTAGCAATCACGTGAACTTATAAATTTCCGAACGCTCATAACTTGCCGTCGCTAAATGCCGTACATTCATAGCGTCTTCATTACAAATAAACGTCTTCCTATATATTCTGATGGTTTCCATCATATTCCTCCTAAGCTGTACTTACAACATTATGTGTGTCGGTACTTCCGAAAATATTGCAACGGCGTTTGTTTTCTGGGAACTATAATGTAACAACCTTTACAACATCTTCCGGATCCCGTGAAACACAATATTTTGTGACGTTACTTTTCAGTCGTCATTATAATGGTGAGGTAAGTACCGTAAATCGCGAAGCAGTTTACTTGACGTCCGCTTACACTGTTGTCTTGGAAGATTGAGCCTACTGAGCGCGCATTCCTGCACAAGAAGTTTTCATTGATAGAATATTGACACGTCAATCAAGAATAGACCGATCTCACCAGCCAGTTTGACTACGCCACCGCTGCCGCAATGCATCGAGGGAACTTTAGTTTTTCTGCACGTGCAATAACCTTGTTGGAGCTCTGCGCTTGTGGAGCACGAGACGGCACGAGCCCTCGCATGCACAGCTGTCTGCCTCCCGTGAACTAAAGTTATGGCGGCGTCACGCATGCGCCGAACGCTTAGTGAGATCGGTCTATTGATTCCTTCTTGGTAAGATTTATTGCGAAAGCCCGGGACAACCGCCGAACCGCACCTCCCCTATATCAGAGAACAATTTATATCCAGCCAGACATTCTCGCATATATATATACATGCGTTTGCTGGGCCACGCTATTGAGCCAGCTGAGCACAGCTGGCAGCGGCGCGAGCAAGGCCACGAGGGGAACGTGATGGTGCCCGAGCCATCCCACTGTGAACCAATGTTTCAACCACCCCACGGGTGCGTGTCGCCATCTATTGGTTGAATTAACGCCTTGTTCAAGATGGCTGCCGTGGGACCGCAGCCTTAACCCTTTAAGACGAGACAAGACGCTCCGCCTTCAGCGCGAGCCTTCTGCCCTTGCTAACACAAGTGTGAACGCGCAGGCACGCGCAACCAAAGCTTTGTGGAAGCCAGCGAGCTTGCGCTGAACGCGCAGCTTCTAGTCAGCTTAAAGGGGTCATGGAACGATTTTCCTACTTCTTCCTCCTTAGCTTTAATCCTCAACTCAAATGCGAATTGTGAAATCACGTGGTCGTGACATTCCTTTGCCACCGGTGCGATGACTCCTAGCTTCAACCGTGCTTTTTATGCACACCATAGAACTTGTCATTCCCCAGTGACAATAAGTTCCGTCTGGGCACTCATTGGTCACGAACGCGAATCCAAATATTCGTCGACGGATTGATTGTTGACGAGCGCATACGTCCGAGCGACGCAGTTCTCGTGTCCAATGCGTGAGCTGGGCTTGGCTGACGTCAGTTTGGCGCCGGTGACGCGCTTTTGGGACCGCGGATGTATCATAGTGAAAAGGCGGAGAGCTTTCGAAGGCAAGAAGGTACAAAATAGTTCGCTAATTTTCAAAAGTTCGTACCGAAAAGCTGGCTTTTGACTTTCTAGCCTCTTTCTTTTGGCCAACTAAACGATATGCGATTAGTAAAGTCCCAATTTAAAATCATTCATCCCAACCCAAAATTCGTTTCATGGCCCCTTTAAGGCGGCGGTCCCACGGCCCCAACTATAATACCGGTGGCAGCTCTGCTAACGCTCCTGTTTGCTGTGCAAATGTCGCGTCTGTGCGCGTGTTACGTATTTCGTTCTTTTTGCAAATAAATCGTCAATTCATCATCACTCTTTTAGTGCAAAATATGATACGCATTTTTCAAAACTTAACGCACAATAAGAAAACAAGAAGTGCAAGTTTTGATATTTTCAAAGACATACCTCTATGCATTCCAAGTTTCTAGACTTGCAATGCATCCAAGACGCGTTCTTATTTTTTTATTGAATAGAAGGACTCGTCTAGTTCCGTGCATACGTGTTTTTGTTAATTAGCACGCTCACATTTTTTAATATTTATTCAAAAAGAGCCTTTTTTATGTGATTTTGAAGTCTCGTAACTCAGTTTCACATCATAACGCAGCAACGACATTTAAGGGCATGCTTGTGGTAAACATAGGAACTCAGAATACAAAATATTAGAAGTGCAACGCCAGCCGTTTTCTTGTAAACACAACTTGATTATGGTAAAATTTGTAAGAATTCCCTTAACGCGTTCTTGGTTTTCTCAGACAGCGTTCTGGCATGAGACCTAATTTTTTTTTAAATTGTATGCTAGAGGAACTGAGCTGGTTCACTAGAAGCGTGATTTTTTCGTATTCATATTCAGATTTGTTTAAAATATGTTTAAATCATGGGACTATTTTGAAGCTCGACTCTGTACGCAAGAAACCGGTTTCAATGAAGAGGGCAGCTATTTAAGGAACGATTCTTTAATTAGTGCTTTTCTCGTTCTAATTAAAATCACTTTCTATGATTGTAATTTTTGTAAAGCATACTAATTGTCCTAAATAATAAAAAGAACCTATGTTGTAGCAGACGACGCGCACTTGCGCCATCTTTTGAAAGGTGGCTGAAATTCGAGGTTGAGAAGTTCAGGAAAAGTGGCGCTGGAGGGATACTGTCCCTAAGCCTGGCTCAGACAGTTGCGTTTAACTGCGTTTGACTGCGGTGCGGCAGCGAGAAACCAGGACATTCCTGCTGCTTATATCGCGTGCCAAGAAGATTCCTTGAATTGGATTCCACGCTTCATACGAAGCACAGATGTGCCGGTGACTCGCTCTCGGTTCTCGCCGCAACGCAGTCAAACGCACTCAAACGCAAGTGTCTGAACCATGCAGAGGATTCTTTTCTCAAATATTTCCTCGCGCTACTTCCTCGTTCTTGCAATGAGTAAATATTCTTGCAAGAAAAAGAAGAAAAAAACAAGGGTCACGAGCAAGTTCTCGAAAACATCTAGTGCCTATAAATAAGCTATTCAATGCTCCCTGCCATGTTCCGACACCACGAAAGGTGCGAATATTGAGCTCCATATGATGGTGACGACAAAGGGGAATTTCGTTTCCTTCACCCCAAGATCGCCATCGTGCAGGAATTTTAGATTTTCAGTTTTAACGTTACTCTACTTGTAGAAAACTTACGGAGAGTGTTATGTGTAAACCGCAGTGACTGGTCCTCATGGTAAGGCAACAAACAGCCAGTCATCGTGGTTCAAATCTGAGGCTCAGGAAAAGGGTCTAATAAACCCCCTTTCCATGCAGTGCCCTATCAAAAGCGTTGCACATGTGCGAAACCCTCACTACGGTCGTCTTTCTTTGGATTAATTATTATTTCATTTTTTCAAATAAGAACAATGTCAGGCGATCAACTTTCATGGTGTTGGTTTAATAATGCAACGACTCCAGGCTTCCACTTTGCGTTTACACAACCACGACTCTTGTCCTTTGCAACTAATTATAAGCAGCCAGGTCAGACCACGGCCGGACTGGAAGCGCGCGCTCTCTTTCTCTTCTTACGACCTTTGCAATAGGGGCAATCGCCACCTCCCGCCGCAATTCGCGAGGGGCGCTGTCACCTCACCTCTGGGCTACCCTTTGCCGTTTGCACAGAGCGCGTCTGACAGTGTAGAGAGTTTTAGTAGACCGTTTCCATTTTCCGCTCCGCTCTGAGGGTGCCAAATTGCGCATGCGCGGCCTGCTTCAGCGGAATGGAAAGCGGAGGTCCAAAAACGCGTTTTAGTAGACCGTTTTGCTTCAGCGTAAGAACGTTTTGAGAGCGTTCGAAAAATTCGCTTGCGTAGCCCCACAAGTGGACGTTTATAGTACTAGGAAGACAGAAAAACTAAACGTTAACACCAAGAAAGTGAAAGGGAGTGTGTTTGTAAAGGTGGTAAAAACGAAGGCGAGAATAATTAACACAAAAGAGTAGGCTCACACCCGAGGCATATTACTCTATAAAATATAAATATAATCGTTCCACCTTGTGAGCGAGTGAAGCCGAAGGTATAACAATGAGCATGTTGCTCTAAACAGCACTTGCACTGCACGAGCGCGCGTGCTGGTCAATGACGCTGAAAGGGCGGCACTCGCTCTTGTAGCTTCTGCTCCACTCGAATTAAAACTGAAACAGATTAACGTATTCGAAGTAGAAAAATGAAAGAAAAGGACGAAGTTTGCGCATTCCGAGTACACCCTTTTGCGAAGTACGAGTATACAGTGTTGCTCAAGGCTAGCAAGACACCTGCACGATGAATCCCCGCAGTTCTCAATGAAGGAGACTTCTACTAACGCGATAAAGCTGGCGAGACATCGAATCAATGATTTGTATCCCTCATGCCATGAAGCGCCGAAGCTTCCTTTCCGAACGCGGTTTGCTGGATATTGCCAACGTAGAAGAGAAATCATTTAGGAGGCAATCCCGCTTAGAGAAGGACCTGGCTGCTTTGCAAGTAGGCCTCCAAATCCCAGCACCCGACAGATCGGCGCAGGGTGTTGCCAATCTGGCCAGACGCTTTGCATGGATCTTTGTCGACTGGCCTATCGCAACCGTCTGTTCGAACTTGGATGAGCGCTTGGACGGAAATTGTCGGTGTTCTTCAGTATTGAGAACCTCATCGTGGTTCACATCAACGAGACTTTCGGCCACCTGCTCGCTGACATGAACAAACATAGGGGGTTGACCCTGGCGAAACTGGAGCTGTGCTCACAGGTGAGACGCTGCATGGTTTGTGTAAATTTCGTGTTTCCATTGTTTTTAGCACAGCTGCTCTGTCTAGTAAAAAGTTACTCGTTTTGATACGCCAATCATTTATGAATTTACTTTTTTTTTCGGCACAAAAAAAAAAACAAAAAACAAGGTGTACATGCGCAGTGTCAGAACAGGTCACGACGAGCGCGTTTTTAATATGTTAGTTTTGGTAGGCCACTTTTATGAGCTCTCTATGCTCTACTTTACGCTCTGAAAGAAGCATCGCCCCCACTGCGCATGCGTAGCCCGCTCTGAGTTGGAGCGTATAGTTAGCGGAGTGAGCGTGCGCTCCGCTTTACAAGTTGCAGAGCGGACTTCCCTCAGCGTTCTTAGCGTGATCGCTTAGATCTCAAGATGGCTGCACTTGCTCAATACGCGTCGATGTTTTTCACCTTGACCTCAGCTTGAAAGAGGCCGAATGAAGAAGTAAAGCGTACGTCCCACGCGTGAAAAGTAAACCATTCCATTTGAGTTTTATGGAACACAAAAGAGCGTAATCAAACGAAGTGAACGAGTATCACTTTGCAACCAACACGGTGTCGGTAAAGCCGTCGCGTTTTTGTGGGCCTTCTATGGCTACGCAATCAGATATACGGGAGCGCGTGCTTGAACGCCGATTATACCTGTGCACGCGTCCTCCTGTCGAAAATGACACTGAAAGTTGACCACGAGCATAGCGCTCGCTAGCCGCACCGAAAAAACCATTCCTCTCAACTTTACTTATTCATATTCACTCGCAATTTCTGAATTGTTTAACTTTCCTCCGGAACTGTTCGCTTTAGATTTCCTTGGTAGATTTAGAAAAGAATAGAGACTTGAATGCAGCCTTTTTAAAAGTACATGCCATGCTGCCCCTATTCTTCAAGGCCGCCTTATTTTGGCCAAGCGTCTAGGGAGGAAGAGAGCTGCGTCATTGTTTGTCGCGGATGCGAGTCTAAATGCATTAGACACGAATTCTGCGTCAATGCTGAATATAAACTCGGTTCTAGTCACAAGTCTCGCGCTAAAGCCGATGCCCAAAATATGGCGGCCGAATATGTTACCCAGCGGTGTTTTGAAAAAAGTTACCAAAAACGGTCGAAAGGATATTCCATGTCAAGTTTTTGTCTGGTGAAAACCAGACAGGCATAAACAATTCAAAATTTATCAAACACAACACTCGACTTCTAAGCAATAGCGGTAGACTAGAACACTTTTAAGAAGTTTCGTTTTGAATGCACAGTTTGACGGCCTCAGAGCTTAGCGAAATTAAGAAACAACAATTTTTTTTAATTTACGATACACATTTTTTGCAACCCTACCATGGAAATACTCATTATCTTATATGAGTAACAAGTCCCATATCACATGTTTTGGTAGTGTTTAAATACTGCTGTGTTGTTAGAGTGCCTTTTTCTTCTTTCTATTAGGCCGTCAAAGACAAGGGAGCACCCCTGGACAACTGTTGGGGTTTTGCTGACCGCACAGAACGTCCATGCCGTCCATCAAAGAATCAGAAGCCATACCTTTCTGGTCACAAGAGGGTGCTCGTCGTGAAGCACCAAACAGTGATGTGCGAAGACGGTACAATTTGTCAGTTGGACGAACCCTACGAAGACCATGAGCATGTTTTTTTTTTTTTGTAATATTAGATTGCGTAAACTTATCACAGTGAATCATATCCAAGCTGTTGTACTGAGCGAAATACTCGTCCAACTAGCCTGAAAGACGTCTAGAAATATTTTAATAAAAAAGTATTTACAAACGACTCCCATTTTACTTCTCAGATGTGCGTGTGAAAATTGCATATAATCAAATTACAGTGTTTCTGTTGACTTCAGCATAGTAAAAGTAGCCTGTGATGCGTGGCCTTCTATTGCAAGAAAACACCGTAGCACAGGTGAGGCTGAAACTAGGCAGGCTTAAGCCGAAAAACGCAATTTCAAAAACACAAAAAAAGAAATGAAAAGAAGTTTAGCCAAGCAAAATGGTTTCATCTCATCTCCCAAGGCAGATACATACACTGAGCTGCACTGTTAAAACGAACACGATAAAATCGCTTTTATTTGCAGTTTATTTCTTTGACAGCTGTTGAGAGAGCTGAAAGTTTGTCGCTCAGATTAGTGCCCCGAACGAGCGCTTTATTCCACACCAATAGGTTGATGTCAGCCCCTCGTATTTGAGGTGAAAAATAAAAACAGGATATTGATTGTTTCCGGTAACAATGTCGCGCAGTGTACAGAAACACCAAGGTACCCTATCACAAACCGAAGCATACGAAACGAAAAAACTCATTTCATAGGGAAAACAAAAAAGGTAGAGATATAAATGAAGCACTCACTTTCGCTAATTTGCACTTTCTTGCTGCCTAAAGCAACATAACAAAATATCTGTCCGTTTGCCGACTGCTTTAGTCTTTATTTTTTTGTCTCTGGAGAGACGTGGCACCGCGGAAAGGCAGCAGCCCGTACCATGGAGGCCCGTGGTGCCGCGTCTAGGAAACATGATAATGTGATGAGTATGTATATGCAAGATGACGACGACATGGGTTGTTGCAATTGGGGAGGATGGCAGTCCGATTCGCAGAAGTCCAGATTTCGTGGAGGCGGGTTGGGCGGGTGAGCAGCGAGCCATGGGGATCTGGCACGCCGTTCGATCGGTGCATGAAGGAGCCCCAGGAACATGATGGCGCTGTTGCTCACTGGGGTCCACTGGGGTCAAAGCATCAGGCTTCAAGGAGGTAGCCCAGCCAAAGTAGAAGCTGCCGCCTCCGAGGAACCGAGGCCCAGGGGCTCAGATTAAGGCATCGCCGTCGCCCGGTGTGTCATCCTCTCAACGTCGTCGTCGTCATCTCGCATAGAAAAATCGAGCCCGCTGGCTTAGACAAGGCAGCACCTGTCCCCACCGTTCAGCGGCCGTGAAAGGATTGCAGCCAGCGATTTCCCGAAGCAGCCAGAGGTTCTCGACCACCCTGAAACGTTTTCTTAAGGACGCCGTTTCAAACAAAGTCTGCGCAGCCATCTTAGTACAGCGAGGTTCATAACGGTCAAACGCGCTCCCAAGCATGCGTTCAAGTGGCGAGCACCCATTTCGAATTCTTTTCCAGAAAAAAACACCATCTACTGAAACTTTACTGAGAGTGGAACGCGCTTCCTAAAATGGCAAGGAAAGCGGAGCTAGCGGAGCTAGCGGAGCTGACGCTTCACGCTCAAATCCCAGAGCGGGTCGCGCATGCGCGATGGCGACTCCGCTTTCCACAGGGCGGAGCGAGAAAACGAAAACGGTCTACTAAAACTCTCTACTGTATCTCAGCGCTGTCGCAACTTGCGGCCGAGATTTTTATAGCCTTTGACACCTCATCCTTACGTTTTGACCCTCAGCCACTATCTAATGCGCTTCTGACGAGCCCAAAACGGTGAATATTTGACGCACATCTCCGAGAGATTCGGTAGTAAAATGTAATAAGTAGAGACAGCGAATGCAATTGCGAAAAAAAACTATACTCGTCTTTACCTCCAGGACTTCTATTGCAACTCAAGAAAGGGAGGAAACGGACCCTTCTACGTGGAGGAACTTTAAATGATAAATAATTCGTACACTCTCGTGAAATGTAAGCAGGCCCAATCTATTTATTGCCCTGGTCTGCATCATTATTTCATAGGCCGAACATGAAGTCGGTCAGCTGCTCTAGACGAGGGTGTAGTAGTCTGTACAATTTTCGCACTGTGCATAATATCCGCCTAAATTGCTTCCTCGAGGGCTTGTGCACATATCCAGGAGATTGTTCGTTTCTGTCCGTGACCGTCTTTGCATGGTTAATCAGATGTATTCTGAGGAATTTGTTGCAAATTAAACCAGCCAAACGCTTTGAGTGACTGTTGTAAATGCCCTCTGGGCAACTTAGGATTGGCGCGTCTTCAAAATAGGGTGCAATGAGTAGTTGCAGAACTTCGTGCACATTTGTACGCGGAAGGTGCTTAACAGTCTTTAAAAAACAAATGTTGTCCAGAAGTGCGAGGAACCTAGGATTTGGATAATGAAGTCCGCTTTTATCCTGGCCTTGCAATAAGACAAACAGAGGATCATCTCTGTTACTCGTAGTCAACAGCATAACACAGGCGTCACACCCAAACTCACTAATGAGTTTCATAAGATAGCCACCGACGTACAACAGACCAGATTATGTCACGGATGGACATGGAGCGCAAGGCTTTTTCAGGTTTTTCAGGTCAGTGGTAACCGAGTCGGGCACAGCCGCTCCAACTGCTCAGAATCAGTGTCTGACATCTGTATTGTTTGGAAGGGGCCCTATCTTTGACAATGTGACCAAGGGCTGCTGTGTCAGCCCTTGCATCAAGCATGTCATTCCCTCCACACATGGACCATAGTCGTCCAAAGACTGCTTCAACTGGGTAACTGCTGAACTTTCTGGTAAACACATACTTGACTCCGCTTTCTAGAAGAAATCGCACAGCCACTACAGTAGACGATGTAGTAAACGGCCAGGCTTGAAATGTTTCTTGGGTGAAACCATTCCCTCCTGATGCAATAGAACTCTCCTGAATGTTATTTATGTAGCGTATAAACTCGCTCTCAAGCCACTGCATTCGATGCTCGTCTTGTGCGGAAATTGTCCCTCTTGCAATCAATTCCTTTGTAGCTCGTGTCGTGAATATCAAACCACTGCTTGATCATCTCCATGAAGCTAATCGTGAAGCTGGCTTCTCTGAAAATGTAAGCAGCAGGGTTACCACGCGAGTTTTCTTGCAGATGGCCAAAACAACAACCTACGAAGCTCGAACACCAGCGCAAAGCAGCTCAAAGGGACTCTCCGAGTGGGGTGAAGTGGGGTGAGGTGGTTGCGCCCCTGGCGGCAAGCAAGTGAACTACATACGGAGAAAAAATGCCATTGACTCCCGGGCGATTGCAAAGGCCGTAAGAAGAGAAAGAGAGCGCGCGCTTCCAGTCCGGCCGTGGTCAGACTTGCTAGAAACAGCGTCTCAGCTGAGACTTTGGGAAAGAAAGCAATGCCAAAACCAGCGCTCGAGCTGAGCGGGACTCAAGCCGCGTCTCAAGACAGTCGTGCGACCAACCTTTTGCAGTGCTTTCTTTCACTCAGTCTCAGCTGAGACGCTGTTCTAGCAAGCCGGTCCAGGATCACAACTCGTGAAGTTTCCTCGCGCTTCTCTCTCGTTTTTCTGAGCGGCGAGAAGTTTTGGTGGCGCCCTCCTGTGGTTCCCCCTTGTGACGTCATTACCTTGCAAACAACACGTTCGATGGTGTTTGTAAATAGCATGGTGGAAGCTTGAAATCATTGCGCTCTCAAAGGAACACTGCCAACACCGTCAAAATTAAAGTTCTTTCATTCCTCTTATTTCCGTCGATGATAAATCCCCTTTCCGACGTCATAGTCAGCGTTCGGCCAATCGTGGAAGGCCGACCACAGCGACGCTTTCGGTCGCGCACGGGGCTAATTGCGAATTAAAATCAAGCGAGATGCTCAGTGCTGCCCTGCCATGTTCTTCCATGACCGGGCTAGAGAGCGGTTTCCTTGTGGCCTTCACTCTCGCCGAGGAGCCGCGCAGGGGTGCGACCACACAACCATACCCAACGCCGCCTGAGCCATCCTGAACAACTGTTCCCCGACCAATGCGATTGAAAATGTATGCAATTATACTTGCTTGAAATAACTGTAGTGAGCAGATTGAAATAAGTTTCGACTTAAAATAATTAAATTCTTGTCTATACAAACTTGTTTCTTAAGGAGACGAAGAGAAAGACGTGTTCCGCATAAGTCCCTGAAGGCAGCTGGCCTCACGACCTGTAGGTCCAATTACTCTAGAAACTTATCCAACTCAACCCCCGAGCAAAAAGGACATGCCTCTCAGAAGGAATTAAAGCACAGTAGGAGCGGTAGGGTTACAGCGACCCCTCCAAGCTGCCGCCGCAGGGAGCAACTAGGAGCAACTAGTGCCAGGAGCAACTACTCCCGGTGCAATGGCCGTAAGAGATTATGCCTGTTCACTCTTGCCTAGGTTGCCTGCATGTCTGTCTGTCTCAGGGTGAAGACATCCATTGTTGCTCTGAATGTGCCAGCGCGTGACGCTCTCGCGCACTCGGTGCGTGATTTGGGCGGTAAATTGGCGTCTATGCACTAACCAAACCTACGGGCTCGAGCTGAGTGACACCGGATTGCGCGCACTTCAACATGCATAAAAAGACGTTTGGGCGGAAAAATGGCTAAGTTGTCACCACTTCATGTGGTCTTCGGTTCAGACACGTAGCCAGGATTTTTTTTTTTTTTTTTTTTTTTGGGGGGGGGGGGGGGGTGGCGCCCTTGACAAAATGCTGTATGACGTGGAGGGGGGAGAGGAGGTCTCAGCAAAATGGAAGATTTCGGGGGAAGGCCGGGCCCCATGCCCCCCCCCCCCCCCCCCCCCCCCCCCCCCCAGCTACGTGCCTGCTTCGGTTCGTTGTCATTTGAAAAGAGAAGACGGTCTACGGTGTTTTTCCATTTCAACGTGAACGTGCAGATGACCATAGGAACGTGAAGACACACTGACCTTTAGATGGTCCAGACCGCTTGGCGGTTCTCCCGTGAACATGTTGTAAAAATAAAAATAAATATTGTGTGCGTGAGTTAATAATAATAATAATAATAATCCTTATTTCCAGACATACATGTGTCTGAGGGGCTGCGGCAAAAGAATACAAAAGAAAATTCCGCACAAACACTTTTGATTGCTTACGTGTGGGAATATGAAAGCATTGCAGTCCTTTTGGTGAAAAGTTTTCGATTTATTTTTTCGACATGAGTTATTTTTGCTGGTTCGGTGTGTGACGCGTGGGAAACAGCGCGCTCATGTTATACACTCATGACGTGGCGCCACCTTTTCCCCATTGGCTGCACCGTCACGTGCCCAATGACGCACGCACTTGGACACACCTTTAGTCAGCCAGATGGTTGCGACGGGACGTGTGCAACGACGCACGCACTAGGCACACCTTAGTCAGCCAGGACCTTGGAGCCGCCGTGGAGTCGGGGAAGCGTGCCCGTCTCGCACCCCGGAGGCCCGGATTCGATTCCCATCCAGACCGAAATGTACTAAAGTTTGTTTCGAAAGCCGTTCATTTACTTTATTTATAGGAACCTTCGTGAAAATGTTGACGTCAATCCGAGCATTTCTGACGTGTTTTTACTCTTTGCGCCGTCGGCCATTTTTGGTTTCATCGCTTAATCATGCCGCAACCGCCGCCGCCGCCGCCGCCGGATTTTCGCGTGGTGGGGCAAATCCTTTTCTCGCATTAAAAGTCTTCTGACGAGGCCATCAGCCCCTTTTTACAGCATTCAATGGTGTACAGGACCAGTGTCAGTATAAAAATCAATTATGCATAAAATAATAAAATTGACATCAGCTAAACATCGTAGTTATCATAATTAATATCAACGTCACCAAACGTTTCAAATGGAAATCATTCCCATCGACATCATTGAGATCACATTAATTAACATACAATGCCAGCGTTACTGTAAAATTCTTCATATCTGTTGCAATCAAACAGAAAATATATATAGATAAAGATACATGTAAGAGGTTGGCATATTTGTTTTTCAACATCAAGTTATAAATAGACCTAAATAATAATGCAAAAAATATCAAAAGCACCATAAAATGCACTTTGAAATCTGCTACCCACTCGCCAAACAAAATTTAAGCCACTTGGGCTACAAAATACACTTTTACTCTTTTCTTGAACATGCAGAGTCTTCGACCTCGGCGTACTATTTCAACAATATTAGGGTGGTTATTTATAAGGTTGGTAATCAAGTTTAATCAAACTACCATCAAAATGATGAGTTATATAAAGCGCCCTTCTGAACACCCGTCTTGAAAAAAAGAAAAGTCTGCTATTGCTTGTTTTATTATAGATCAAAATGCAGTCAAAGACTATAAGATACACAAGCACAAACACACATACTAAAAGCGCAAGGTTATAGTGCATGGTTTGCGCTTGATTGCTTTGCTGCTTTGCCCGGTGACAACAAACGCACTATAGGATGTTGAGCTCCGTGACATAGTGTTTTTTGGTTCTGCTTGATTGGCCTCATTGACCTGCTATGTCGGCTGCGCTCTGACTTACAGCGAAAATGAATTCAAACGTTTTTGTAGTGCAAAAGATCTTTCATTAACGAAATGCTGACAAGGCATGTCTTATATATTTCATTTCATTTCATTTCATTTATTTACTCTCAATTGCCGAAGCATTACAGAGAGGAATGGGCAAAAAGGTTTAACAACAAAAGCAAACATGTTCTTTAACGTTTGATAACATTCTTCATTGATTGATTGACTATGTTTTTAATTCTTGAATAGTTAAAACGATAGCTACTGGCTTGTGAGCCTCTCGATCTCGAGCTAGGCACTCTCAATCGGGTCGATGAGCTAGCTGGGCTCCGCTTCTGTGCGAACTGGGCACTGCTATACATCGTCTCACCTGAGCATGGACTAACAGCGAAGGCTGTGCAAGCGCGAGTGGCTAGCCTTGACTGCCTCGACTGGAGCACTCGCTGTACGAGCTCTCGTGGTACCGCCGAGGCTATATCCCAAGCAACTTGCTCGCGCTTTTAGCATGCGCTGCTAACAATAGTCCATGCTAAGGTGAGACGAAGTATAGACCTTTCCAAAAACGAGCTTGTGGCCGGTGCCATTTTGAGCGTTCGTGCGTATGGCGCGTGCTTTGCTCGCTTTCCGAAGCGACGAACACGCACGTGCTGGGCTGTGAAGATCGCACGCTGGACTGTGATTTTGTAAACATTGGAAAGGTCTATAGCACCACTGGCACGTTTGCTGGCATTTGTGTCAGCGGGAGCACGCGCTGAGCGCTGAACGTGCACGGGCGAGCAGCAGAAAGGAGGAAATTAAGAGCAGAGGAGGAACATCACTGCCACGAGCTTGTTTTCTGGCCACACTAGAGTTCCTGTATAGACCTTTTCTTTTACGGCGCTGCCATCTTGAGAATTGCGGCGCCGACGACGCCGTCTAGCGGCTTAGAAAAATAAATACCGGCTAGTTTTGGCAGCACAGCTATCTGGGTAGGCAACGGTGTGGGTATGGGGGGAACTTGGCTAGACTTGGCTATGGTGGGCTGCAATAACTTGGTTGGAGCTTGTCCGGTTGAATCCAGCTGGCTACTCACAGGCCATCACCTTGCCTCCTCGAGAGAACGACGACGAAGACGGTGGGGTGTTTTGATTGAGTTTTCACAACGAAGTATTTATGAGCAGTTTAATGTAGTCTAAGCAGGTGAGCTCTCGGCATTTGATAGCTCCATCTTGAGTGGTGGCATGTAGACTTTTTTATACCTTTCACATACCATGGGGCTTGCAGTGATAACCTAATTGGACCACCTGCACCGGGAATTAAAATCGGTCATCTTGTCGTAGACGAAGTGGTCGTGAGCTTAAACGTGACGTTGACTCTGATACGAATCTCGCGATTCAAGCTCGCAATCGACTGACTTCATAAATAAGGATTCTTGGTGAAAATGCGAAGCTCGATAACACTGCAGCCACACTCGCGCTGCAGCTTCTTGTGCTCATGGCACACTTTCTGCTATGGTTCTTATGAGTTTTAAAATTATTTATCCATCCGACGACCACGCCGTGGTAGCGAGACAACCGTAGATTTTCGGAAATTGCAACACGGTGAAAAGGAGCACTCAGAACTAAGTCATGCACGACGTCCGTTTTTAAGCCTTTTCGCCATACCCTTCGCGGTTGTATACCCTGTGTCAGCGGGCAATCCAAAAATTCACCAGGTCGAGGGTACGTCAGTTACTGGCTGGTTTGAGGTTATGCGAAAAAGGTCTATAGACGATTGCAAGCAGGGCATCTGGAGGCCGCCATGCCTCTGCTCGTGCAGGCAAGTGCGTGAAATTGCGAGCTTGCCAAAGCTTTGTTCACGCGCACACTGCAGGTGCTCGCACGCATGAGGAACCAGTCGGTTGCCATGCTTGCAATTGTCTATTAGCCCCGTGCGCGACCGAAAGCGTCGCTGTGGTCGGCCTTCCACGATTGGCCGAACGCTGACTATGACGTCGGAAAGGGGATTTATCATCGACGGAAATAAGAGGAATGAAAGAACTTTAATTTTGACGGTGTTGGCAGTGTTCCTTTGAGGGCGCAATGATTTCAAGCTTCCGCCATGCTAATAACAAACACCATCGAACTTGTTGTTTGCAAGGTAATGACGTCACAAGGGGGAACCACAGGAGGGCGCCACTAAAACTTCTCGCCGCTAATAGGCTCCCTACGGGAGCCAGAGTTGCGCGTTTGATTCCACGTGCCGCGTGCCGCCCTCGCCGCTATTCGCCGAGATCCGATCATGTGAGGAGCCGTATCAAGTGTCGTGCAGCAAAGTAGACGTTGCACGCGCCCCGGCGTACGTTCCCCGGCTTTTGAGCGCGGCGCTGCTATTCGCCGAATTCAGTCACGTGAGGAGCTGAATCCACATGCCATGCACGAACGCGCAACTCTGGCTCCCGTAGGGAGCCTATACAGGAACTCTAGGCCACACGGATGAGTGCCGCCATCTAGTGGTTGAACTAATGGCTTGTTCAAGATGGCCGCCGTGGGACCGCCGCCTTAAAGGTGCCCTGAGAAGGTTTTTGAGATCGGTTAAATATGATGACAACTCACTCTGCATGCTCTAAGCATCCTATAAATCCCTAAAGCATAACGATACATGGCCGAGTTTTCCATTAGAAAAGCAATCAAATGTCGCAACACGCCGATTTTATCTCTGGCGGTGGAAGGAGCATGTCCCAAAACAAGGACCACTGTCAGTTAATAGCAAGCGAAGGATCCTCGTGCCTCTGACCATTGGAACCGCGGAGTGATACCTCGAATGCGCGCGGCTTGTTGCCCATACCATAGAGTTATTATAATGTACGCTAGAGGTTCAACTGGCGCTAGTGTGCTGCTGCAAATAGAGTTCCTGTATAGACGTTTCCACTGTTTACAAAAATCACAGTCCACACGTGTTAAATCACAGTCCAGAACGCGCACGTTCGTCGCTTCGGAAAGCGAGCAAATCACGCGCCATACGCACGAACACTGAAAATGGAACCTGCCAAGTGTCCTTTTTTGGAAAGGTCTATAGACCTTTTTCGCATAACCTCAAACCAGCCAGTAACTGACGTACCCTCGACCTGGTGAATTTTTGGATTGCCCGCTGACACAGGGTATGCAACCGCCAAGGGTATGGGCGAAAAGGCTTAAAAACGGACGTCGTGCATGAGTTAGTTCCGAATGCTCCTTTTTACCGTGCTGCAATTTCCGAAAATCTACGGTTGTCTCGCTACCACGGCGTGGTCGTCGGATGGATAAATAATTTTAAAACGCATAAGAACAATAGCAGAAAGTGTGCCATGAGCACAAGAAGCTGCAGCGCGAGTGTGGCCGCAGTGTTATCGAGCTTCGCATTTTCCCCAAGAATCCTTATTTATGAAGTCAGACGATTGCGAGCTTGAATCGCGAGAGTTTCGTATCAGACTCAACGTCACGTCTAAGCTCACGACCACTTCGTCTACGACAAGAGGACCGATTTTAATTCCCGGTGCAGGTGGTCCAATTAGGTTAAACTGCAAGCCCCATGGTTTGTGAAAGGTATTAAAACGTCTACATGCCCCCACTCAAGATGGAGCTATCAAATGCTGAGAGCTTACCTGAATAGCATATATTAAACTGCTCATATATACTTCGCTGTGGAAACTCAATCAAAACACCCCACCGTCTTCGTCCTCGTTCTCTCGAGGAGGCAAGGTGATGGCCTGTGAGTAGCCAGCTGGATTCAACCGGACAAGCTCCAACCAAGTTATTGCAGCCCACCGTAGCCAAGTCTAGCCAAGTTCCCCAGATACCCACACCGTTGCCTACCCAGATGGCTGTGCTGCCAGAACTAGCCGGTATTTCTTTTTCTAAGCCGCTAGACGGCGTCGTCGGCGCCGCAATTCTCAAGATGGCGGCGCCGTTAAAGAAAAGGTCTATAGGCTCCCTACGGGAGCCAGAGTTGCGCGTTTGATTCCACATGCCGCGTGCCGCGCTCGCCGCTATTTGCCGAGATCCGATCACGTGAGGAGCCGTATCAAGTGTCGTGCAGCAAAGTAGACGTTGCACGCGCCCCGGCGTACGTTCCCAGGCTTTTGAGCCCGCCGCGCGCCTCGAACGCGCGGCGCTGCTATTCGCCGAATTCAGTCACGTGAGGAGCTGGATCCACATGCCATGCGTGAACGCGCAACTCTGGCTCCCGTAGGGAGCCTATACAGGAACTCTAGCTGCAAATTGAAGCAGACAGCAACCAGTCCGAAATTGACTTCCGGTAATGCATTTCTATGGGAAAAAGCGAGTGCATTTTCTCTCTGCGCTCGATTATAAGAGCAAATATCACTAATAATTCGTGCGTATTAGACACATTGGAACATTTCTCAGTCACGCGGACGAAATAATTGGTCAGTTACGGCGTTTTTATTTTAAATTGGTGGCATGAAAAACGGTGCTAAAACGGCTTCATACATGTATTTATGTGCACTGTCGGACACTGTTAGCGCGAACACGGCGTCGGCGCTTTCTAGCATGGAGGATATACGTGCCAAACGAACGAGAGGCATCTGGAAAACTAAGAGAGAAGGCAAGAACTACGCAGTAACACTGGATAAGTGACTCCTTGTGCATGCAGACGATCAAAATAAATTGAAAGCCACGTAATATAGTCCGATTTTCAATAAATAAGTACTGCTTGATTGTTTCTACTCATGAATATGTGCGAAGATGCTTCTTCTTGGAGCATTACCCGCACGCTCCAAATCTTTGCAAATAGGGAGAAGCCAAAAACAGGTGCCCGATAAAAACTGCCTGACATAGGAAATAACAAAAAGACACACCTTTCGTAGCCCACGTACTTTATTTTTTTACATTCGAATGTTCTTTAACCGATCGTGGAAATGCACGACGGAGTCGTATTCATAGTGACAGGACGGGCATATTACCAATATATAAGCGCCACCGGAATGCTAGCGAACCTTGACCACACTCTACATCCCTTTCGATCGTTATTTAGCTCAGAATCGTCTCTCGTTTTTACATACCTGCTATGGAACAGAGGTTTGGGCCTGAAATATAGCGAAGCGTAACATCGTTCAATGGTAAAGAAAAATGCTGTAATTAAAGCAATTACACTTTTACAATATCATTAAAGGTACGTACTATCCTGTACAACCGAAATAATAAAAGTTATTCATGTTATTTTCCGGCGAAGAGACAAAGTCCATGCGCGTTTTCCCATAGGAATGCACAGGAGCACCGCAAAAGTAGACTGGTTGCTGTCTGCTTCAATTTGCCTCCCGGAAGTCGCATAGACACTAGCGCCAGTTGAACCTCTAGCGTACATTTTAATAACTCTATGGCCCATACCACGGCCGGACTGGAAGCGCGCGCTCTCTTTCTCTTCTTACGGCCTTTGGAATCGCCCGGCAGTCAATGGCATTTTTTCTCCGTATGTAGTTCTCTTGCTTGCCGCCAGGGGCGCAACCACCTCACCCCACTTCACCCCACTCGGAAAGTCCCTTCGAGCTGCTTGGCGCTGGTGTTCGAGCTTCGTAGGTTGTTGTTTTGGTAACGGTTTATTCAACTTCGCTCCGATTTAAATCACTCTACCGACAGACAGTGTCGTCAGCAAACTGCGTTCCCCCGTGACATGGACGGGACCTCTGTACTTGTCTGACCCCTCGCACGCCGTTGTTCGGAAAGCGCGGTCATGGTCTGCTGCTGCGTTCCATTCTGTCAGTCGCACTTCTGGACAACACTGTTTTTAGAGCGCAGCTCTTAGGCGCCCGTTTCCGGCATGAGCGGCGTCGGCGTAACCGCGCGGTGCATTATGGGAAATATCCCATAATGCACCGCGCGAGCCCCCCCCCCCCGGGGTCACGTGACCCCGGGGAGGGGGGGGGGTCACGTGACCTGGGGGGGGTCACGTGACCCAGGGGGGAGGGCTCGCGCGGTGCATTATGGGACATTTCCCATAATGCACCGCGCGACCCCCCCCCCTCCCCGGGATCACGTGACCCCCCCCCCCCCCCGGAGGAGGAGGAATTGAAGAATGAGGGGAGGAGGAGGAGGAGGAGGGGTATACCCTCCACCGAGTACCGTTCCCTCCTCCTCCTCAAGAGCTGCGCTCCAATTCGGCGTTACAGGGAGTTGTAAACGGCTTTCACTTTTTTTTTTGAAGTCTGCTAAGCACCTTCCGTGTACAAATGTTCACGAAGTTCTGCAACTACTCATTGCACCTTATCTTGAAGACGCGCCAATCCTAAGTTGCCCAGAGGGCATTGACAACAGTCACTCAAAGCGCTTGGCTGGTTTAATTTGCAACAAGTTCCTCAGAATACTTCTGATTAACCATGAAAAGACGGTCACGGACAGAAACGAAAAATCAGTTGGATATGTGCACAAGCCCTCGAGGAAGCACTTTAGGCTAGTAATATGAACTGTGCGAAAATTGTACAGACTACTACACCCCCGCCTAGAGCAGCTGACCCACTTCATGTGCGGCCTATGAAATGATGATGCAGACCACGGCAATAGATAGATTGGGCTTCCTTACATTTCACGAGAGTGTACGAATTATTTATCATTTAAAGTTCCTCCACGTAGAAGGGGTCCGTCTCCTCCTGTTCTTGAGTTGCAACAGAAGTCCTGGAGGTAAAGACGAGTACAGTTTTTCCGCAATTGCATTCGCTGTCTCTATATACGTACTACTTTTTACTCTCGAATCTCTCGGAGATGTGCGTCAAATATTAACCGTTTTGGGCTCATCAGAAGCGCATTAGATAGTGGCTGAGGGTCTAAACGTAAGTATCAGGTGTCAAAGGCTATAAAAACCTCGGCCGCAAGTTGCGACAGCGCTGAGATAAACTGTCAGACGCGCACTGTGCAAACGGCAAAGGGTAGCCCAGGGGTGAGGTGCCAGGACTCCCCCCCCCCCCCCCCCCCCCCTCAGGACACCTTTAAGGGTGAACTTAGTATAGGTGACGCAGCAACACCCCAGAAGTCAGCCAAGATGACTCGCGAAGTCCTAAATCCGACGAGTCAAATATTATATCCCCCAAATATCAAGCCGGTCTAGGAAACCCAACCTAATGTGGAACACGCTGGCTAGCAAAAAAAAAAAAAAATAAAAAAAATAGAACACAGTGTTAGGATGAACAACGCCAAAAGTCACGCTGTCCAAGAACCATTTCATCTCTTCCCGTTTTGTTTAGAGTATTTGGTTTATTCTGAGCATAGCCACAGTCACTGGCAAGGTGAGAACGTCAGGGAGGAGCTTCAGCTGTCCCGCCTTCAGTGCGTGCTTCCTACCTTCGAGAGCGCTTCGGCGTCCCATGCTCCTCGAGCGCGCGCGGGGCCGAAGCACGGTGGAAGGCATGCAGCGCGTGCACGGGGTTGGTCAGGTGTTCGAAAGGCTCGTCCTGCCGTTCTCATTTTGTGAGATGGTGACGTGAGCGATCGAAAACGTCGCAGTGATCGGCCTTCCATGATTGGCCGAATGCTGACTGTGACGTCAGCAAAGGATTTCCCATCGACATAAATTAGAGTAATGTAAGAACTTCAATTTTGACGCTGTTGAAAGTTGTTGATTTCGGAGCGCAATGATTTTAAGCTTCCACCATGTCCATTGCAAACACCATTAACTTGTTGTTCTCAAGGTAATGGCGTCAGGGGAGGGAGTCGGAGGGCGCCATCAAAACAAGCGGGGCATCTGGCCACCCCCATGGCTCTGTTTGTGCGGGCAAGTGCGTGCAATTACAAGCTTGCCAAAGCCACGTTCACGCGCGCATGCTGCACATGCTTGCACGCATGAGGCGCCAGCGAGGATACCGCCGAGCTTCTTTTTACAGCGTAAAACGCTGAACGGATGGAAGCGTTTTGATGAAAGCGCAGTAAGCGAAAGTTGGTTAAAAAACAATGAAAACATCGTTATGCATGGCTACAATTTATCATCTCTTCCACGTGATACACATACGAGAGGTGGAGGCGTCGCGTTTTTTGTAAAAGAAAATATTGTTTTCCAGGTTTTATCGCCTGCCACTATTAGTGATGATGTAAGTGAAGCACTTTTTATAAAGCTTGATTGTGGCGTGACAGTTGGTGTAATGTATCGACCTTCAAGCTCGTTAGTAAACGCCTCTCTTGTAAAATTCGAGGCGGTACTTACGGCATTGTCTAATGAACAAAATGACCGCATTTTAATTGTTGGAGACTTTAATATTGATCTGGCTAGTGATACGTATAATAGCTATACGCAGCTTTTAGAATCTTTCAACTTACGCAACTTCATTACTGAGCCTACTCGCATTACTAGCACCTCCAGTGCATTAATTGATCATGCTCTTTGCAATACTGATACAAATGTCCATGCTGGTGTTTACCCAAGCTTGATAGCTGACCGCTTGGCCATTTTTCTTGTTTTACAAAAGGAGATTATTCATAAGAAAAAAATAATGTCGTCCTGAACAGAGCACTAAAATATATTATGCGCAGCTTTGCAGGGTATTAGAACGACTAGATATATACTCAACTTATAATCAAAACGTTCACATCGAATACTACAACTTCATTACTAGTCTCAAAAGCGCGATAATGTTGAGTGCTGTAAAAGAGACGTATAATAAATACAATGTACCGGTCTGCCCTTGGATGACGAGCCAAATTTCAGGGCACTAAAGGAAAAAGATAACTGGTATCATAAATGGAAACAACACAAAAATAATAATTACTATTTAAGACAATTTATACATTTCAAGGACAGATCAGTTTTTATATTGAGAAATAAAATAAAAAATATTACTCAACTAAAACTAGACAAGCGGAGGGAAATACTAAACTAATTTGGGACATAGTCAATGATGGTATTGGCCTTCGTGAAAATAAACATGTATTACCTGACGTAATCGAACGGAACACGGTAGACACTTTTAGTGATTATTTTACTAATACAGGGCCACTCCTAGCAGCTCAGTTGCCGTACGTTCCTGATACTCAGCATTCATTGACACCAATTACAAATAGCTTTGTAATGCAAGAAATTTAAATTAATGAAATAATATCAGTAGTTGAGAACTTTAGAATATGTAAAGCCGCAGAGCTAGATACAATTCCTATTAAACTATTAGAAGATAATATTGATATTTTAGGTATTCATCTCTTACTTCTGTTTAATCACACGTTAGAGAGCGGAATATATTCTAACGAGCTGAAGGTAGCTAAAGTTGTACCTATTTTTAAAGATGCAGGTTCTTCTGCACCGTCCAGCTATAGACCATTTTCACTTTCAAGTATAATCAACACAGTTTTCGAAAAAATTATATCCAAACGCATAAAAGACTTCATAAATTAATACTCTGTGTCTTGCCACGATCAGCACAGATTAAGACGAAATAGATCCACGTCCTCAGCTTTTTTGTTCTAACTTAACATCTGAACAGAGCTCTCCATGAAAGTAAGATTGCCGTTGTTGTATATTTAGATATAAAAAAAAGCATTTAACGCAGTTAATTATAGTATCTTGCTTTATAAACTCCATTAGTATGGTTTTCGGGGAAAAACATCGGAGCTGTTTAATAGCTTTCTCTCTAACCAAAAACAGTGCGTAGTAATAAATGATTTTATTTCTACCTCCCAAACGGTGTTAATTGATGTACCACAGGGCTCAGTTCTTGGGCCCATCCTTTTTCCACTTTATGTAAATGATTTTCCGTCGGTTTTTTAAAACACTCAGAAGCATTAATGTACCCAGACGATACGGCACTGGTGTTTGTTGGGGATACAATAGGCGAATTGCAGGATAAATTCAATGAGGGATGGACTAGGGTACTGACATGGTTCACGAGTAATCAACTTACAATAAACCTAAAAAAAATCTAAGTTTACAGCGTTTGACGTCAAGACAAAGGCGATTAATTACGACGAGGTAGTTATATGATTGGATAATACGGAATTACAACATGTTACTTGTTATAAATATTTAGGTGTTCTGTTTGATTCTGATATGCACAGGAAAAGTTAAATTAAGCACATGTGTTCAAAAATTGCACAGGGTTGTTATACATTATTAAAGACGCGCGAATGTTTTGACTTATTCATTTTGCGCATACTAAATTTTGTATTCGTGCACAGTCATCTGTTTTATTGTATTGAATCCTGGGGTAATACTTACGCTACATACTTAGATCCGGTAACTCGCTTGCAAAAACGGCTGATACGATTTATAACATTTTCAAGAACAACTAATCCTAGTTATTTACAAATTAAACGTAGCTCGAACAGTTCGTAAAATCATAGAGTCTAATGAAGCCCTTTCTTTGAACTTATTTTGATCTCCCAGATGACAAACGAAGGCTGCAGCTAACTATATGTTTAATTTACCGCCATGTCATAATGTATATGGACAAAGGCTGATTGAATTTTATAGTGCTCTAGTTTGGAATGAAATACTTATTAATAGAAAGTTACAAAAAATATCTTTCTGCCCTCCTTAGAAAGATTCTTTCATGATTATGAAATGCTGTTACGCTAATTACTTTCTAGAACGTGATTTTTTTTTTTGCGCATTGCATGCGTCTATTGTATTCTGCCGCTTTTTGAACCTATATTACGATTGGACCCCGGACTAGCCTCAACGGCTATGGGTCCAAACAGCTGTTGTGCATTTTGAAAACAAAAGTGGAAATAAAGTAATGAATGAATGAATGGACGAGAGACGGTCTTCGTTTTGTTTTCCCGGAGCCTATCCCGACGATGCAATCGAGCGTGTGTCGTAGTCCAAGTATTCAAGAACGAACCGTTCGGCATGAATGGCTGAGTGTAGAACAAACGGTGGAAACAGACCATCATCCACATTCTCCTTTTTTTCCCGTTTCCCCCAAAGCCTCATTGTCTCTTTCACGTTTAAATCGCGTCCATCAAAACATTTTTTCGAGACATTTTTATCTTCGAAGTAGCAATGGCCGCCTTCTGCTCCGTGAAAAACAAAACGAAACGAAACAAAACAAAACAAAACCAACAACAAGAAAGTCAGCTCGTCGCGCCGCGTTACTTTCCGATCGTCTCGTCTGCTTCGTAACATGGGTGCATTCATAGGTTTTAAGTTCGACTGGTTCGGCAAAATTTCGACCTTTTAGCGAAGTTTGACAAAGTTCAACTTCTGGTCAGTGCTGCCTGAATTCGACATAAAACAAAGTTTAAAATTTAAGAGACAAACGCTTTACGAAGTAGATTATGTTATATTTTCTAAAATAATTACCGATGTTTTGTTATTGTAAGAGCAAACACCTGTACTTTCGTATGTTGAGTTAGTTTCTTAACGTAATACAATGAAACAATCCACCGAAATAAGTATGGCACGTTTCCACCACCGGGTGGCCCCAGCTTGTTTTGAATTTTTGCGCAGGAGTACTAGAGTGGAACTTCGTTTCCCAAGTTCGAAAATGTCGAACTTGGTTCGCACTCGTGCCTGGGCAGGTTCCCGACATTCCTCTCCATAAACCGTCATGGTAGGAGGTCGGTTAGCGCAGCTAGGTATTGAGGCAGCGTTTGTTGTTCTCCCGTGAGGGGGCGCCTTCATTTATCAGTCGGGGCTCGAACCCCGCTCTCTTGGCGTCTCTATACACATTGTGCCCCGTGAGACGAATAGCTGAGAGGAGCCGTATCAGGAACGAATGCGAGCGTGGTGCCATCCCACGCCGAGACGAATGCTGCTGTCTTTTCCTTTCCGAACCTCGTGTATATATAGCTAGAACAGAAACGCTCGTTGCTCGTGTTTTCGTGTTCGCCGCGGAATGGAGGATGTGACCTAGGTTATTCGATTGCCCCGTGGGCACAAGGAGTTACGAGGGTTCCTATACTCCGCTCACCCCTAAGCTGAAAGTGCGGTGGTTGCGACACACTCGTCTGACCAACCAACCGCCTCCCTTCCATCACCTGACCTCGCTCTTTGAGCGTGCGCAAGGGCGGGAGCGTAATCACGTGGTGAAGTATGGACGTACGCCTAGTTCAACGAGGGCGCAGCTTCCGCCCCACTGCCAGTTCACGGGTGAACGAAGTGCAGGCTGCTCGCCTTGGGACTGTGCAGTGTTTGCGCGTCGGTGAATTCGCCGTATGATCCGTTTGCTAAGGTTCCCTCTCGAGCCTGTGTTTGCTCGATCAATTGTTTTTTTACTCGTATGGTGTGTGCGCTGCAAACGAATATTAGAATGGGACAGCGGATGGCGTAGAAGATACGCGAAGGGTTCGACGGTGACTTCTGATACCGACCGTTAGTACAGGCGAATGAAGGAAGCTTTCATTTATTCTATCCCGGGGCTGTTTACGTCCATTGTGAAAGGGGTTTAATGTATGTTGGCATTTGTTCAACGGGTTGCTGCCCCTTTTCGCAGTCGTCGCGATCGCGAAACTTCGAAAGACCACTGCCGAGTGGAAAACAAGTCGTGCGCGTGACGTCATTGTTAGTGGCTCTGGTTGGTGGATCCCATGTCCGCACCAAGCGGGAAACACGCGCTCGACGGGACCAGGGGACGAGAATCGCCAGTAAGCGGCAGAAGCGTTTGTCTTAGCGTCCCAGCGTACTGGCGGCGCGCTGTTGTAAGACGCTGCGAGACGCGCTGGAAGTAATACTACGGTACCCGGAAGGCGTCTCCGACTTGCGTGTTAAGCGCCCTATCCTGCCCATACATCAAAAGGGAACCCGAAGTGGCAACAAATGGCGTCACAAAAGGCGGAGTCTCTTGCGGTTGGATGTCGCGATCCTGGAGGTTGGTCGTACAAATGCTGGTGAAAAGCATGAGGGAGAGCGAGTGTCGCTGTCGTCGCGGCGTCCCAACTCCTGGCTGCGAAAGCTTCCGTGGCCTGTCAAGCTGGAGAGCGACCTGCAGCGGAACAGGCGTCTGCCGCAACCACCACCGCTGCTGTGACACCGCCAGGTTCGCGGTTGGCGACAGCATGACACTTCAGTGACGTCGTCAGGCGGAAAACACACCAGTCGGAAACGCGTTTCATGGCACCATAAGGATACTGATGCAAGCTATACGAGGTCTACCCTCTATCCTTTAATCAGAGGCAACCAGTGCTCCGCGTTCTGATGTCCCAGCAACCCCCACAAAGGAAGGAGACAACCTATCGCTCCGCTTAGGGGCGCTGCGTGCATTTACTATTGTCGATGTTTTGGTTGGAAAACGATTTTGGACATATTCTTGGAACGAAGCAACCTAGTTGCCCTAGAACTGTGCCCCTGTGTACGAACGCTCGTGAGGAATCGTAGGAGCTGAAAGCACGGGCATGTTGCCCTGAACGATGCTTCCACTGCCCGAGGGCGTGTGCTTGGCAAGACTCAAGAATCGTTGTAAAAAAAGTACGGCCGCTCGCGGAACGTCACTAGTTTTCCCTTCATGTGATGAATTGAGATTTATGTAGGTGCATCATATATTAGGTTTAAATTATTTTATAAAGACGTACACGTTTCAAACGCCAGAGACGTCGTTTGTTCCCATCAAACCTTGTAGAAACTACTTCGAGCATTGCATAAATAATGCGCAAAACGTTTCGTTTTCTTGATGTGTCAACAACTATATTAACCTCAGCCACACTTGCACCTAAAATAAAATAAAGTTTAGCTTTAACAACGTGGCACAAAAAAGATTTTGACGCAGGTTCGCGCCACCACTTTTGACTGCAATGTATGAATGGGAAACGGAGTAAAGTTGCCGCGTATAACGTCACCTCCTTATACAAAGTCAAACATAAGCGGAAGTACTGGGTCTAGGGTCTCGCCTCGAGCTTAGAAACCGCGAAACAAGGATACAGTCTAGTTACGCCTAATCTAACGACGTGCACAGGAGTTGACACTGACAGAAGGAGTAACGGCAAAGTAATGGAGCAGACTAGAGAGGACTCACGCTCAAAAATGTAGAACTCTTCCTCAGTTTCCAAAAATATTAAATAAAAACGAGAAAAAAAAATTATGTGGGCGTGTTCGCAGTGAGGTTAGCTGTGTGTCCTCTACTTTTCAATGGCGACTTGCACCTCCCTCAAATGACGAGTGCCGGCACGCAAAAAAGACTGCTCCCCCCCCCCCCCTCCCCTTTCCTCCCAGACTACAGCTGAAAACTCCCTAAACTGATTTCCGAGTTGCCGATGTGTGCTGCGGCGCTAGCCCGAGCCCTGGCCCTGCACCTTTTCGTCGCCGCCGAGTTTGAGGAGTTCCCCACGCTTCCGTGTCCGCCTCCCTGATTTTACCTTTTCTTTTTTTTTTTTTTCAGCCGCGCTCCTTGTCGTAGTTTAAGGAGCGTGACTTGCGTGTCGGAGCCGGCTTCGAGCGGGTCTTCTTTCCCTGTACGAGAGTACGGGACGACGAGGGCGAGCTGGTTTTTCGGGCCTCTTTGATGTTTCGATGGAGAGCTCCAACTCTGGCGCGTGTGGCCTCGCTCGGTCATAGCCACCCATTCCTATATATAGTGCGACCATAATCTAGAGCGTAGAAAGCGGGACATGGGGGAGCGGGACGGGGAGCGGAACGGGGAGCGGGGCAGAAAGAAAAAGCAAGCTCCGCTGCTATTCAGTTCACTGTGCAAATGCACACTTTTCCCTAGTTCTTTGTTTCCTTGAGTACACAAGTACCTTTCTCTTTTTTTTTTATACGAAGCCGAAGCATGCAATATATCGCAATAAAGAAAACTGACCCGAACAACGTTTGTGCTAACAGAACGCATTGACACACCGAACCACGGGAAGAGCCCTATATTTACCCTTCAAGAGTTTTCGGGAGCAAAACCAAGAAAATATGAAGATGCAGCCACGCTGCACGCCTTTCGCCGGCACCCAGTCAGTTGCCGCCACCGAACGCGCTTTTTTCTTCAATGAGAACACTTTTGACAGAAATCTGATTGGTTGGGGAAAGATTAGGTTTAAACGGAATGGCTCCCACCGAAATAAAAGGAAATGGTTCAGCCCGACGTTTCAAAACCTACTCGGTTTCTTCATCAGGGGTGACTAAATCGCGAGGAGCAGCAGCAGTTTTCATCTTCTTCTTAGTTGTTTTCGACTCGAAATTTTTTTTTTATACAGATGGTTTCTTGTTTGCTGCCGTCGTCAGGTGGCGCAATCCATGGACATAGACCGTTGGCAAAGCACCCAGGGACCTGTTTATGTTTCCCAGTTTGTGTTGAATATGCCAAGACCCCAGGAAAAGCCTTTTTTGGAACTGTGGCTCAGTTTCAATCACTTGCGCGTTCGCGAAGTCAACTGGATGGTCGTGAACATCGCAGTGCTCCTCGACGGGGCTGCGCTCGGGGTCGAACTTGCGTACGTCGTTCTTATGTTGTGTGATGCACTCAGAAAAGTTTTTCGTCTCGCCGATGTAAGTAGCGGGGCACTTTGCACATGGGATCTTGTAGACCACTCTGTGTGCTCTTGTTTTTGAGAGGCGATCTTTGGGTCGCGACATGAATCGTGAACACAGGCTTGTGGGACACGTGGATTCCTTCTTTCTTTAGCACACGCGCCAGCACTTCGCTGGTCTCGCTTACACAGGGGACGCTGATACACGCGATTGGCCGAGGCTGCGTGTGTTGTGATGGCTTTTTGTTTTGGCATGTGCGACCATTGCGACTGGCGATGCCCTCAACAAAGCTGTTGCTGTAGCCATTGTTCTTCAGATCAGCAATGATGGTCTGCTTTTGTTTTCTTCTGTCGGTCTCTGATGAGCAGAAAGTCATTGCTCTGGATAGAAGTGTGGAGAACACTGACGCATTGTGACTCTTTGGTTGGTTCGAGTCGAACTGAAGGTAGCGCCCGGTGTGCGTTGGTTTCCTATAGACAGCGAACTTCAGTTCTTACCTTTGCTTTTTCACCAATGCAACGAGAAACGGTAAGGTGTTATCCTTTTCGCATTCGATGGTGAACTGAATGGCAGGCTCGATAGAATTGAGGTGGGCCAAGAAATGGTTGACTTCTGGTTTCTTTAAAATACCGATATAGTCATCCACATAACGCAAGAACACTTTGAGCCTGCTAATGAAAGATCGTAGCGCTCTCTGCTCGATTGTTTTCATTCTAAGATTTGCCGTCGTGAGGGAGCTAGAGGCACCCATTGCAGTTCCGCTGACTTGCTTGAGCAGTTCATCTTGGAAACTGAAATATGTGCTGCCGAGACAAAATTTGAGCAGGCGACACAGCGCGATTTTTATTTCATGAGTAAGTTTTTATATACTCGTGGAAATGAAGCGTGCTGGTAAAGTTGCGGTGTTAGAGTACGATTACATAAATGTGTCGTCCTGGCCTCGTCATTTATGTGATGCTCCTTTAATACTGTTTTATGCACTGTTCTGACATGCTGGCCAACCATGCTGCCATTGTGCCGCCCGCCTTTCATTGCTCACTTCTTCCTCATCGCTTTTAGCACTAAACTTCGTCGTCCTCTTTTGCACTAAAAAAACATTTCAACGAGGCTTGTTTTGACTTCAGACAGTCAAGTATTAAATAAATTGCCAAACACGGGTTGATTCGGTCTTATTTTACCCATTATTTTTACCATGAGCAACAGCAAGTGTTTCTTAAGCTCAAATATATGATGCGCTGCGTCGTGAAAACACGGCAGCACGCTTACTTGGGTCCCCCTTTCTCAGAAACTTTCCCTCGAAAGCCAGTTATATTTGCTGCAGCCGGTAGGTGACACGCGCTACCACCCCCATATTAAAACACGGATAGAGTAAACTGTCGCCTATGTCGAATGAAGTGCAATGTCGAATCGAGTACGACGACAATAGTTGCGTTCAATTTACTTACACCTCCTGCACCGGTGCAGAAGAGTGTAGGGCGGTGTACTTCCCGTCGTATCTAAATACACATACCGGAAGTAGACTGCCCTATACTTTTCAGCACAGGTGCAGGAGGTGTAAGTAAATTGAACGCAGCTAATGATGACGACGACTACGATAACGCCAGTAACGCAGCAAATGCTATGCGAAGCAGGCGCTACTACAGCCGACACAATAGTGGCGCCCTCTCGTTCCATCGACACGAAGTGCGGCAGCCGTGAGCGCTCGCTGAGCTCACTGCCCCTTCCCTAGTTCACTCTACAGGCCCGTTCAGACACTTTCGACTTCTTAAGACCGAGTGCCTTGGAACATCTTAAAATCTCTTAACACTGAGCTATCGCGCATCCAGCCCTCGTCAAACTTGGCTAGGTACTTGCACGTACTTAGTAAGGAATGACGGTTGACATTTTGCCCGCGGTTAACGCAAATCGGCTTTGAGCAAACGGACACCGATGGCGGATCTGTGTTGGTTCAACTTAATCTTGAACCGGACGTGCCGATAGGCTGCCCTATACGTAGTTGGAATTCTTTTTAGGCATGGGAATGGCCATAATCGAAAGATGATATAAAGAATGGGTCGAGATCATTGCTCATACTTTGCGATTTGAGTGAGGTAAAGAAAAGCGAAACCCTCGTGCACCCTTCATTGCTTCAAAACGCGTCCGACAGTGCAGCCACTACGACATATTTGTTCCAAAGCGAGCGACGTTCGTTAGGAGAGATACCGCCATGTTTCCCCACCGTCCTTGCTCTGCCGGTCACGTGACCTAAAATTCTCCTTAATAGGGAAATGCGGTTAAATTTCTGCCGCGGCTAAAGGTAACCCGCTTTAGAGAAATGGGCCAACGGTACACAGTTATAAACCACGCAGACACATGGAACGTCAGTTGAAGCTTTTCCCCATATTTAATATTTTCCACCGGAGCTGGCTCTGGTCTTAAATTTGCGGCAAAACGTGCCGCACCCTATGGGGCACAGGAATAAATAAATAAATATGGGAACTGATTCTATAAAACCGGCTGTAGCAGGTAACGGAGGCGAGTTTGAAGGCGACGGAGGCAAGGCATGCGAGTCGGCGAGCACAGGCGCTCAACAGCGCTACCGTTTCGCTCGCTTTTTACGTGCTAGACGCTACGGAAGCAAAAAGGAGCATTCAATTGTTCCAATAGTTCATTTTGCCTATGTCCGCGGCCTTTTGGGAATTTCACAAGTGGTCCTACATTGCGCGCTCGTCGATCTACTTGAGAGTGGAACGCAGGTGCACTAGTGTTGCGTAGTTTTTCTAGTATCTACAAGTTGCTAGCACAGTCGAACTCTTCGTAGATTTTGTACATTGGCACCCTTTCACAGAGAGACAATGGTACCCGCTAGAGTCAGACAAATTAACAAGAGCGAAGAACTCCAGCGGGCAGGTCGCCCTCTCGCGGACGAACAAAAAACCAGAGGAGCGGGGATGGTGACGGAAGTGGTGGCAGGGGCTGTCGGCCTTGGTTCTGCTGTCACCGCATGGCTCTGGTCGGTGTATTTTTGCGTCATGCAGTTTTAACAGAAAAATCGATTGCGTGAAAATAGGAATTGTCGTGTTCCACTTCGCAACTTTTAAAAATCGGCATGCTCATTTTCCTAACGCAAGTCAGCATCACCGTCGCTTGTGATATGCTCATGCCCTGACCGGTTCGTATTTGTAGTCAAATAAGTTAATTTTAGCACACTGACCAGCATTAACGAGCAGGTACGCGGGACATCCTGGATAATTTATTCCCGTCTCTTCCGCCATCTTGGAACTACCGCCCCGCCATCTACAGAGTGAGTCAACGAGGACCGATGACTGTTTCAAGAGACGTCATAAATCGATTTATGAACGTATCGAGCTAAGAATTTTCGCAGAGGTGGTTGAAAAACGTGAATTAAGGGTATTTAAACTTCACCAAACAAACTTACCTGTGCAGTAAGTTAGAAATAAAACACTTGAAATCCCTTAGCTACGGTGGCCGTGTGCTAACCATAGGCGCCCGATTGGTGCAACAGCCGATAGATGTCGACAGCGGCTTCCGCGTTGACAAGGGGGTTGTTGGCAGTGGAGGCACCGCGGGTACCGCATTTTTTAGCGTCAGCTTGGGTGATGACACCACTGTTGCCGGTGGCTTGTTTTGGAGGTGTGCCTCCTCGTCGAGGCGCGCCCCCCTCAGCGTAGAATTGTTGGGGAGCCCGGAGGTCGCCGCCGATGCTCCGCCCAAAAACGACGGTGGACGTTTTTCATCCTCTGACACCTCCCTAACAGAGAACGACCTTCACTCCCCTGTTGGGAGCTAAGCGCAAAAGGAAGATGACTTACATCCGAAAACATCACAGATGAAGGTTGCAGACAAGACAAGAGACGCAGTACCAACCATAAAGTGCAAAGCAGACGACGACATGTAGCCGAAAAGCATTGTCGAACAACGGTCAAGCGAGACAGCAACTCTGTTTTTTTAATCTTAATTGTTTGATGCTTTATTGATTGAAGAAAATGATCATGCACCGACAATTGATGCAGAAAAAGAGCGTGTGGCTTCTGACCCCGAACCGTCGTCTGCTATTGTCGAGGTCGAGGACTGTCAATACAAGGAAGAAAGACGCTTCAGACAGTGTCTGAAGACTCTCTTTTCATTAGCAGTGCGATTGCGGCGTAAGAGCACGCCACCAAAACAAATCGTCGTCAATATCCCCGGAGGAATACCAAAAAAGGAAAATGCACCCCCCTCCCCTCCCTGTTTTACCTGTACCCCCTCCAAGCGTCCATTCGTCGTGTTATCGCCCGCAAACGCGGCACAGCTCAAGTTTATCGTCTGCGACCTCACGTGCCGCAATCAGACGTTTTTCTTTAGCAGACGGCCGCCCTATGTACGGATTTCACGTTTTTCGTTTCTAACCTTTTATTCGGGCAAGTTTGTTAAGTGAAATTTTTATACCCTTAATACACGTTCCTCGGTCTCCTCGCTAAAAAAATTTAACTCAACATGCTCTCAAACCGGTTGATGCGGTTTGTCCAGACAGCCATCGATCCCTTTGACGCACCCTGTATACAGGGCGCTGGAGCTGCGAATAGTCGCTGACAGGGGCTGGCGACTACCGGGCCTCTTATGATCGCTCCACAGCCAATCACACTGCGGAAACAGCTGATAAGAACGCTCAAAGAACCAATCACAAATCCTAAACATTATAAGCCACACCCTTCGTTCCTTAAGCTCTCGGTGCCTGTGGACCAAATCGCTTTCTCGGGGACGCCGCCTTGCATTCTGATTTGCTCGGCGCGGCTTTTGAAAATATATTGCTCTCCTCGGGGAGTTCGGGTGCTGCGAAGTTCGGACGAGCCTATCTCGGAGAGTGATTTTTCGTCGACCGCGTAATCCGGTCGGTGGCCCGCGGGCTGGCCGATGGCCCACAGCGCGACTAGTCGGGAAACATGGCGGTGGAGGGGGAAGCGTCGTTTGCGCCTCCTTGAACAACGGTCCATCCACCGCGACGTTTCTAGATAATGCCGGCGGACCCCTTCCCAAATTGAAATAGCTTCCGACGCGCTGGACGTCTTCCGCTTCTCGGTTCTATCGCTCGCGTGCCACTCTGCCAGGCGCCACGGGCGCTTCCGGAGTTTGAGCCGAGCGCTCAGGTCGACGATGTCCTACCTCGGCGGCGTTCCGAAACCACTGACGCTTTGCCGGCTTGATTTCCGCTTGGACGCCGGGGAATCACCTTGGCGTGGCTGTCTGGACATCCGGTCTTGTCATAAGCGTTTTGGCGCTGCTTGATAGGCCTCTGTTTTGAGGCGAGCGGTTTGGTAGAGCGTAAAAAAAAATATATATATATATTACACATACGACAGAAGACCGACAGCACATTTCGTGGACTCGTAACTTCGCGTTCTGTTTTGGCGAAACGGTGTGTAGGAAGTACAGAGGAAACTTATTTCAAGTGTAAACTTCATTTTTTTTTGTCTCTAGGTTTTTGATTGAGTTCACCACCGTCATTATCATTCTTATTTTTTTGTTCATTCGGGGCTCGGATCGGCATTATACGAGGGACATGTTGTGAGATATTTCGAAAATTATAGGACATGATACGAGAACTGAGTCGAAATCAGACAGTAGTCAAGTAGCGGCGGCCGGGAATCCTGAGACGGAAACGTTGAGGCTAACTTGCTCCTTGAAATGGAAGCGGGAGAAGCAGAAAAAAACAAAGAAACGCGCAAGCGGCAGAAGCAATGTTGGACGCTGCCGCGAGTCGGCGCTGTTGGGCCTATTCAGCGTATGCATGGCTTACACATGACGTCCTTATGTCAAGGGGGTGGTCATTCCTACTTGTTCATGCTGATAAAGAATTATTTGCTTTGAAATGTATCTTGCGGTAGGTACGTGCTCAGCAACAAGGCCGCCAGAATGGCCCCTGATGTGAGGTTAATGCAAGACATGTATGGCGTATCGAACTTGTGGAAGTATTTGAACTTGGGGTCGAAACCTGAACGGACTCCAAGCCTGTCCTTTTCTCCACGCCGGAGTTCATCGTGCCGACGTCCTGGTTTCAACCGAACGAATTGGCAGGGCTGTCCGAGATCAACGTCTCATTGTCTAACACTATCTCATTTCGCTCTTACTTAAAGGGAAACTCCGCTCAATTTTGAAGATTTCGGAACAATGAGTGATTTCGCATTGAAAAGCCCTAATAAAAGACACAACGTCATTTGCGTCGCGAAAAATGTGATATATATTTTTAAAGTTAATTTTAAACACGAGCTGAAATCGAAACCGAAACTTCGGCTGTGTCCGGCAACATTGGCCTTGGTCCGCCAAGAACATGACTATCACGTGGTACGAGATGTCACGTGATCCTCTGCGGCGTCTACGCAATGACGGTCGAGATTGGGGCGGGCGTGTGCCGGGTGCAAGTGTCGTCTGCACCGCACTCTTCATCACGTTCTGGTGTCTATGACATTCGACGACGTCTGCAGTGCTCTGCGCAACCACGGCATAAGTCTGCGCACGTAGTGTCCGTAGTGTGGGCTGAACTCCGAGCAACGATAATCCCAAATGGTGAGACGATGGCGGCGGAGTGACGTGGGAGACGGCGGTAACGGCGGGACCACGGCGGGGCGGCCGGACGGATCCCAAGAAGCGCGCTGCGCAGGCGCGCCGAGAGGAAACGTTGATAACGTCACCTGTTCCGCTTTCCCGGAGATGTAAAAACAAGCAAAAGGGGCAATGGTGATAACGTTTAGCTAAATTTTGGCTCCGCCCACGCCGTAACCCTGACTGCGTTGCTGGTTGAGCCTCAAGTCGCCCGCTCGAGTCAGCCGATTTAGGCAACTTGGGGAGTTGCAAAGTTTGCCGGACCGTTTAAGAAGCATTAAATGGAACTAGGTGTTAATATTTGACGCGTGGCCTTCTTAGGTGATACTGTAGAGGACTGCACTGTTTTTTAAAAACAAAAATGAAGCGCAGTTGCCCTTTAATATAGCTTCGTTACACTCGATCTTGACAAGCGCCACGTTCAATTTCACACGCACAAACAAATATCACACGACCGAAATTTTAATCTTTCACTCTCGCAAAGTTTGGAGTATAAAGCAAAGTTCGAAATTTATGTTTCTCTCCGTCCTCCGGGAAAACAAAATAAATATATAAATCAGATTCTTAAGTAAGTCTGCGCAGCTCTCGTACGTATCTGAAAAGGGAAGCGGAATTAGAGGCTCTTCGGTAATCCCCATTCCGCTTTGAATTATTGCGGGAGAGCGTCTTCGCTCGAGAGCGCCGATTTCTAAAAAGGATTACGGGAAAGAAATGATTCCGACGGCAACTCTTGGTCGAGGATGCCGCTCGTCCAGTGCGCCCCCCCCCCCCCCCCCCCCCCCCCCCCCCCCCCCCCGCGCGCACCCGGACTCTGGCGTCTTCGGAGGTTTGTCATATTGTTTATGTCAGACACGCTCTAGCAACACAGTTGCGACTATAGGGTGGCCATCATTAATCCTAAGCAGTAAAAAAAAAAGGGGGGGTTTGTACATAGAAGGATTTGAACTTTCACCAAATACTATGCATTTTGGTGGTGGATTTTACCTTGTGAAATTTCAAAATGTATAGCCCTTTTACGTGAAAAAAAAAAAATTAGAACAATAAACTCTCCAGGGTCAACGTTGGATGAGTTCGCAGACGACCGAGTTAGCAAGGGTTGTATCAAATGGTAAGATGCCTGGAACGCGTATTCGACTGGTGTGTTTAGCGTCCTATGCTGCCCATACATCAAAAGTGATCTCGAAGTGGATACAAATGACGTCACAAAAGCCGGAGGTAGGACCACCGGAATCCGGTCTCGTGCCAGAAAGACCGAAGCTGACTAAGCCAACGGTGCACAAACCGGTAGCAGCAAACCCATTTTGTTCCCACCGTTGTTTGCATGCCCGTCGTACCTCGCACTCAGACGCCCTTTTACGGCGAGGTGTATAGAGACGTTGAAGACTGGATTGACCAATTTGATCGTGTCGCCCACAAAAACGGGTGGACAGACGACGAGCACCTTCAGAACCTAAAGTCTTCGAGGAAGAAATCTCCAGGCACTGGTAAGAGAACCACGATTCCTTTTTGACGTCGTGGGAAGTTTGCCGAATTGAACTGAAGTGCATGTTCGTCAGCAAAGATCCACGACAAAGAGCCGCATACCTGATTCCGTCCAGGATACGGCCCGGCAAAAGCGTCACCACCTTCGTGGAGGATGTTTGGCGCTCGACTGAGCGCCGGCACCGACCCTCATGCTACAGAAGACAATAAGCTAAGAATCCTCATGTTCCTCATGTGAGGGACAACATATTCGGCAGCCTTGTCTGAAACCCTCTGACAACAGTCGAGCGGTTCATCACCGAGGCTTCCAACATTAAACGTACACTGCATGTCCGAGCCCGTCACTATCAATAACTCCCCGGCGTCTCGGCACTCGGGTCTTCCAGCTGCAACTTCGACGCTAGCCTCCCAAGCATTCGAGACATCATCCACGACGTTGGCCGGGAGATCACGAAGCTACTCCCTGCCACCAGTCGCCCAGATTTTATTTCCATTGCCGAGATTATTCGGGAAGAAATTCAACAGGCATTTGAACTGGAAACTTCTATGAGCGAAGCGGCATTTTTGACAAACCGAGGGTGACCTACGCCGCAATGGCACGATGACCGCCACCGGCTGCCCGTTAGTATTAAATGCCAATTCAACGGGACAGCCCAATGCCGCAGTATTGCCGACGTCGGCAATAACCAGTGTAGGTCCGCGTTGAACATCGTACACCAAGGAAGTATAGAAAATGGCCGACTGACGATCACTCTGCTACCACTGCGGTGAGGCCAACTACGTCTACCGGAGGTGCCCGTACCAATGAACGGGCATGCGAGGGTTCGTGCCGAACGACCCTCGATCACGTCTCGAGGAGCGACCACGGTACATTCAGGAGTATTTTCGGCGGCCTCTGTCCCTGCTGCCGTCCCTACCTCGAAGCTCTATCTCCTTATCACCTCAACGGGAAGTAAGCACGATACATATTTTACACTAAGCACGACAAAGCAGGTGAGCGACAACGCAGTGACAGTTGATTCGGTGTCGGTCATCGTCCAAGGGCAATTACAATTTGCCGACACCAATTATTCGTGTCCACTCCACGAAGCACACGATTCCCAACTTTGAGGGAGAATGCGGCTGAGTGGCTTGAAGAAATAGAGTGGTTTTAAGAAGAAATAGAAAGGAAATAGAGTGGCTTGAAGTAGTAGAATGAATTGAAGAAATGTTGCCGCGAGCGCAGCTGACCAAGCAGGCAGCGCGCTCGTGGCCTAACGGTTATCGTGCGTGCTGTCCACGCAGAAAGCCAGAGTTCGATTCCTGGCCGCGGGAACGCATTTTTGTTGAAGCTAATGTAATGTTCTGGTAAATTTGAGAACCGTGTGGCTGATTCGTGGTTAGACGTTCTACACGCCGAACCTTCTACGCTGATTGTTCCAGACGCCCACGCGTGTACAAAAGGGAGGCGTGGCAAGCCGGAGTCAGTTTTCGCCCCAGCGTTCCACTCTGCTGTCTCGCCGACTTCGACGCTCGCGACGCTTTGTTATTTTCTTTTATTTCATTTTTGTTTTGGGCACAAGTTCGCCACATTAAAAGCTTATTTCTTTCTGTTTATTTATTGTTGTTTTGGTCACCACAAGTGACAATATAATAGAGTGGCAAAGTGAAGTAGGCATCACCCGACTTCACTTTGCTACACATGACTTACACAATTTTCAGTGGTCGCGGCATGCAGAATAAATTGCCATTGCGGAATGGAAGTGAAGTGGCTTGGATAGCAAGCAAACATTGTTGCCAGCCATCAAGTACAGCAAACGACACAACCAGGTGAGCAATATATGCCCAAACTTGCCACATTGAAGCAGAAATCTACCAGGAAACTTTGCGGATCAGAAGCCAGCCCTACGGCCTCAGTGCATCAGATGTCGATGGCGGCACATGATGTACGACGGAATAAGTCAGTCAACGTCGCCATTCGACCAAACTGAACACGCACGTGCCAGGAGCCTCATCCGACAACAAGTGGTAGAGGTAGCATGACTGAACACGGTTTGATCAGAATAAATAATTATGTAATTAAACATATTGGACTACTTTTCAAGTACGCTTCATATTCACACTCTGACTTTTAGGCCTTATGAGTCAACACAGGCAGCGACACTTGCGACAAAGTTGAGTCGATTGGAAGCGACGTAAAACAACTAAGGAAGGAAATCCAGGAACTAAGAAGAACTGTGAGCTACAAAATGAAAATAAAATACTGAGTCAGCGGATCGAGGAATTAGGGCAATTACTAACGCTCAAATAACCTCGAGATAAAAGGAGTGCCTCAAGGGGGCAATCCCTATGACGTCATCAAAATGATTGGTGACCTACTGGAAGAGTCCATTACAAATTCACACATATATATCTGCCATAGGGTACCAACATCAAAACCAGGCGAGCAAAACATCATCTTGCGCTTCATACAACGCAGTAAGATAAATGCTGTACTTATGAAGGCAAAAAAAAAAAAGAAGCTCACTGCTGCGGTTCTTGGCTTTGACTGGGACGACGACGCCAGTGTTCGTCAAAGCGCACCTAACACGACAAGGCAAACAACTGCTGGGGGCAGCTATCGTTAAAAAAAGGAGGTCAGGTGGAAGTACGTCTGGACTACGGGTGGGAAAGTGTTTGCGCGTAAGGATGATGGCTTGAATGTTTTGAAGATTGTGTGTACGGCTGATTTGGAAAATATGACGTAGACTTTGAGCTTTTGCACTCGTCATTCAATACTGTTTCCTCACCATTATGGACGCTCAGTCATGTAAATACTTTAATAGTGAGCAATTCAATGACAGACACAGAAATTACGAGCCATTGTTTTCTGAAATTCATCTAAATACCAGAATTATAAGAAGGAAACAAGACTCCCTTGATTTGTTTTTTATTCCCTCTGCTTGCGCTTTGATTTCTTGTTGTTCACGGGAACATGATTGCGAGAAGACGAGATACCGCCGAGTTTCGCGAATTACAACTGCGTAAATTCAAACTGAGATAAAAAAACGAGGAGGTGGAATTTGGATATATCTAGAGTCTTCTATTTCTTTTACTGTTGTGGACGAATATTCTGTAATCAATGCAGATATCGAGTGTCTAGTTGTTCGCATGGAAACAATGTTTGTTGTCGCTGCATATAGACCACCCACGAGAAACAAAACTGTGTTTCTTGTTTTCTTTGACAACTTGCTTAATTTTTTTTTTGTTTAAAGAAGTGCTCTTTTATGTTAATGGGTGATATAAATATCGACAACCTTAGAAATGACTCTCCCGCGACAGATTTAAATGACCTCATTCTGTCCTACGGATGTTCAAACGTGATTTCGGTACCAACCAGAATAACAAGTGGGAGTGCCACATCAATAGACGTATGCATAACAAACATTAACCAAACTGAATTGTACCCTGAAATTTGCACACAGGACATTAGTGACCACCTGCCCATTTTCTTCCAAAACCGCCGTCCAAAACAAGGCAAACGAATGGACCCAGTTAATTACTGCTACCTAAAAATAAACGAAACAACACTTAGCATATTGCATGAACTCGTTAAAATATTTGATTGGATAGGCATTTATTTAGAAGAACGCGAAGACACTGCTTTAGCAAGTTTTTAAGTGAATTTAAGAAGTTATGTGATTGTGAATTTCTTATATTACAAGAAGAAAAGTCAAAACCCAAATTCCGTAAGCCATGGGTAAATGACGACCTACACAAGAAAATTAGAATAAAAATAACATGTACCATTTTTTCCCGAAGTCGCGTGATTAAGCGCTGCTGAGTGAATTAAACAAAAATCAGGAGTAAGCTCAGTTCCGACCTTAAAAGGGCAAAATCTGAATACTTTTTGAGGAAATTTGATGGTAATTACAATAACCCGAAGAAACTGTGGGACATGGTTAATAGCTTAACAAATAAAGACTATGTCCTGTGTAGTGTGCATAACATATCTATAAATGGTAGAGATATAGGTGGTGAGGAACTTGCAAATACCCTGAATGAGCCTTTTTATAAACGTTGGCGTTCCGCGAGAGAGGAAAACTGACAGCAAAATGAGTACCACAAATAAAACTACAAGTATTTCAAGCTCTTAAATGCTCGAGCCTACTTCCCCAAGCGAAGTTAGTAATTCAGGTAAAAAAAAAAAAAAAACATATAAAGACACGTGTAGCGGCTGGGGCTGAAGAAATAAAACCCTTGCCAGTTAAAATGGTGTTAAATATAATAAACCCAGTCCTGGCACAAATTATAAACAACATGTTGCAAACAGGAATATATCCAGACGAACTCAAAGTCGCAAGGGTTAGTGCGGTGCATAAAGGGGGAAACAAAAATGGCGTATAATAATACCGACCAATATCTGTTTTGCCAATATTCTCAAAAATATTTGAAAGCGTGATAAATATTAGATTGCAGAGGTTTTTTTTCAAAATACAACGTAATCACTAAGTCCCAATATGGTTTTCAAAGGAACAAATCGACTGAACTTGTTCTTACGAATATAAAGGACAGAATTATAACCAACATCGAAAATAAACTGTGTACACTCGGGTTATTTCTAGTTTTGAGCAAGGCCATTGATTCAATACAACACAATATTTTACTGTCAAAACTTCAGACTTCTGGTGTACGTGGCGTAGTGTCTGACCTAATTGACCTAATAAAGTCCTACCCCCAGAATCGTAAACAGTTTGTACATGTCAATAACGCCGCTTCTCAGTAATTAGAAATAAAACATGATATAACAGACATCCCGAATTCCCCACATATGGTGATGTACGCTGACGATACCAATGTTTTCTTCTGCAGCAACAAAAAAAGCGTCCTTAGAACAACAGAAAAATGATTATCTTCAAAATCTTTCAGAATGGCTGTAAATAAACATGCTTAAACTAAATGTGGACAAAACAAAGTACATTACATTTGAGCCTATCAATAAGCACGACAATAGTGTAATACATCTGTCAATATAATAGCACCCTTATATCTCAGGTTATAGAACAAACATTTCTTGGCGTCTGGCCTAATGAATCACTTACTTGGAACACTCACGTGAACAAATGAAAAGGGGACATATCGGGAACATTAGGCCGTATATATAAAATAGCAAATGTATTACCAAAATGGCTTATCAAAAACTTATATTACTCTTTGTTTTACTCAAAACTTTGTTAAGGAATTATGACATGGGGAACAACCACTTCCACAAATATAGCAAATTAATTATTCTCCAGAAAAAGGTTTTACATTTTAGAAAACTATCGAGGAAATGTTCGTGATTTTTATAGGAGTCTATATTTTACAAAACAAATCCTGCTTAAAGCAAACCAGATTTATTACTCTAAACTTACGCAGACAATATACAAAAAAAAAAACTTCATCAAATGGATGAAGTGCCATCGCAACCTTATATGTTCTTAGAAACGCCAAACTGAAGACTCCTAAGGTCAGGACAAATTATATAAAACAAAAACTAAATTATCCGGTTCCTACATTACTAAACATTTTTGAAGGGCGTACTGATTTTACAGTATCATTTAATAAATATAAACGTAACATCAGACACATCCTTGTACACAACGAGATATATCACGCGTAGTAGAAATTGTTCCGGTTTGCGCCCATCAGTGCGGCAATGAATATTGTGTTTTGTTACGTGGCTGTAACCTTTTGTGTACATATCTTTTATAATTTTTCGCTCCTTTGATCATTTTGTAATTATACGTCAGTGATTATGAATCAATGTCACATTTATAATAGCTATTTTTGTGTGGCTTTATCTAGCTAGGTTTAGAATTTTTGAAACGTTTTGTGAATTGTTTTTTATTTCTTGTAATATTATATTCATCTGAGGACAGATCAATCCTTGTTTATATTCGTAAAATAATTTATACGATATTGTGTAAAAAGTGAGCATGTTTGCTGCTATGTAGATATATGTATTTTGTTGACTTTGTGTACGTATATATGGCAACTAATGCAAGTTGTGCAAGTTGCGTTGTTATGAACTGTGGGTTGTAGAGGCCAAGTCAGGCAGAAATGCCTTTTTTCTCTACCTCCCTACCGGGCCTGGCTTGTAAGAAACCAAATAAACTTCAAACTTCAAACACACCAAAAGCTTGTGTCCACTGCATGCCGTGGAGCTTTTGAGAACACTCGCCTCTCTGACCCCTCAATAATAATAAATGAGACAAACCAGACTGGCAGACTTGTTAAATGGGACTATACCCCTTCCTCCTTTCCTGAACATGTGGTGCATCAAAAAAAAAAAAAAAAAAAAAAACTGCAGTGTTGTGAAAATGTTATTTATTCATTTATTCCCCTTAAGGACCCCTGTAGGAATTCCAGAGAGGATATTTAGAACTATAAACACATGGAAATAACATCATAGCACACTGGCATTAATCAGCACAAAACAAGCCCAGCTACTGAAAATAAATATTACACTCATAAGAAATAATTATTTCTGTAACTTGTTACTTACAAAGGCGTACAGACCTCTGAGCATCTTGTTTAATAGTTTGTGTTGATGCATTGTTATATAGCGGTACATTTCATATACATATGACACTCACACAATGGACCCTTTGCAAGACACCACCAACCTACACTGACTGTAACATTACTTTTTTCGGCGTAAAGCATGTGAATGGTCTTCAATTCGTTTCGAACGCTAATGCAGCCCTCAAGTCCAATAGGCACTGAGCCAAGTTCGCAGTGATTGCTGACATAGCACTCTTGTCGAACAAATATTCAAAGTATGAAGGCCTTGGGTAATTAGCGTAGTAGCTAGTGTAATTCATTTAATCACAATTTGGCAACTGGCGAAGGTTACAATCCTAGTGAGCACGTTGCTCACTAGGATTGATGCACGTTGAAGAGAGGCACGGGATAGCATATCATCTGGGTGCTCTCCTTCTGCAGAGATTTCTCACATACCTCCAGTCTGTCTCTCTGATTGGCTCGAGAAGGCTGTGGCGGTTGCCCTTACCAAAATGCGATAAAAGGAAGTATAGGCAGCACACACTTTTGAAACAAGTCTATTGAAAAGACTGGTAGTCAACATTTTGCAACAAGTGTGCTTCGGGCAAGGGTCGAGCACAAATACAAGTTATCTTGTCCAGGTAATTAGAGCAAGTAAATAATGAACATACCTATACAATGCACTCTTCATAAAAAAAAATATGGCTGCAAAGAATCCTACGAAAGGGAAAAATGTGCATTTAATCTTCTATTTCCGAGTTGCATTAAAATTAATGAATCGTTGATATGTGTGGTGGTATCTCTTGTACTCTAAGGAGTGAGGCTGTATTTTTGTAAAGATTTTAGATGTTGAAATGATGGATTAGACAACCATCTAAGAGGAGTCTGATTATACACTGGAGGTTAGTGTGAACTATTAATACCGATCACCATGGTCAAGACCCTACTAGTACTAATTTCTAAGGTGCGTTCTTATGCATTAATTTGTCAACTGATCAGTAAAAAAAGAGAACACTTGCTAATTGTGTTCTCAGTTCTAAGGGGATAAACATACTGTTTTATGAACGTTAGTAAATAACTTTTTACGAATAATTGAATCGAAGTATTTGTAAGAATTCGCGTGCACGTCAGTTAAACAAATGCGAGCTTTCACTTAAAAAAAAAAGTACTGCAAGCGAATGCAAGCTACTACAATGAAAGCACATTATATCAAAATCTTGAGAAGTGCCAATTTATAAAACCGTTGACTAGTACAAAAGGTTAAAGATCGCAAGAGCTTCCTCGCTAAAGGTTTCTGCAATTATTCGGTGACCCGGGGTTGAAGCAACTTTCTTTAGGCCCTACACACGACGTATACCTTTCGCTTCGATTTTCAGACATTCCAACGTTCAAACGACGCTAAAAAATGAAAACAAATAACGAAAAAAGTTATATCGTAAAATCTTTGATTAGTACAAAACGTAAAGATTGCACGAGCTTCCTCGCTAAAAGTTGTTGTGATTATGCGGTTAACTAGGGCTGCTACAGCTTCCCCTTGGCCCTACATGCAACGCATTACGCATCGATTCTGAGACATTCCACCTTCCAAGCAAAGCTACGAGAATGCGAAAATTGCATGATAAAAGTTCTATCGATCCTAGAACCCATATTGAAATCTGAGCACCGCTACGGCGATACGACTGATGCTGTCTCACAGGTTCTAATATCCAGATCTATCTTGCGCAAAAAGGGTATAAAGTCAAATTCCTTTACATTTTCACGTTATACCTGTGTCAGAGAGCACGAAGCAGCCGAAAATAGTCTCCAGGCAGCGGCACATCACGACATTAACAAGCTCGCATCCACGAACCCTGGGCATTGCCATCTTACCGGTGACGCCACGGTTGTTTTTAGGTGACGTGACGATTAGTCACTTTTAAAACAAAAGTAGTCTCATGGTTTAATTTCTTCAAACATAAGATGACACTGCGATTGTAGGGTGCGCGTTCGGGGTTTGGGTCAAAACTCCCACGGAGCCAAATCTGTAGTTTTTACTGCCTACTCTGTCGTAGCCGCGGCCGCGATAGGGTGCGTTCTGAATGTCACCGTGCCGACAACGTCGCGTGCCTTGTCCTTTCAGTTACGAAGAGTGGCAAATTTCAACTCTAGCGTGTTGAAATGAAATACTCGAATACATCTTCACCTAGAAATTGTGATTAAGGGGTATTTGTTAAGCTCATGGCCTTTGCCAGGGGAACATTTTAGGCTAGTGGTTGGTCACACGAGCTGTCAATCATTGCGCCCAAGGTCAATGACACAATTTCGGCCAGTGACGTGCCCATATTTTTGCCATATTCTTACCAAGTAATGACTAAACACTCTACATACACGACTCTGCTTTAGTGTTTCCTCGAGCGGCCCCTAGCGGCAAATTTGCCCAAGCTGGACGAGAGTAAAGCGGGAGACGAGTGCGTCTTGGCGTCGCCGCCTGTTAGCATCGCACTCGATGTGAGACGCTGAAAGGCACGCTCGCGGCGACGCGGACGCGAGTTAGGCAGCGCTGCGTCGATGCGCTAGCAATGACGCAAAAAAAAAAAATATAAAACGAAAAGGCGCAGGCCCGGTCCTCCAGGTGTTATTGCCATGGTTCTTAAATAAACTGCTTACAGTTCTGGAAACTTCGCCCCTTTCCGCCCTAGCAAATATTGGTCACGACTCGCGGCGCTGATTCATGTTAGAATAATAAAAGTAAAAATAACGTACTAAAAGTATATTTTATTTGTTTGTTTTTAAACAGATGTAGCAGTTCTTACGTGTCATTTCATTTATCCCCATATAATTCGAATCCTACGTCGTCACGTATGGAGGGCGCTTCCCACCGTCCATCTTTTCGACAGGTCAGAAGGGTATAATGAAAGAGTATTCGAGTCTAGATAGCCTCTCCATGGCGGCTTCTCCGAATCCACGTCCGCCCATTCGGTTCTTCGAGCGACCCGATTAGTTGACTCCTATTGCCTGCAGTGCACCCTTCCTGCTTTAATTTATTCCGACGGAAATCTTTCCCATGGCGTGACGAAATGATTCCAGACCGGGTAATCTAAGGACCGTGGTATTGACAAGAAGCCGTTCACGCGTAGATGGCGCGGACACTGTTTCGCCTTTAAACTCAGAAATTTCTCCGGCAATTTTCGGTGCAAGTCAAAGCTTTGTCAGTTGCGTAATGAACGCGTCGTGCCAACGTCATTGACGCCACGATAAACTTAATTCTTGACGGCTCCTTCCGAAGCGCCTCCGGGAATTCGTGCCATGTTTGCGTGTTGCCTCTTCTTTTTTTTTTTTTTTCACACGCGTTGTTTTAAGGTTTGAATCAAAGGGAAGCAGGATTGGGCCCCTCGGGAAATATTGCGCTGCGCAAGAACGGCACGAACTTCTCGTGTTGGACCAAATTCGAAGAGGGAGCAACGAGCGAATAAGTTCACGCATCGGTGACGTCAATAACGTTCTCGTTCAATGTGGACAGTGAGGCACATCCGAGGCTTTTGATTGAGAATTAATGAGATTCCTCGGGTTGCACGCGATTATTTGAGTTGAAAAAAAAGGAAAGCTCACATGTTTACATTGGGGCTTCACCGGGATCTTCCGAGATCATGGCCGCATTTATCCGAACCTGGAAAGCGTTTTTTTGTTTGCGGAATGAGCACAATTTCCTTAAATATAAGCTTATATTTTATTTTATTTAGCTTTGAGTTAAAGGCGCCGAGGTTCTGACTAAATTGGCTTCAAAATTATCGCTGACGTTTCATTCCGTCCGTAAAAATTAGCCACGTCGTCGCTCACTGGCTGGTGGTTTTTGTTTTGTTGGTCGGAATACTCGCCCATACCAACGCCATCCGTGTCCGCGGCTTACGCTTTCGACGCCATCGAGGGTTTTGTGGGAGCTTATATCTTGTGCTACGAGTACCGTGTGTCACATGGCCTCTCAGCCGTTCTAAGCGCAAAAAATTGGGTTGTGTGTATGTTTATACAGCCTAGAACTTGGTCTGCCTCAACGGGCGACGAGTCTCAAAGCTGTAGATGAGCAATTTAGCCAGTGCAGTACAACAACTAGCCTGGGGTCTTTAACGTGCACCACGCAGTAGTGATACACGACCACACGCCGGTACGATGCTGCGTTGCGACGGAAGAAACATTGGGACACAAAAAAGAACAGAATACCCGTCTTCTTCCTTGAGAAACTCAGAAAGAAGAAGCGAATGTCGTGGCGCGGCTTTTTGCGTTTTATATGTCAATTTCTACTTCGCGGGCCACTGTAAATTATGGAAAGCATCGAAAACTATTTCAGCGCCACACCGCGTAAGCGGAGCTTCGCGTTTAGCAAGTTTTTTTAATATCTTTCTAAGAAACACTACACGGAGCTGTGTGTCGCCCAACCCGATGCGGTTGGGAGTTTTTGTAGATAATTTGCACGGTCACGATATTGTCATGAATGACGAGGTGACGAAACAAAGAAGAACTGAGGAAACTCAAACGTTTGATGGGGCGGAATCGTACCCAAAACAAAAAGGGAAACCGAAGATTACAACAGAGCGTCGCGGGCGTCGAAGTCGGCGTAACAGCAGGATCGAACGTTGGAACGAGACTGACCCCGACTGCCACGCGGAGCACCTTTTGTACCCGCGTGGGTTTCTGGAACATTCGGCGTAGAACATTTGGCGTAGAAAATTCGGCGCGTAGAACATTCGTAACTCGACAAGACAAAAAGGTTTTCGAATTTACTAGTCCCATGCATGCATTGGCTGGTGTCAATCAATGGCCGCCGGTGGCGACACTCGGCCCCAGCTGCCGAGGCCGCGGTCTGCGATTCAGCCTACTACAATAGAGATCGGTGGTCTCACCTTAACATGGACTAACTGCGAAGGCTGTGCAAGCACGAGCGGAGGGCCTTGACTGCCTTCACTGCAGCACTCGGTGCACGAGCGCTCGTGTAGCCGCCGAGCCTTTAACCAAAGCAACTAGCTCGCGCTTTTAGCATGTGCGGCTAACAAGAGCCCAAGCAAAGGTGAGACGAAGTATAGGCCTTCTCATCGCTTATCACAAGGGAGAAAAGTGCTGTGTCACTGAGCTGTGGACGCATGCGCAGCGTCTGAAATTCCGCAGAGCAGATCAACAGCGCATGCTCAGAAGGCGTTTCACAGCCCAGCAGATAAAGATGGCGGCGTGCAGAAGGCGATTTTCGCAAAGATCTATAGGCGGTGTCGGATCACCCTAGCTCGTCAACGGCTTAAGCGGTCGGGTGCCTGCCTCTCAGACAGGTGTACAAAGTTACCAGGAGGGCATTGTCTACAATAAACACCAGTAGTTGACAAGCTAAAATAAATGACATTAACCTGATCACGCTGACAAAGACTGGGGAGCACATAATGTGCTGAGCGCTAATCACATACTCTTCCTTTGAATGCGAGGTAAAACTTGCTCTCCGACACAATTTTTCGGGGCGCAGCTGTTCCTCATGTACAGTCGTCCTCAATATGAGCGTGAACACGCCGCAGTCGACCGATTGGTACTGCCAGCTCCAGCTAGCGGCGCTTCCACGAGTCACTGCGAGAATAAGCGCCTGCGCAGAAAGGACGGCTACGCTGTTACGAGAACGCACGCCACCCCCGTTTGCATGTCAGTTTAGATAAGGCAGGGTGTGCTGCTTTATATGTTTATAAAAATTGCGCGGTCAGTGTGGATGTGACCGTCCACGCGCGCTACGCTTCTTTTTTTTTTTTTAATCTCGCTTCGTGTGCTATCTTTTCGTTAACGCGGAAATGATTTTTTTTTTTTAAGGAGGCGCGCATGTATTTTTTTTGGGAACTCACGAATTGTTTTGATCTGTCTTTTACCAACGACACCATTTTTAAAGAAATATGGTTACTTCTCGAAAGAGCTTTTTCAAGGAAGAAAAACAAACAACCACGTTGACCCTTGTTAACAATGACCCAGTTTTAAGACATCTAGCTCTTAACTTCCTAGATTCTCTTTTGTGCGTCTTAATAGCGGGTCATGCCACAGTGCGCCCTGAGGACGCACGCTATTCTCGAAGGCAGAGACTGAAAAAGCGCTCGACGTTATCGGTGCGTCCCCGCAGTCGGTTTAATTCGGCTTCCACGGCATTCCAGAGGTCGTCGGCGCGTGGACTGTGGAGGGATTTCTTCGCCAGGTTCCGCTTCATAAGCCCCAGATGTGCTCGATAATGTTCATATCAGCGCCTTTTGGAGGCCAAGACAGCTGTCTGACGTAACGCTCCTCCAGGAGCGTCCGCACTTTGCCGGCGGTGTGGACTGGAGAGGGGTCTTGCTGGACCCCTCTCCAGTCCAGTGGGCCACCGAGAATATAGGGAAGCATGACGTAGTCCAAGATGTTGCAGTAGTGCTCAGATGCCAGCCTTCCTTCAATTCTGTGCAGTGGTCCAAGTCCTTGGTTAATTTCGCGTAGGCGCCCCGTTTTTGTGCAATGCAGACACGGCCTCATTTTGAAACGATAAGAATACCTATTTCATTATAGAAAGTGTCAGCCGGCGCTACGAGCTAATCGGACCAATCAAGCAGCGCCAAAAATGCAAATCAATGTGTCTTTTTTGTGTGCGATTGGTTCAGCAATCATAGAACCCGCACAAAACGTGACAAACAACTATGATGCCGCGCTTTTGACGCTGTCTGATTGGTCCGATTAGCTCGTAGCGTCGGCTGCGTCTGAATTTAAGGTGAAACGAAGTATAGATAAAAAGTCTTCACTGATACAAACTTCAAGACCCAATCATAACGCCCCCGTTTCCCACTTCCTTGTTAAAGGGGCTATGCAACAATTTTTTTACTTTGCGCAAATACCGCTTAGAACGGATCCCTGACGTTAATGACCTATGAAACACGCCTTCGTTTTTCACCCGACGCATTAGAAGTCCCAGAAAAAAATTAAAAAACAATGAGCAGCGTTCACGCCCTCAACTCGCAGCCAGAACAAGCGGCCACGTGATCTGGAGCCGATTATATGCCGCCAATGTTGATCATAGCCACGCGCTGGGGTTGGCAAAGCACAGGACACGCGCTGAGTTCCAGACATTGTTATGGCTCGGCTATTGTCGTCGTTGCAGCGATTGGACACGGGCCACTACTCGAATGCTTCTCGAGCTATCAATTATCACGAGCCTAAATCGAGTTCCCACGCAATGCTCGGGTCCAATCTATGAACCGCATTCAAATATCGTCATACGGGTGTACTGCGATCCCCGCGTTACGTCATCGAATTTTGCAAGGGAGAGATTGAATGAAAATGATCGCTTTTGTCCTTGAAATTACACCGCAACAAAGGAGTTTCTTGGCCAGTGGCATTGCATACGAGTATCCTTGAGTCCCACTAGTGCCAGTAAGCTCGTGTAAAGTGAAAAACATTCCAATTGAATATCGTTGCACAGCTCCTTTAAACAGATTTGTTTTATACCATCACGAGTGATTATCGACTAAGTCGAAACGCGCAAGCTACACAGCAGGATTTGTCGTTCAAAAAGCGCAGTCCGTGGCCGATTGCTTATCACAACCAGCGCTTCCAACTATCAATAAAACAAAACAGACGGGCCGCGGGCGGTTTTAAAATTCCAGAACGGGGGTGATACACGCTATCGCAACAGCGCATCCGTCCTTTCTGCGCAGGCGCTTATTCTCGCAGTGACTTGTGGAAGCGCCGCTAGCTGGAGCTGGCAGTACCAATCGGTCGACGGCGGCGTGTTCACGCTCATATTGAGGACGACTGTACGTGCTGTTTTTGCAGTTGCACCCTTTAGTCGTTAAGTAAATACTTTTCTAAGCAAAGCAAAGCACAGTTGCACCCCGAACACCTGCGCCGCTTAGCTCAATTTGTACAATATTTGGCTAACAATCATTTGTTCGCTGAATCAATTCCCGTCTGAAATTTAGATGGGCGCTATGAGCTTATATACTCTATTTATGAATTTAAACTTCATGAAGCGATCGAATATACCGATGACTGTCAAAGATTAATGTAAAAGCCTCTTCGTGAAAGTCGAATAATAAAACATATTCTGTGTTAAAAGTAGCTACAGTTGACGTGGGTCAACTTCGTACAGGCAGCAAACTCTCTCTCGAAAAAAAATAATTCTTGTTTCCAACAAACCATGTGCGGCATTTCGTGACGAGGTATTTGGTAAGTAGCGTCTTACAGCATCGTTACGTGGGCACACTTCACCGCAGTTAAGAGCCATCGCGGCCAGATTTAATTGCTGTTTATGATTCCCATGCAACCAGGGTATAGTTGGCGGTACTTGCTAAACATACTTAAGCGTAACTGCGGCCTGGGTTGCCCTTCGGGTACCTTTAATAGCAGTTCGATTTGACCTCAGTCACGCTTGACTGCGATTAAGGGGTACTCCGGCCGTTTTTTTGAGCTGCCGAAATTAATTGTCTTTTTTGTATACCCGGACATTAGTGTTTACGGTCTGTTAAAATCTATTGAGAAAACTGTAAATGAAGATGCCGAAACCAACATTCAAATTTCCACGCGCCCTCCAGTGATGAGACGTCCCAAATGGTACATAATTTCAGGTCGCGCAGGTAGTCTTAAGCAGAGTATGTCGAGCGTTTGTTCCTACTTCTCAGTGAATGAGCTTTCAAGCATTCTTTCCCCACTACCAAACGTCTTGTGTTCATTTGGGAACGTGGTGTACTGCCTACTTTGTACCATTTTTGTCGTCACACTTCGGTGTTGCCAGTAGGGGCTTTCGGCGTAAAAAACAAAATGAGAACAAAGAAAAAATCAGTAATTTAGCGAAATTTTGTTTCATTTTGCCACAATAGCTGTTTGGTACAGCCGTGTCTATTGGTGTGTTGAGCCGATCTTGAGGCAAATCAGCAACCGTAAAAAAATCTCTGGAGTGCCCCTTGAAGTGTGCCCGTGTAACAAGGGTATTACACATGAACCGCGTGAGTTACGTGCATTCTGCCTCTTGCGCATTTCATGCGTTTGTTTATCCCCAAAAGCACCCATGTGCTTGTGTTTCCCCCCGACCTCAACCAAGGACGGCGAGTGGTTGGCTGCCGCGTCATTGCGCATTTCCTGCGGATTTCGTATGTTGCCTTTCGATTAGTGTGTCCATCCTCGCGTTCCGATGAGCCAAAGACGCATTTCGGAGCACTTGCTCGCCGTAGACGCTCGCAATAATCCACCACACGTCTGAAGACGGCATCAAATCACCCCCTTTTCTTCCTACGCGATTAGCACGTGAACATCAAGGATCCTATAGGTCTTTGCGAAAATCGCCTTTCGCGCTCTGCCATCTTTTGTCTGCTTGGCTGTGGAACGCCTTCTGAGCATGCGCCGTTGCTCTGCTGTGCGGTAGATCAGACGCTGCGCATGCGCCCACAGCTCAGTGACTCGACATTTTTCGCCCGGGTGATAAGCGATGGAAAGGTCTGTAAACCAACACGCGGCCATGACGTCACACCGGTGGTGTGGCGCTGCTATTGGCCGGGATCACGCGCAGACGCTCCAAGTGGATCTGGTTTCTGCGCACGGGCTGTGGGCTGGTCTGTAAACAGCGCGTTGCGCTACACATGGCTCGCACTGACGTCGCGTCAGCGGCCATTGTGGTTGCCTCGCTGAATTGAGCGCTTATGTTTTGCGGCTTGCAATGATGGACCGACCTCAGACGCCACTGCTGCACCCCTAGACATCGGGGGAGCTGTTGTCTTTCCCCACACGTGACAACGCCGCTGGGAGGCTGCGCGAGCGGAGCACTAGATGGTACGAAATGTCTCGTGAACTGGCGTCTGCCTCCTATCGACCAACTCAACTTGCTGACGTCATACGACCGCGGTGGCGCTGCTGTCGGTACTGCGCATGCGCTAATGCTTCATTCCTCCCAAATTTGGCTTCTGCGCATGCGCAGTGCCCACACCTGTTGTGGGCAAAGCGGGCTTGTTTGTAAACAGTGTGTTGGTCTATAAGGTACAGTTATGGGGGCGTCACGCATGCGCGGAAAGCTTAGTGAGATTGGTCTATTTGCACCACCGAATTAGTTTTTTTTTGTGGAACAAAACAGGTTGGAATGACCTCCCAGCACGGTGCGATGCCGTCATGTGCAAGCCGTGCATACCCTATTCAGTTGACGCAAACTCAAAGAAGGAACCACGCTGGGCGTAGCTCTTTCCTCCTCCCCAAAATATCATCGGACTGTTGTGCAAACGCCAGAGTCACCTAACGCTCCGCCGCAAGAAACGAGCCCAAAACCCTCGCTGCAAATAGTACAATTCTAAAAAAAAAAAGAAGTACAATTGCGATAGAAAATACATTTCCTCGTGCAATTCTCGCGCGCACAGCCCGGAACAACGAAAGAGAGCTGTCAGGCAAAGCTGTCGACCAGAGCGGGCTCCACTTCACCTACGCCTTGCCCCGGGTCGCGCACTCCGCCGAAGTGGTCTTGGCGCGAGGCGCATTCACCGGAGAAAGACGCTTCGTTAGGCGCATTGTGCTCGCGGCGCGTTTTACGCCGATCCGGGCTCTTGTAACCCGTCTGTCGAGAAAACAGACAGGCGTGTCGCTTCCCCTCGCGCCCTGACCCTGTGTTTTGTTCGCGTCGTAGACAGCGAGGTTTTTGCGAGCCCGCACGCTCGAAAGAATCGGCTGCTACCCAACCTGCCGAGGCGACGCGGGCGTTTCCATTTCGAGCGCGTTTGGATTAGCTGGGCCCGTCTTACCGAACAACTCGTCGCGCGGGCTGCAGTGTCGGTGTCCCGCTGTTCGTCTGCCAAACCGTTGATTAGGTTAGGCAAAGTTGGTGTCGTGGCGCTTTTTGCTTAACGAGAGCGCGAAATAGAAGAAAAGGGAATGGGTGTCCAAACGCATCCCTCGCGGTTCATGGCGCATCGGCCACCACGTGTCACGTGCACTTTGCTTTCTCACTTTACTGCCCGGGTAGAAATTTCCGGGCAGGACATAGGGACAACTATGTTTTATTCGTAGAGGAAACTCTATAGAGCCACGAATTTTATGGCCTCGTTTGGTTTCCAGTCGTGAATACTTAAACACCATGAGTAATTTTGATGTAAGCCCTCTTAACTCAAGAAAAAAAAAGCGAACATTAAAATAGTTTGTTTACGCTATGTAGCGTTTTGTTCATATATTAGTTTTCAAAAAGTTGTATTTAAATTATGTACAGTGGCCCGAATGCGAAGAATCACAGAATTACTTTCTCCAAGACAGCTGGCGCGTTCACAATAAAGAAGTTCTGTAGTCGCGTCTTCCTCTATGCTCTGTGTCTCGATCACTTGATGGACTGTGGAGGCTGCGGCCCCCTCGACCCACTAAGAGCGCCGCAGCAAGACACGTGATGACACTACATGGTCGAGACTAGTGCCACTAAATAAGCTACGCTTCAGAGTAACGACCCTTGGCCATATTACGTCTTAAAATCATGGTTGCCAGTTATCTGAAGCTTTATCTGAAATCACAGGAAATGCTTTTCCGCCCTCCACAAATGTTTAAACAGTTCGCGACAGAGCAAAGCACTATTACATAATCTTCCTAACACCGAATCTAATGCCGAGGGAGTCCCACTTTTGAATCATGACGATCGGCAGTTGCGCCTGCTCTGCGTACAACCCAAAATGGCGGTGCCCACAACAATGTCGGGGAATGGAGTGCCGATACTCTAAGCGGAGCTCATTTATTGGCTTTAGTCGAGGCTACTGGAGCCTCGTTACCGCCACAGCAACAAAGCCGTCCGAGACAAAAATGTCGTTCTTGGCTTTTGTTTTCCTTTTAACAGCAATGGAACTCGCGCGATTCCATCAATAACGAGAAGATACGAAGAATAAAGAATAAATAATCGCAAATTCATGAGTTTAAATTATATATAGTGTAAACGACTTAATTTTCGCGAGGACCTAATCTTCGCGACTTTCACGAATCACCTACGATTCTCGAAAATAGGCCCCGCGAACAATGCCGGTAAAATGTAAACACATTGGAATTTATATTGGGAACTCACCGCGTCGCGAAAATTAGGACCCGCGAATTATTCCAAAACTTCAGCTTTGAGCTGAATCGCGAAAAATCGAACGCGCGAAAAATAAGTCGTTTACAGTAAACCAAAAAAACTTTCAGCCTTTCCACTGTGGTGAAGAAGGAAGACCAGCGGAGCTTTACAATGGAAAGTAATAGCCGGCCGCAAGTTGGCAAGCCAGAGTGGAAAGGCTGCCGCCATCTATGAGTGACGGTGGCAACCATATACGTGGCTTGCAGCCGTCGCTCATAAATGGCGGCAGGTGTCCAGAGTTCGGTGTCTTCATATCTTTGCGGGGGACACGATCCTGGGGAAACTAGCCCTTATCAGCTCCGCTGTAAAAAGTGACGCCACATCCGTATCCGCTCGATATTTTTCGCCTTGTAGCGCCGTGGTCGTTGGCGATCGCCGGCGATAGCAGCCGTGTAATCGGCCGTTTCCGCTTAGCACCCGTCACAGATTCGCGGCTAAATTGAGCGTATGGTTGTCTCATAAACTGTTCCCGAAGTGCTCGCTATTCTAGCGGACGGAAATGTTGCTGCGGTGGACGTTCATCCGAAGTTGGTTGGTTTCGGAGCAGACGACTCTTGGCTAGCAGACGACAGCCGGTTGCTCCGGGCCTCGCGCCTCGTATTTGGCGTAGTGACACAAATGCTCACCTGACGTTGGGTCACGTGCGTTCACTCCGACGCTTTTATTGGGTCGTGGGGCCCTAGCCTCCAAAGCTTGCCAAGTTATCAGGAAACGGAGTATTGGAACGCGCGACTCGCGCCTCCAGTAGCGATCGAGATGCCTGATGGGGCCTCCCTGGAAATTAAAACTTGTCGTAACCCTAGTGCAAACGCCATTTGTATAAAAAAACATATTGTGTCCAGTAAACACATATGAATTATACAAGATATATAAAAACATATAAGAACAATATAAGACCTATATAAAAACTATATAATTTATATAAAACCATATAAGGAACTTACTTTTCACAAGTTTCTTATATGTTCCTTATATGTTCTTCTATATCTTATATAGTTTTTATATGGTTCTTATATATCCTTATATACCTTGTATGATTCATATGGGCTTATTGGACACACAGAGTTTTATACAAAGGAGGTTTCTCAATAGGGAAGGTATCTTTCCCTTTTCGTGATGCATTTCAGACCGTATAACGTTTGACATTCCATGGTGAGAACGTAACATGTTTAATCGTTTTACATTTCCATAAAGCAGTAAACATATAAACTTGGCGAAAGGCCAATGATTCAGTAGAAGTTTCGCCTCTATCGCATCATCATTGCCTCCCGCCAGTCTTTGGTTGCGCCAGCGACGAAGAGTTGCCATAAGCAGAAGCTTCGCGCTGAAGGTGAAGCGTCTAGTAAACACCTAACCCGTAAACGAGAGAAGTTGCGAAGTAAAAAAAAAAAAAAATTTCGACGCCTGCGGGAAAGAGATTAAGAAATAAGCAAATAAAGTACAGGGTGCTTTCGAGCGCTGTTCGGGCGTGAGCAAATTTAGATAAAGAAACCAATAAACCGAGGGCAACGAAACATTTTACAAAGGCGTCTTTAAGGTGGAGAATGTATTATATTCAAATTTTACGAGTGTAGGTATCCTTTTATGCACACGAACGAAAACGGCAAAAATACTCTGCTTGAAGCTGCTACCTATTCATAAAATAAAGCAAACAGCATGAAATATGTACCGGCTGTCTGCGAGAGAACCGAACCCTGTTTTTCGCGCCGCAAAAATAAACTAGACATCGCGGAGAGCTCAAAATCCGTCATAATGTAGCTCCAGCCGTTCGAACAAGATCCCAAGGTTTCAGCACCAAACGTACTCTTATTCGAAAGTTATAAGCGACTTTCTGAATATTTCAATGGTAAAATGGCGGCCGTCGGAGCTTTCGAATACATGGCGCTCTATAGAGCCAGAAACCGAAAACGGGCAAAATGGGCCCCAGTTTACTATTGAAAATTTCAGAAAAAGCACTTTTAACTTTTGAAAAAGATCACAGTTGGTATTGAAGCTTTGGCATCTTATTCGAACAGCCGGAGGCTACGTTCCGACGGAGTTTCAACTGTCCGCAATTTCTAGTTTATTTTTGCGGTGCGAAAAACAGGGTTCAGTTTTCTCGCAGATGCCGGATGTCTAGATGAATATCCGAAAGCAGATCCAGCAGATCGGAGCGTGGTTAATACTATATGTGAGTAGCTGCGTCAATCAGAAGATGGAACTTCTCGTCAATAGAAAATGTTAGGCTTAATTTCTTCTTTGAAAACAACTCATAAACTTTGAGTATGATAAATCCACTCCCTAAAGACACCTTCGTGAAAAGCTCAAATGCGCTTTGTTTACTATTTACATACTTTTTTTTTACTCCTGACTTGCGTTCAAGAACACCCAGTAGATCCGTTCAACGTCCAACCTACTTTCGTCGGCAGATTTGAAGTACAGTCAGCAGCAGGATGAGTTGGCCTAGTTTTGTGCTATATAAACAAAAATAACATGTCACGCGGCGTGCCTCCGGCCTGCTATACTGTAATACCCCTGTCAGACGGCAATCTAAAGCTCCTTTTCACGAAGCTCTGTTATATAATCAGCCAGTCAGCTCGCTATGTTGAGTGCTCACGTGCCCTATGGCGTGCGCTGGTTCGCCGGTTTTATAAAGGAGCTTGTTCTAAAGGCCTCTAAAATGACCGTCTGACAGGGGTATATAACTACCTCTGTCACGTCGCGACAATTGGAAATGTGGCGGTTTATTCTAACGTCGTTTCGAACAGCTTGACGTAGTCGGGGCTCCTTGCGAAGCTTTAGTGGAACCCAGGCCGGAACGCCGCTGGGCAGGTTCACATTGCCCCACCCTGTATACTATATTGTATAGTCACTCCCGAGCATTTTCTTTTCGGCTCACAGACAACGAAATTGCGTCATCTACAGCAAATCAAGAATTGCGATCTTAATACGTTACGTAACTTGTCACTGCGTTACTTAACTTGTCAGTGCCTGCGGAGCCCCCTTATTTTTACGTTCTCTGCTAGACACGCTGAACTTAGCTCGGCGCAGCGTTGCCGCTTTATCGACGGGACCCCGTCGTCTTCTCGTCCGGTTCACGAGCATAGTATAGGGTAGGACAAACACGCCAACGATGAGCTCGTAAAGTCTCCTTTCCGCCGATACAGAGCTCCCGGATTCATTTAGTCTAGATTAGATCGGCCACATACTGGCGGGTTGTGGCTCCCCCGAAAAGGTTGGGGTCACCAATCTCCGGAACGAGCGCCGCGAAGTCTCGTTCCGTCGCTGCGGCTTGCACCACGAATAATGTACCGTATGCCACTGCCAATGAAAAATCTCCTCTATTTTATTCGCCGAGAAACTCTGGGAGAGGAGGATACGAGCGTGGAAGGAGAGGTCAAACACCGAGATCTGGTTTCAAATGATTAGTGGGTCGACCTAACGCTAGCAGCCTATGTCTCCCCTGCACTCGTGGATTACGTTCGGATGCCAGAGGCCAACGCCGGATGCCATGCGTTTGGCTGTCGCATTCGAACGGATTCGACGAGTGTAGCGGAGCAAAAGGCTTTAGCTTTAGCCACTCATCATTTGAACAAGATCTCGGTGTTCTTACGTTTTCTTGCGCTTTCGTCTCCTCCGCTACCCCAGTTTCTCGGCGAATAGGCTTTTTCTGTGGGTCAGGGCGCGCTGTATGCGGAGAGCAAGTCGTCTGCTTCTTACGCAGGAGTTGCGGTGACGTCAGAACGACGACGAGCTCTGATTGGCTTTGGTTGAAAGGATAGTGGGTAGACCTCATTAGTAAATGTCTTAAGGCCTATCCACTATTTTTTTTCAATCAGACCTTGGCGTTCTGAGATAATCGCAATCCCCGTGTGAGTAGCGAATGAACTTGCGCTTCGTATAGCATCCAAGAGACGCGACCAGGGAAGAACCACCTTTGCCAGCGTTCGCGAGAGACGAGCATTCAGTGCTGACGTGAAACGGCGTCCTAGAGTCGCATCATGTGCCATCCACGGAAGCAAACTAGCTTTTCTCAGCGCTCCTCAATGTCTGTCCACAGGCACTACTGTGCCCTGGAATGCAACTCCGACCGGTGTGTTTACTGCGTCCGAAAAAGTGGTCCCTCAACTTTTACCTGGTGACGTCATACAAAATGTCATGCCGTCGCCTGCCGCGATCCTGGCGGCGTCACATCAGCGTTAGTGGATGTGGCAGACGCCTGTCCCGCTGCAGGTCGCTCCCCAGCTCGACAGTTCATGGAAGCTTCGGCAGTCAGGAGTTGGAACGCCACGCCGACAGCGACACTCGCGTGCTTGTTTTTTCTTCTTTTTTTTTCAAACCTTAACCACCAGGATTGCGGCATTCAGTAACATGCCATTCCGGTGTTTGTGACGTCATATGTTACGACTTCGGGGCCACGTGTTCTTTGTGGACGGAAGAGGACTCTATATACACCAGCAGTGTTGCGAGATTGGGCTATATATATAGCCGAATCGGGCCACATTTTTTTTTTAGTTGGCATCGAAATTTTGTGGTTGGCTATGTGGCGATTTTTGGGCTATTCCTAAGAATGCGGCGAACTCTTGTCGAACCTCAGGTTTGACGTCGAACTTTGAGGTTCGACTAGTTAATTTTCGAACTTCTAATTAGTTAAAAAAAAAATGTTTCTCTTTTGGCTAGTCGAGAGGAGAGAGAGGACGGGGAAAGGCTTCAAACTTCTACAAACTTCGGGGTCTTCTAATGCACAGAGAAGCAATGCTTACAGAGTTCAAACGGTCTCCCCACAGCGCAGTGGAACAAATCAAATAAACAGAATGCACTATTCCCACAGGCCCGGTAGAGCGTCTTCTACCCGGACGTAGACTGCACTCCCCAAACGCAGCTTTGGTACCCATTGTGAAAATCCTTAGGCATCGCCCACCCCAAGAAAGGAAAACACAATGCAAAAATAGCGTGAAGCGGAACGGCAGACACTCATATTCACACACAAAAAAAACAGACGGTTGGGCTATTGGTATTGGGGGTTCTGGTTTGAAACTCCCGGTGTTCTGACTGTTCTGCTTCTGTGTTCAGTTCGTTTACTGTATGATAATATCTCCCGGGCTTCACAATACAGCTGTCTTTGTGTGTTTTGTGCCCCTGAAGACCTACGAAGGACGGGTCATTGTTGTACAAAATTTCAGCCTTCCGAAGTTTTTTTTTTTTTTTAGATTAACACGTAACATTATTAACACAAAAAGTGGCGCATCTGAGGGTTGAAAAAGAGAATGTAACGTCTTTTCTATGTGGATAAAAAGTCGTCAATAAAAGGCTTAAAAATCATTGTTGTTACCGTATTTACTCGTGTAATAGCCGCACTGTTTATGAAGAAAATATGAGGGTTCGCTTTTCCGCAGAGCACGCAGATTGCCAATCACCGCGATCGACAGCAAGATTAAGGCTGTTTACAGGACAGAGATAACTTCTTCGTGCGAAGATACCATCTGTGTAGATTGCATTTGTATGGAAACTCGTGTTCGCGATCTGGTTATTCACTATGTTATTTCTGCGCAACGCAATAATTGGCTGTATATGTGTTCTGTGGGAAAGTAGACGCAAGGACTTTCTTCATAAATAGTGCGGTTATTACTCGAGTAAATACGGTAGTCTGGCTATATTGGCTATTTTTTTACGGCTTTCGCTATATTTTAGTAATACCTCCCAGCCGTTTGGCGGTTTTTTGGTGGGACCATCTGGCAACACTGCACACCAGTGGGAGACGCGTTCCAGTCACAGTACAGCCACAAGCAGAGTGTTTGAAAGGACGCAATTCGACGTACAACAGAAACGCGACCTACAAATATCCCACTTCGCTCGTCTGGGGCGCTACCAAAAATTAGAGAGCTAGAGGTCGTTAGAGCAATTAGGCTTGGAATGAGCAACGAATTTCTCAACGAAGCTTTACAGCGTTCGCTTTGCACGCGGTGTCAGAACGGCGGATGTTGAGTTCGCGCTCAACATGAAGGTGCCACTGGGTCAAGTTTAAACCATAGCGTTAATATAATGTACAAAATCCCGAAGAAAAACTCACCGGAGAAAACCTCACCGGAGAAAAGCTCGCCGCAAAACCGGCAGATGCGGAGAAAAGCTCACCGATTTTTTTTTTTTAATTTCTCTTTATAGCGAGGCTGTCGAATAATGCGTCGCATACATTAATTCCTTACCAATAAAATTCGTCATATTTGTAAAAAAGCTAACGAAAACATTCTTTCTTTAAAACTATTCGTGAAGTTTATTGAGTATCTTGCTCCCAAATGAATAATTACAGGCAAGGGTTTTCTGCGGTTTATTTTGTAAGCAACGAAAGCCAAACTGAAAAGTCTATGAACTATGAAAACAAGAAAAAGAGAAAATTTCATAATGTCCACCTAAAACCTAAAAAGCAAAACTGTAAATGTCGAAAATCGGAAAGTGTATGCGGAACAACGCGGAGCCCAAAATTCTCTTTGAAGCTTTTGTTAACCTTTGAAAACAAAATAGAACGGGCAGCAGGATATCGAAATTTCTTTATCCCAGGGACATGCACGTTTTCTAGTCGTTCGAGCTGTTTTTTTTTCACACGTTGCCTTGGTGGGATAGGCACTTCTACGGCGAAACACCCATTACCTTCAGAGCTGCTCACTGTCACCGTTCACACTAAAATCGGAAGTAGGGGCATATTTTTTATTACGTTCTTACTTGTCCTTCTGTACTGAGGTAGCGAATTGAGCGAGTTGGTAAACGTTATACATAATGAAAGCAGCCAAACGACGAAGACGGAGTGAAGACAACAAACACGACAGGACGAAGTTGTTTTCGCAACTAAGGCTTTATTAGTGAAATAAAACAACGTAGCCGAAACTGATTACATCAACAAACAACCAACTCATTTATAAGGCACCACATAGTCTTTGGACCTGAAACGCGTCACAAAACGCTATTCATAATAGATTGCAAAAAATAAACCTCTTTATCTGTCCGAGCTACTGACGGCGCGCTGTCAAGCTGTCATTAAATTGTTGTCTTCTTCACGCGTGTCCCATGTTCTGATGTTACTTGCGGAGATATTAATAGACAAAATGGGTGATTACTAATTTATAATAAATACGGTAATAAACTTAAAGAATATTATGAAAACGAGGAAAACCTTTTATTGAAATGACGAATTCTAATTCTGTTAAATTTTTACGTTCAACGCAAATTCCGGAAGGCTATGAAAAAAAAAAAAATCTGTGATCTTTTTCCAGATTTTTTCAAGGGCCGGTGAGCTTTTCTTTGACTCTGCCGGTTTTGCGGTGAGCTTTTCTCCGGTGAGCTTCTCTCCAGTGAGGTTTTCTCAGCCGCCCGATTTACGCTAGAAGTTCAGCTGGCACTAGTGTGCAGTTACAAATTGAAATCGACAGTAACCAGTCGAAAATTAACTTCCGGTAATGGATTTCTACGGGGAAAAGCGGGTGCGTTTTTTCTTTCCGCTTAATTATAATAACTAATATTACAAATATTTAAAACGTAGTAGATAGTTTAGAACATTTATGAATCAGGTAAATGCAAATATTAGTCAGTAACAGCGTTTTTGCGTTAAATTCATGTTGTTGAATACAACTCTAAAACAGTTTCACACAAGCATTTTGTTAATATACCTTAGACTGATCGAGAAAATCTCAAAACAATCAAAACTAGAAAAGATAGGGGAAGAGGTCAGTCAGACGGCGTCTCAAAGCTCAGCTAATACGTTTATTCAGTAAACATCTTACATACACTTTGAAACCAAGGTCGTTCCCAAACAACGCAACAATGAGAGAAAAAAACCTTTTCTTCCTATTTATTTTATAACTTTTTTTTTTAACTTTGCAGCCACCATTGTACACACTTATGTCACGCCATGACCTTGCGCGGTCAGTTAATGGCGAACAAAGCTCACACTTCTGCGAACCTCCACCAGCCCGGAACGACCTTGCTGATCAAGATAATCGAACTGATAAGAAAACCTCAAAGAGAACAAAAAGACTCATTATCCTCCATGCTATATTAACCTTCACACTAAAACCTAACTTTCCAAAATATTATTGCACATCCACACTAAAAAAAGAACACATACACGCATACAAGGTATCAAAATAATTACAAACGGAGCAAAGTACAAGGATGCGTGGCTTCTACAGTTGCCTATTGACTTAATTCTAATTGCTGCTCTTACTACTCTTTTGCCATCATTGGCTTTTTTGTGCACTACTAGTTTTGTCTCCGACCACTGTGCCAAACAGTGACTGCATTTCTATATTATGTGTTGCTATTTCAGAATTGGCTGCTCTAATTTTTATGTTTGTCATATGCTCAGTTAGTCTATCATTCAAACACCTGGAAGTTTCCCCACATACTTAGACCCACACGCTAAAGGTCTCTCATACACTCCTCCTTTCTCACGGATGTAGCACAATTGCCTTGCGTGCAGAATCCCGGTCGCAAAAGCCTCGAGTCATTAGACCCACGTTTCAAAAACCCCGCGTTCAATTACCCCGTCCCGTATTCCCCGGGTGCCAAGAGCCCCGTCCTCTCTGCAGTGCCCTCATCTCAGCCTCTTCGCGCTTGAACCAGCATTGTCCTATCTCTAACCTTAATGCGTTGAGGTTTTACAAAAGCTCTTTAAAGTTAAAGAAACAATAAAATAAGGTTAACCTGAACCACAGAAAAAACTTAGAATGACGCACAAGTGGCCAATTGCATAAATCTGCATAACCAGCGATGCACTTCGTCGTCATTGAGGTATACTCAGACGTAGAATTACAGATTTTAATTACCTAGATTAGTGGTTCTCAAATGGGGGTCTGCGAAGTCATCCTAGGAATCCGCGAAGCCCTGCCTCCTGGCACTAAAAGTTGTCTTTTTTCAGATTAAAAATAAACGTGCCAATTCTCGGGTGAGTGTTTTCGTGTAGACGTCAATAAAAAAAGTCTACTTCATACTAGCCCTTAGTAATATTCACTTATTAAATCACTATTATAATTCATCAATAACATTTCCTTCTCCTCACCTTGAACGGGGTCCTCCATCATATCCGTCGATCCACAAAGGGTCCGCGATACATCAGTGGTTGAGAACCACTGACCTAGATGAATACAAATATTTTTAAAACGACGTAAGATGAATGAAACTGGTCTTTGGCTCTGTATTTGTAATAAGTATGGCGCCATAAGAGGCGGGTTGACAGTTTTGACAGAACCGTCGGAACTGTGAATTCGCGCGTGCTTCAGAGTCGACGAAAGCTTTGGTTCAATGCTTATTCGTAAAACTGTTACTTTAAGTGTTTTGCCAGTGACTGATGTTTTCTCTTTATTCTCACTTCTAACGTCACAAGATGTGACTGTGTATAGGTGTGCTTGAAGAACGGGAATCTTTATCAAATTATACCTTACTTGAGTCCTTGGTACGGCATGAATATGCACACTTAGGGCTCATTCACACTGGAAGCGGATCCGCGTTCGCAAAGCGGTTGCGAACGCGGTTGTATAAGGATTCAGTACAATTGCACGCGCATTTGATGACATCAAATGCGCGTGCAATTGTACTGAATCCTTATACAACCGCGTTCGCAACCGCTTTGCGAACGCGGAATCCGCTTCCAGTGTGAATGAGCCCTTAGCGTCTCTTAGTTAAAAGCAGAATGCTCCACCGTCGCTCTGAAGGCCCAACCACCTGACACGGGGGATTCGTGTCGTGGGCTTTTCAAAGCGGGGCCAAAAGGCCAGGGCGTTTGCCGCGGGTAATTTCACACTGGACGTTTGACATGGGGTGCTTTCGTGCACCACCCAGTTCTCACAAGGTACCGATTTCTCTCTATGAGCTTTCTGGCACCCATTTCGTTTTCTTTGAAATAAAGTAAGGTTACCCAACTTTAAATCTATATTGAAAACCTGATTTACAAAAGTTTTTACATTGTGAGAAATCAATTGAAAATATCGCATGACTGCGAATATTTTTTTTTATTTCTCTTCTCTCTTTTTCTTTGCCCTGCTCATAATAGTCACGTGCCTCCAAATGAGCTCTTCGTATCCCGCGATGCTCAGCCTCTCACACTGCCCTTTGACTGCCTTCGCTATAAAATGTACACAAGACCTGTTTAAATGAACTAACAACACCTAACAATGACCGAACAAAACCCGCTTTTACAGTCTTAGAGTGGCAGCTCTTTTTTGGAAGTCCCGGGTTAGGATTTGTTTTTTGATATTTCCAGCATAATGCTTCACCCGGATGAATGTGTAGATCTAAGAACTGCAGCAATTCATTCTCTGGCGATTCCACCATGAACTTCATCTTAGGAGTTGAGGACCTTTTAAGATTTCTAGCTTTTCCGCCATTCCAGTCTGAAAAGCACACACAACGATATCGTCGACATATGACGACACGGCTGTTCGAAGGGATTGTTTTCAGTCCGTCAATCACGACATAATCAAGAAAGTTTAGGGAAATCCCTGCTAACACTATTGCCACAGATGAACCAATGCAGACCCCTTTGTTGAAGATAAAACCGGGAGAACCGTTCCGCTCGAATCTCTTTATTGGTCTGCCCTCATCGTCCCGTGTCCCGAGCGTTTCTTCTTTCTCTTCTTTCTCCAACACATTCCCGCCCCGACGGCGAGAAATGGGGGATCCAAGGTGCGTCTAAGTTTCAAGCAAATGCAGACGTTGAATGGGCCTGCGAATGACCCGCTTGTTTGCCAGACGGATGTAGCATGCTCTAGTTATCCCGTCTCTGCTTGGAAACGTCTGGGTCACTCTGCCAAGTTTCCACATTAGGGGCGGCGTCTGGTCGTCTTCTACAATGACGATGTCTCCTCCTTGTATTCTTGATGCTTCCTCGGAAGGGCTTTCGTGAGCCAATGTAAGGAGAAGAAGATATTCACGTTTCCACCGCTTCCACAGTTGCGTTATGAGTCGCTGACGGTACATCACTCTTCGTCTCAATTCTGGGGCTGTAGAGGTTGGTACCGACCCTATCAACTTTGGTGGAAGGCTAACCGCTCGTTTGCCTATTAAGAGATGCGACGGTGTTAATGGTTGCGACTCATCGGGGTCCGTGCTAATGCGAGTGAGGGGTGTACAGTTTACGGCCGCCTCGACTTCAAAGAGGGTAGTCGTGAGTTCTTCATATGTGAGGCTTGTGCGTCCGAGCGTTTTCTTCAAGGCGTCCTTGATTGTTCTGCTGATTCCCTCCCACCATCCTCCCCACCAGGGGGCGTTTTCAACGTTGAATTTCCATTGAATCCGAAGTCCGCTCGAGTAGTCTTGCACTTCTGAACTGGAGAGCATGCGAAAGCGCTCGTCGCAGTAGTGGAAGGTGCGGGCGTTGTTTGAATATACTATAGACGGTATTCCTCGCCTCGAAACAAATCGTCGGAATGCCATAAGAAAGGTTGTGGTCGACATGCTGGAGACTAGTTCTAAATGAATCGCTCGTGTTACTGCGCAGGAGAAAAGAGCAACGTACGCTTTTGTTTGTGATGCCGCTCGTATGTACATGGGACCACAAACGTCCACTCCGATAACGTCAAATGGGCCAGTTTCTATTATGCGTTCTCGTGGCAGCGGCGGCATTGGTGCGGTTGCAGCCTTTAGCATTCTTCGACGACAAAGAAGGCAGGTGTTGATGGCCCGTTTGACATTCTGGCGTCCCTTGATAATCCAAAATCGTTCGCGTAATTTGGTAAGTGTACTCTGAACACCCGCGTGCAGAAGCCGAGTGTGCGTATGCAAAATAAGCAGGTCAGTGTATCTATGGCGTCCTGGAAGCAAAATAGGATGCTTAAGGTCGTAGGATTCATGCAGCTGTTGCAAGTGGCCGCCGACTCGTATAACACCGTTAGGCGAAAGAAATGGGTGAAATCGGTTTACATTTGACGTGCATGGCACTTGCTTTCCTTCGTTGAGAGCCACAACTTCGATTGGAAATCTCTCGTCTTGCACTCTACGGATCCAATATGTTTCTGCTTGAGAAATCTCATCAGCTGTTAGTGGTCCGGCCTTAGAACCTTGATGCAATGATGCATTTGTTAGGAACCGTTGAATCCATGCGGTTATTCGAATAACCCTGTTGATATTGCTGTAGTTGTGCAAATTCATCAACAACAAATTCGTCGGTGTGCCAGTGGTGTGTGGTACTGCCACAGGATTGACTAGGATGGACTTGTTTTGTTCAGACATGTCTACTTCGTGTGCACCACTGGTGACTGAGAATCGCGTTGGCCAGTTTAGTTTAGATAGTGCGAGCCATTTTGGACCGGTCCACCACGTGCTCGTGTGCAATAGAAAAGGGGCCGATACTCATCTTGTCGAAAAATCTGCAGGATTGTCTTCGCTTCTGCAGTGGTCCAATGCACATTTCTTCGTGCGTTGCTGAATTTCGGTAACTCTGTTTCTAACAAAGGGTTGCCATCTAGTTGCGTCACTACAAATCCAACTCAGTGTAACCTTAGAATCTGTCCAGAAATATGACTGTAGATTATCAAAACCTGGAATGTCTTGAATATAACTGTGAAGTCTTGCACCGATCAGACATGCGAGTAATTCTAATCTAGGTAAAGTTATCGGTTTTACCGGCGCCACTCTATTCTTGGCGATTAGAAGGCGCGTTTCGAATAAATCCTGTGACGAAGAGACTCTAACATATACTGCTGCTCCATATGCTCGAGGACTTGCATCGGTGAATACGTGTAGCTCCCCGCTGTGGCTGCCCTGGGATTGCGCGGGTCGCACGCATCGAGGAATTCTTAGTGATGAAAGATGGGTTAATTCTGTTCACCAGGAATTCCATTCTGTTTTCTCGTTTCCATGAATATCTTCATCCCAGAGTCGTTGTTGTATTCGTAAGGTTTGAAAACACTGTCTTGCACGAATTGTGAACGGTGCCAAGTACCCCAGGGGATCATACAACCTCGAAAATGCATGTAGTACCGAGCGCTTCGTAGTTAGTGCTGTTGTCAGAAAAGTAGAAACGTTCTGCGTACTCATAATTAGATCATCTGTTTTCGTGTCCCATGAGACACCTAATACCTTTACTGTGTTGCTTTTTGTCGCAGTGCTTTCGTGGGAAACTCCGTCTTGCCGGAATTGATCCATGAGAGATTTTGAGTTAGAATTCCATTTTCAGAGCTCCATGCCTGCCATTCACAGAATTGTTTTTGCTTCATGATACGCAATTAACGCATCGGATTCAGTTGGGCTCCCAAGAATGAGATCGTCGACGTAGAATGACTTTTCGAGGTGAACTGCCATTTCCGGGTATTCGTCTTCCAGGGATTTAAAGTGATGTTTCAGCGTGGCTGCTAGCAAAAATGGGCTTGAAGATGCTCCGAAGGGTACTCGGGTCATACGCCAATCAACAGAGGCTGGAATTGGTTGATTATCTGTTGGAAGGTGCTCTAGTCACAAGAAACGAAGCGCGTCCCGATCTTGTTGACGAATGCTGATTTGGAGGTACGCCTTCTGTATGTCCGCTATGGCGATGACCGGAGCACTGCGAAACGTTAGAAGCATACGAAGTATATCTGTATCAATCTTGGGGCCCTTGTCGAGAACACTGTTTAACGAGATCTTCCCGGCGGCATTCGAAGATGCATCGAACACGACGCGGACCTTTGTGGTGACTGCTTCTCGTCGAACGACGGCATGATGTGGTAGATAATATACGTTTTCTGACATCGGCTGTGATGGGCAAACACGTTCTGCGTGACCGTCCTGAAAATACTGCCCGATTGCGTTGTCGTACTCTAGAAGTGTTTCTGGGTGTTGGCTGAATCGTCGTAATTGTGCTTGAAGGCGTGATTCTGCCACGGTGCGGTTATTGTTGTCAAATCCCAAGCCAGGTGACCTTATCATGAGAGGAACTTCGTAACGGTTATTCACCTTAACGATGTTACTCTCAAATTCCAAAAGCGTCGAACACTCTTCAGTGTGTACTGTTGGTGAGTCGGTGATTCCAATGGAATCGTGGCGCCACATCTCGGATGGATCAAAATGGTTCTGGCAGTCTTCAAGCGGTTCACATGCCAGAAAAAGGGTTGTTATTGTCCTTGAAGATTCAGAAATTGACGATGTGTGTGTGCCTTGCAGCATCCATCCAAAGATGGTGTTCACGCCTGTAAGTTCCTCGTCGACGCGAAGAATTTCACCTGTTACGATCTTCCAATAATTATCCGAACCAACGAGAACGCCGATTTCGCTTCGCTCATTGGCCTTTGGAGGGACATCGGCAGCTACGAGCCCGTGAATCCGCAGCTTGTTTAGAAGCTCACTGCTGATGGGAGGTTAGCTCATGGTGCATAGCTCCGGAATTTCCAAAGCTTCGAGTGTGATTCGTGTGTCGTTAAATTGGCATAACATGGTTACCAGGACTCGTCGGCAATAGTGTCGCTTTGGAATGCGAGTGTTCCCAAATGTGAATATGGTAATCTCCTCGTTGCCGAGTACTGGGCATCCTAAATTTTCGGACACGTCACGTCGTACGAATGTTCTTTGGCTGCTACTGTCCATTAGGATCCTGACCAGGATGTTGCTCGAGTGTCCGATGGCCTAGACTTTAGCTGTTTGTAGAAGTATTGTTGTGGAATTGAACGTGCTCGTGGGTGCGTTTGACACGTGCGTTTATCGTTTGATGGAGTTATTTGGCATGGAATGACACGTGAATGCTCCGCTGGTTGTTTGGGCAGAAGTTGGATTTCCCTGCCAAACATCGCAAAGGATAGTGAGGTGGCGGCCATTGCAGCGAGTGCAGGCGAGATGTCTTGGCATGCGGCATTCCCTGGCGAGATGGTTGATCTTGCCACAGCGAAAACAGCGCCTTGCTATCCTCAGACGATGGCGCTTGTTTTCAGTTGGCAGTGTCGCTTGACAATCCTGCAGATCGTGTTCCGTCGTGTCGCAGAATGGACACGACGAAGTAGATGTGGACGATGACCCCGCTGCTAACATGTACGCTGATGGAAATCTGTGTTGCTCATTTGACTGGTAGTCCCCATGTCCTGGTGGTGCATTGTTCCTCAGGCTTGTTGTTGTGTGAGGTGCGTGAGATTCCTCTCGACTTTCCACCTGAATACGTAGAACGTTCATCATGGTTTTTACTTGCTCCGGTCCTGAGGTAGTGGGGTGGTCCATATCAGGATTTCTCAATTCCCCCTGCCCCGATTCTTTCATCTTTTGCCTGTACAAAATGACAAGATCTTGTGGGAGGGCCCGCATGAGCACTCTGTTGAGTACAACCGCGTACTGAGCGGGGGGAATTCCTAAATTCTCAAGGGAGTTTACTCGGAAGGTCACGTTATCATACATTTGCCGCAACTGGGAGACGTTGTCGGAACTCTTGATGGTTGGTAAGGCCAGAAGCTGGTCAACATGGTCATCCACTAGAACATCGTGTCGTCCGAAGCGCTCCGTTAGTACCTTGACTGCAACGTCGTATTCTTCTTCTGAGAGCCGAATCCATTCAACTGCGCGCTTGGCTTGGCCGGTGAGGTACGACAGAAGATACTTGAACTTTTCGATTTTTGGCAGATCCGGGTTGATGTGTATTGTCGCGTGGAAGTGATTCCAGAACCCCTGCCAGTCTCTGAGATTTCCATCGAAACTTGGTATTTGGAGTTTTGGTAGGGCTACGGTTCGAGGATACTGCCGTGGAATGGACGCTGCGGTCGATGCTTGGGTGGTAGGTTCCGCATTCAGAAGGCGACGGGTTTTTGACATAATAAAGCTGACGTTCTTTTCGTGCTCCATCTGACTGGCGATTTCGTTTTCGAGTCCTTCCTCGTCAATTAGCGCGGCGATTTCCCTATCTAGATCTTTCAAATGTGCTTGCCTTTGTTGAAGATAATCTGCCTGGTTTTGCAATTCGTCCTTGGCTGGATCGCGGCTGACCAGAATTGCCTCCATTTGCGAGATTGTCCGGGTGACTGCTGCTCGAGCGACGGCGCGGGTTCTCTTGGCTCTTTCCATCGTAGATCGTTACGGAGTCTGGTCTTCTCCCGGGTTTCGGCACCACAGTATGTTGAAGATAAAACCGGGAGAACCGTTCCGCTCGAATCCCTTTATTGGTCTGCCCTCATCGTCCCGTGTCCCGAGCGCTTCTTCTTTCTCTTCTTTCTCCAACACCCTTCTTTTAGCACATATTTCTTGCCCTCATACTTCAAAACAGTTGAATGAAGATAAACATCTAAAACCTCCAGAAAACTGTCTACGCAAGATCCAGAACCTGAGTGGAGCTTCGCAAAATTAAGCTCTGGCACTTGTTTCACATTTTTAATTTGTGTTTTTTCTCTAAGAAATAGTTCAAGTCCTTTATATCAAAGAAAAAATCGAATACTTTCTGACATGATAAATTTCCAATATACCGTTTAATTCGCTTGTGTTCCTTAGCCACAGAGAGTTTTCTAGCTGTACTTGCCTCAACCCTGGTTGCAGAAACGTGGACATTACCTTCTGCCATGATCCGTTTTCATTAATAACCATGCAAAGAGGAAACTTCAGTCTATGCTCTTTCAGAAAAAAAAAAAAAAAACACTTTAATCTTAGGGTGGACTGGCTTGAACTCCTAATTCTCTTCGCCTTACCCTCGAATTCTTCCTCTTTAAGAATCCTACAAATCTCTTTTACCATTTTTTTTATGTTTCCGGTCCATTCACAAAAAAAAAAAAGTTATCCAGCGCTTCCTTTGCCTTGCTCTGGTAAACTGACCTCGGTAAAATTGCGAACTTTCACTCTTTCAGTTTGTACCAACTCTAACGATTTTCCTTCCAACTGGTTTTTGAACGCTCTTAAGCGCCGTGCAAACCGTAGACGGCTGCCAGATCCCACATCCAAATTCCGCAAGAAAACCGGTTCGGGAAGAAAAAAGCATTACGTTTCGTTCCGATGCCTTTTGATTTTTGGCGGACGCCTTGCTCGACCAACCTTGTGAGATGGGAATGACGAAACCACTGGAGACAGCGAATCACACACGTGGAGAAAGAGAGTGGAGAGGGTGAAAGGTTTTTTGCTGGCTAGGGGAATAGCGACCCGAACAAGGCGCACTGCAAAGACAGTTTCTTTGGGTAACCGCAGCTCGACGTCACTCGTCGACGTCACCCAATCGGCCTCGCAGATCCAGTTCGGCTGTGCTCCGGCAAGGTCCGGCTTGTTTGTATGCGTGCAAACCAAAATCGGCTTTCGATGTGCCCGCCTCACGTCTTTTTTTCTTCCGAAATCGGATGTCGGACCTGACAGCCGATTTCGGTTTGGACCGGCTTTTGCATCTCTAAAGTTCTTTCATTCTGTTTGGTAATCTCTGCCCATTATTCTTTCCATCCGGCCTACCGCTTGATCCACGAACGCTGCCTTTTCGTACTGACTGACCACTTTCGCAATTGTTTGAATTAATGATGGAACATCCAATATTGACGGACTTGAGAATTAAAGGTTAAACATTTCATCTACTTTTAAAGCGGCGGTGTTAAGGTGGCCTTTGTTCATTATTTTTATAAACCCGAAGTTCATTAGAACGTCAAAGACCGGTGACTAACTGGTGGCGTTTGTAATGAAAAGGGTCTATAGTGCAGTGGGCAATTGTTGCAGGTGATACCCCCGCACCGCTGCCCAACCACCTTCACAGCGTGGACTTGAGCCCATAATCTTCTTTCCCGTAGGTCTCATTCTTTTCCGAGGGGATTCAAGTTAAGGGAAGGAATGGGTTGACACATTGAGGGTGGCATAATTAAATGACTGTTGCTAGTTGAAAGAGCTGTAGTGTCTGTCCTCGTTTCCTTGTGTTTCATTCTTTCGTGTTTTTCAAACTCAAGGAGAATGTTTTACAGAACCATACTTTACAAGGTGTATATGTTTGGTAGATGCGAAGCTGAACATGCGAGATATCGCGCGCAAGGCGCCACAGCTGCCTTTGCATGACGCTGTCAGTACTAAAGGACATAAGCGGAACATGCAAAGGTTTGGACGCGCAGATGACGGAGCCGGGTGAAGCCAGCGTCGCTTCTAATGTTCAGCCAGCCACTCGAAGTGCTAGCGTCGATTGTGGGGTTCGACTCAGAAATGTTTTGGCTCGACCGCAAAGCGCCAGCTTCGCAACTTATCTTCTAGAGAGGTTGCTTGAATCATCTTGGTGCTTAAAAGTATTGTCGCCAATTTTATGAAGGTTTATTTGAAGCCACAGCAATCGCTCTTTAACCACCCAAAAATGTTGGTCTGACAGACCAAACCGATATCTCGTGAGCTGTCTTACACAGTGCCTAAAGCTGACGAAGAGACATTTTAAGAATTCGCTCTGTTATAGAATGTTTGTTTTATTGGACATAGCTGCACATATAATAACTATCAGGACGGGTTTTATTATAATCCGTAAACGCGGCACATTAAAGTAAGCCTTCACCCGCTAAAAGTGGGCAATCCGAAAGGCGGGAATTCGAATACATTAACTAAAGAGATTGAGAAGATTGCAGTCTTCGGGGCTTGACCAGAAAAGGCTCTCGGTTTGCAATGACTTTGTTTTTATTTTTAATATATTTTTCTCGCGTGTGTTCTTTGTTCTTGCATTATCTAGTATTTCTTGCCCGGAGTACGACCACAGACTTGTTCTTCCGAACTGTTTTTCTGATGCGTCCGCGACACGCCTTCTGGGTGCCGGTTTCCCTTACTCCCGAGACCAGTTCAGAATCACCCAATACCCGTAAAAACTACATGAACACAAAACAAGCAGACAAAAACAAAACAACAAAGTTTTTTTGGGTGCATGCGGCCGCGCCTCGCGCCACTCTTTCTGTCTTGAGACTCTTTGTTTTGTCGTTTCGCGTTAACGTCTTACCCTCATTTCTGTGGCTCCCCACATGCTTACGGTTTTTTTTCGTCTTACCGCACTTAGAATTAACTATATTTCGTTCTCCACTATGGTGAGAGTGCGTTGGGAGGTACGCGCTCGCCGGACAAATCAACCGCCTCTCTTTCATTACCCGACCCCCTTTCTCTGCGCCTAGGTCTCGCTGAGAGCGTGATCACGTGACAAAAGCTAGGCGTATGGCTGGTCCAGCTAGCACGTAGCTTCCACCGTACCGTCAGCTTAGCGGCGAACGGAGTATAGCTTTTGCCAGCGCTAGGACTCTTTCCGAGGTGCAAGATGGAAAAAGTAGATGAGACAAAAAAGAAAAAACAAACACGCAAAAACAAGAAAAACAAAACCTGGGATATCGCGAAATTGGATGTGAAAACGCTGTATAGATGCTCCTGTTGTTGACACGGTGCGCCGGGAGTCCAGCAACGCTCCTACATATTGATAGCGCCACAAGCAGAGGCAACCGGAAGGAACATTTTTTTTCTGCTTTTGCCTGGAGTTGCAGCGAGGCCGCTGGACATGTGATCAGCCGCAGCGAAGTTTCCCGCCTTTGTTTCACCGAATCCCGGGCCATGTACAACGTTCGAGAAGCTTTTACAGGCATCTTGCTCGCAAATTTACCTCTCTGCCCGAGAAACACTTGTTTTTTCTTTTTTGTTTTGTTTTAGCAAACAGGAGATTAGTTTGAAGATGTATTCCATTTTTGACAACGGCTTTTCGTTAAGCAGCTTGCCCTAACAGACAAAACAACTTTGAGTAATTCTAACAGTAAGTTAATCACTCTTTTTCTTTCTTCACTTAAAACGTCTTTTGTATTCCAGACGCAACGCCGGTACCTGGACGGTCCCTCCACGCAAAGACGAACAATGGAAGCTATGGAATTAGGTATCAGCTCCCCAAATTATTACATTTTATTTCGTCACCATAAATTGAAATTGAAAGTACTTCTCGCAAAAACATACGCTTGTTGCTCGTGTCGTCGAGCTAATTATAGCAATTTGTTTTTTACTGTGGAAACAAACCATTCTTTTTAGTTTCATTTTTTGATGGTTCCTGTGGTTTTTTTTTTTTGTGTGAGTAAAGTGCTGCTGCTGTTGCTGTAGGTGGAAAAGGGGATTTTGTAAAGTCGTTCTTGTACTTCTGTTTTTTCTTCTTTTTCTCTTCGTGCTAAAGAGGAACAAATAAAATTTAAATAAATTAAATTGAAAGCAATTAACCGACGTCGCACGACATTAAAATAGAAGCAGGAGAGTGTATATTGTCACGAATGACAAGTGATGAGGCGATAATAACTGAGTAAATTGAACGTTTAATGGGGCGAACTTGTGCCCGAAAATGAAAATGAAACAGAAGATAACAAGAGAGCGTCGCGGGCGTCGAAGGCGGCGAAGCAGCAAGATCGAACGCTGAGGCGAAACTGACTGCGGCTCGCCACGCGCAGCCACTTATGTACACGCGGAGGGTTCTGGAAGAATCGGCGTAGAAGGTTCTGCGCGTAGCACATTCTGACCTCGAACAAGCAGCACGGTTCTCGAATTTACCAGAACATTACATTAGATGTCAAAAAAAAGGCGTCCCCGCGGCCAGGAATCGAACCCTGGCTTTTCGCGTGGGAGGCAGGCGCTATAACCGCTACGCCACGCGTGCGCTGCCTACTTGGCAAGCTGCGCGCGCGGCATTACTCCCCCCTTGAAAAAGTGCATCGCCCCGATGCAGCACAAAACAAACCAAACAAACAGAACGGTAAGCTAAAGAGTCATTTGGAACACATAAGGTCCACATTCCTATCGAGCGTAGTACGGCTTCATGCGCACGACGTGGACGACTTCTGGTCGTGGCGGGCGGCGTGATGAAGTCCGTGTTCCGTCGGGCATCACCTCGTAGTTCAGATCCCCGAGTCGACGAAGCACTCTGTAGGGTCCGAAGTAGCGCTTCAAGATTTTTTCGCTGAGACCACGGCGGCGGATCGGTGTCCACACCCACACCCTGTCTCCGGGCTGGAAGTGGACGTCCCGACGACGAAGGTTGTAGCGGCCCGCGTCGACGCGTTGCTGGTCTTGGATACGGTGTCTGGCGAGCTGGCGGACTTCTTCTGCCCGTTGGGCAACCACCTGGGCGTCGTCACTTCCGTCGACAGCCGGTTCGTGGGGTAACATCGCGTCCAGCATTGTCGTTACTTTGCGACCATGAACCAGTTGGAAGGGTGTCACCCCGGTGGTCTCCTGCACGGCCGTGTTGTAGGCGAATGTGACGTACGGCAACACCTCGTCCCATGTCTTGTGCTCCACGTCGACGTACATAGAGATCATGTCGGCGATGGTCTTGTTGAGTCTCTCCGTCAGCCCGTTGGTCTGGGGTGGTACGCAGTGGTGCGCCGATGGCTGGTGTGGCTGAGACGGAGAATTTCTTGCGTCAGCTGGGCCATGAACGATGATCCCCGGTCTGAGATCAAAACTTCGGGAGCGCCGTGCCGGAGGACGATGGACTCAATAAAAAACTTGGCGACTTCCACAGCAGTCCCTGCAGGAAGGGCTTTCGTTTCGGCGTACCGCGTGAGATAATAGAGAGTTTTAGGGAACCGGAACAAAATACGATCGATGAACAAAAACGATCGATACCTTGGATCGGGCGAGTCGACCGATCGTGTGCCTCTAAACGGCTTTGGGGGAACCGTATTTGCAGACGACAGCAGACGATCGGTACAGGTCGCGCCCCCTGGCAACGGAAACCTGCATCGGCCTCGTTGAAAATGTAGATATTTGGTTTGTTTGTACAAATCGCAGAAACTGAAGCAAATAAAAATCTCATTCTAAAAATATAGAGAACCTAAAACAATGTATACCTACTTATAGTTCGTCTCGTTTTTTTACTGGAATGAATGCGCTTCCGTAATACAAAACCTGGCGCTCCATGGCGTGTCGCCACTGGCGCTGCGAAGTTCTAAAATGTTCGTCTGCTAAAAAAGCAGACGAGCTTTCTGACAACAAAGACGCTCGTTCTTTTTGACGATGACTTGGAGTTGGCTCTATTCGGCGAAAACAATTTACAAACGTTCTTTTGTACGACTGTCTGCGCACTAAGAGAAGGCGCTTGTTGACGGCAAGGCATGGGACGTTCAACTTAGCGTCGATGGACGAGGAGGACGTCGTACGGCTGTTCAGGTTCACAAAGGAGGATCTGCTTCATCTCCGATCGGCGCTGCGCATCCCGGAGACGTTGACAACCAACGGCTGAATCTGGGTGTCAGGGACTCGTTTGCCACCGTATTTTTTTATTTTTTTTTTTCAGTTTACCCGATTTCATATCCTCGGGAAATAAAATAGTTCCTCGATCGTACGTGGTAACTTGTTTTGTAAGTCATACGTTCTCAGTGGGCAAGCTTTGGTGTTTTACATCAACCAAATATGATGTTTACTTCAACCACGTCCTGATATGCTGAAAAGTCGCCGACAGCAAACTCGATTTGACACACAAATAAGAACACGCTCGCGCGCGCTTATCATCAACATTCGAAGTCGTCTGCCAGCGATCCTGTGTCTTTCCCTCGAGGCCCACTGCAGGGTCGAGTATTCAGAAAGTTATGGACAAATAAAACTAGGAATATTAAATCGCGAAGAAAATACAAAAATAACAAAAATATACTCGCTTTCTCAAGTTAAGGCGGTCATTTTTCTTGTACAAAGTTTCGAGGATGTCAATCCGTTCCTTCGCTCCTCGCAACGAGAAGTTCTTTTTTGACGCCGCGTTCAAGCCTTTAAGGACGTCATTCCAAAGGGCCGGAGTAAAAAAAGGATTAGGGCCTAACACCTCCCGAAGTAGGAAGATATCATCTTTCGCTGAAATTCGCTTGCGAGGAGGAGGCGGAGGGACGGAGGTAGATACGGCGCTTATGTTGCTCTCTTACGGTAAAGATAGCAGACGATCACGGTCGGACGCCCGCGAACCGATCGTTGTGCCGTGTACGGTACTACCACGGAAAAAAAAAATTAATTAATAAAGGAAAACCTGTAACTTTACTGCTGTGCATTTATTAAAACTATCACCCAATATTTAAAGGGCTCGTTTCATAGAATATATATGATTAGCATTAGAACACACATTTTTAATTCATGCAAAATTTTTAGGCTAAAAAGTATCCAGATCCTTGATCCAGAAGGCTGCTGCTGACTCTGTTGACACTACAAATAACCCTCAGTCATAAAGCAGCTGTAAAAACGGGTGATAAGAGCTCGAAATGCACATCCCAACGTTCGTATAAAAAAAAAAAAAAAAAAAAAAAAACTTAAAATATAAAAAATCTTAAAATATAAAAAAACTTAAAATATGAAAAAACTTTAAATATGAAAAAACTTAAAATATAAAAAAAACTTCAAATATAAAAAAACTTAAAATATAAAAAAAATCTTAAAATATAAAAAAACTTAAAATATAAAAAAAACTTAAAATAGAAAAAAACTTCATATAAAAGCTTAATATAAAAAACTTAATATAAACAAAAAACTTTAAATATAAAAAAACTTAAAATATAAAAAACTTAAATATAAAAACTTCAATAAAAACTTAAAAATAAAACAAATTAAAATATGAAAAAAAAAGTAGAAGCCGCCGGATTCGAACTCTCCACTACCGCTCCCCTACGAGCTCACGAAATGGACGCTCCAATCCACTGCGCCACTAAGCAGTTTTTTTTGTTTTTTTTTTCTTTATTACATGGAAGTTATAGAACAAGAGAAAGCACATGAGCCAAAAAACATTCAAACAGGCAAACGAGCATAGTAATATACATATAAAGATAAAATGCTATTTACAGAGAACATTCAATCTACAGTCAACAATAGGCCTCTTTCACGCTGATGTCTTGATTAGATTATTATACAAAACTAAACAAATGATAATCAAATCTTTCAAAACCTAATGACACTCAGAACGCATCCAAAGTTCTTAGTATCACAGTGCTATATGCGTAAATAACGGAGGGGTTGACAATGGGCAAACAAGCAAAATGTTCAAAAATCTGGTAGACCTATGCAGGCGTCTAACAGTGGAAACCAATCAGGCTGGGATGGCTGTGCCGCGTAAACACTGCGCAGCTGAGCCATATTCTCCACAAAAATAGATTTTGTGGTGCGTGGCGCTTCCGCGTTTCTATCTATCATTCTACATCTCCACAAACTGTGGAGGCCTAAAATTACGAATGTGTCGTAAGGAACACTTTCCCCTTTTGAGAATGGAAGGAAACGGATAGTTTGATCAGTGATGTCGAGGTCTTTCTTTAGTGTTCGTTGAAGCACATCCCAGAAAAAAAAGGCGTCATTACAGTAAATGAAGCAGTGTTCTATGGTTTCTGGCTTATTGCATAGCCTACAATTAACCGTCCACGGCACAAATATCTCTCTACTATGAAGCCAAGTTTTAACGGGCAAGGTCGAAGTGTGCAGTTTGAAAAAGAACGATTTGGTTGATGGTGGAACAGACATCTTCTTTACTCTGTAAAGGACATCGTCTTGGGGATCGACAGGAAAGTGACTTCGATAAAGCGGGATAGGAAAAATGCTTTCGATTATTGCTGCTGATAGTTTCTTGCGTGTTACACTAAATAAATAATCTAATGAGAAACGTGTCTTCAAGAATTCAATTGTGTCCACAACCTCTTTTAGGAAGCCCCAAGGTCTTCCCTGAAAGGAATCATCACTGGACACAATTAAATAATTTAAACTTGTGGCCAGTCGTAACTGAAGAACGGTGTTGAGGAAGGGATGGTCGGCATTCTTAAAGAAAAAAAACCGGGATACTAATTGCCGAACAAATAGATGACACAGACTTAGTCCACCTGCCTCCAGGGGAAGGAAGAGGTTGTCCCTTTTGAGAGGCTCCCACGACGAACGCCAAATAAATGTCGCAAAAATTCGATGAAATTTTTGAATGTTTTTACGCGCACAATGCATCACCTGAAGTACATACATTAGCTTAGACACTAGGAACACGTTGCACACGTTTGCCCTGGTGAACATGGACATGTCACGTCCTTTCCATGCATCAGCTTTCCTCCTCAACGAGGTTTCCATTGACGTCCAGTATGATGAGCTACTCCTGATGTGTGAGAGTGGAACTCCCAGGTATTTCAGGGGACCACGATTCCATGCAATACCGGCAAAAAAGGGGGGCGTGGTAGCCCATGAACCATACCAAAATCCGTTACATTTTTCCGGGTTCATTGATGCTCCAGTAACACTACAGAAATGTTCCGTAACGTGGATGGCCTCTTCCACACTCTTCTTATCAGCACCGAAGATGGCAACGTCATCGGCATAAGCGAGTACCTTTACCTCAGCATTATTAAGTGCAAATCCTTGAATACTCTGACTTGCCAATATGCTCCGGCACAAAGGTTCCAAATATATGGCGAAGAGAAGAGGTGATAATGGACAGCCTTGGCGAACGGAGGCTTTTATGTGTATTTTATCGGAAAGCATGTTGTTCACAATTAATCTTGTAGTGCTATTATGATAACATAAGTTAATACCTTCGGACACTGTTTCGCCTACGTTGATGTGGCGTAGGAGTGCAAACAAAAATGCGTGGCTCACACGATCAAAGGCTTTTGACAAGTCAATTTGTGTCAAAGCAACTTGTGTGTTACTGTCAGAGGCACACTCAAGAACCGAGCGCGCAACGTGGATATTGGTTTGAATACTTCTTCCTCTTATACCACATGTTTGGTGCTCACCAATAAGGTCTTCAATTACTAGCTGGAGTCTGTCATTTAATATTTTAGCAAATATCTTGTAATCTACATTGCAAAGTGATATTGGCCTATAATTTTCAACTTTTTTCCTCAGTTCCACGTCTTCCGTCTTGGGTATTAGGACTGTATGGCAGTCGTAAAAGGATGGAGGAAGCGTCTTCCATTGGTAGGACTCATGAAAAACGTCAAGTAACACTTGACATAGTTTGTCTTGGTATTTCTTATAAAACTCTCCGCTAAGCCCATCGGGTCCTGGTGTTTTGCCATTTTGAAGAGAGTCGATTGCGGCCTTGACTTCATCTAAAGTTATAGGGCCTTCTATGATCTTTTTATTGTCTTCACTAAGTGCAGGCATCAATGATAACAAGTTATCTACATCCTTTGCATTGCCTGTGTGAATAGCCTTGCCAAAAATGCTTAAATAGTAGATTTGAAATGCTTTAACAATCAAGGTTGGCTCCTTGATAGTTATGCCTTCTTGATCTATTTCTAATATTTCTTTCGATAGGGCATATCGCCTCTCATCATCCAGGGATCGTTTGGTGGGTTGCTCGCCAAGCAAAAACTTTTTCGTGCGAGAACGTATTACAGCTCCACGATATCTTTCTGCCTCGAATTTTTGAAGCTGTGCTCTGGTGACATTGATGTCGTCATTGTGAAAACCGGGATTGATGCTTTCCATCTCATGGAATAACGAGAGAGTTTTATGGAGTTCGCGCTGTTCCTGTTTGTTTTCGTAAGATATTGTTGTAGAGCGTTCAATTGCCAAGTTTTTTACCTCTTGCTTAAAACTGTCCCATATTGCAAAAATATGCATATGACTATTTTTAAGGCTCTCTGACAGAATTAATGAAACACCTTTTGAAAACTTCTCATCCTTTAAAAGCTTCACATTAAGTTTCCACAGTTCCCATTTGGGCCGAAAAACACGGAGAGTTTTGGTCCCGAAGCTAACAGAAACTAAACAATGGTCAGAAAAGAACACCGGTTTAACGCTATAGTTGTTCATTAAATTAAATGCATCGCCTGACACATATATTCTATCAAGACGAGCGTGTGAAACACCTTGAAAGTGGGTGAAGCGTATTGATTGGTCTTTCCGACATGCCACATCTACAAGGTTGCGCTCCTGCAGTATGTCAATGAGTAACGCAGAGCTTTTGTCATACCGTGTCTGCTGTAGCGCACGGTCTTCTGCGCTACAGACGCAATTAAAATCCCCCATTAGTACAACTATTTTGTCGGTGTTCAGAAAATGTGCTAGAAACTGGAAGTAAGAAGTCCTTCCATTCACCGTATTAGGAGCATATATACAAATAAAACGCCAGTTGATCTGTCTTAAAGAAAGGTCACATAAAATGAGACGCCCTTCCTGGTCACTGGTCAAGGAAACAGACGGATAGCCAAGCTTTTTACGAAGAAACAGAAAACAACCGGCAGAAAGGCCTACTGCATGACTCACACATATCTCGAAGTCATTCCGAAAAGGCTCTAAAGCCTCTGCCACGTCTTCCTCTGATGACAATTTTGTTTCTTGTATTGCGGCTATGTCAACATGCTCGTGATTCAAGAGCCTTAGAAGTTGGTACTGTTTCCTTTTAGACCTTAAGCCCCTTACATTTAACGTTAAAAAATGCAAAGGCAGGGCGGATTTTATGAGGGGCATTAGGGTGAGCTAAAGCCCCTCATGACCGTCTTCAAGCGTCTTATGGCTACTTTGTTTTCGATACGGCTGATGTCTGGGTCCTACCTGTTTTCTATCTTTTCTCGATTTCGCGACAGGCCCTTCATCAGCTACAACAGTGTCAGACTGATAGCCGAGTCCTTCTGAAAGATCTTGCGGTTTCAGCGCGTCTGCATCCAACCCGATGGTCGTTGGTGCTACCTCAAAGGTGGTGGTGTCGTCTCCACTTGCTGTAGCATCCTCCCCGACGACCGTGGTTGTTGACGAGTTGTCGTCATCATCGTCAGGTGGGGGGGATGGTTCAGGGAGGAGTTCTGGATCGTTTTCCGTGGTTTGGGGGTCGATCACTGCTGCTGGTAGGTCACCTTCTGCTTGGCTCTTAAAGGCTTCTGCGGGTGGTGTGTGCCCGGAAGCATCGACAACCTCCGAGACATCCATCAGGAGCTCAGACTGTTCCTCTTCGTCCTGGGATATCGTTCCGCGAAGCTTGCTTGCATAAGTTGTGACGCAGTCGTCTGCGGTGTGTCCGTAGCGTTTACATTCCGAGCAGCGCGGTGTTCTGCACTGTCGGCGGACGTGTCCTACCCTGTTGCACCTCAGGCACAAGGGGGGTCTTCCTGGAATAAGGATGAGAGATTGACATCCATACACTTTAAGTAAAAATGGAATTCTCTCCGTGGTGATTCCTTCATGCAGGGTAATGTTAACTTCCCTGTTGAGGGTGTCCATGTGCTCCATGCCGGGGCACCGCCACTTCTCTCGGCTGATGTTACGGACTGTGCCGTAAGGCGCTAGAGCTTCGATGATACGCCTATCTTCGAGGTAGTCCGGAAGCCAAATAAGCTTGATCTTGAGGTCCCGGGTGTCTGGGTCAAGGACAAGGCATTTCTTGCCTTTCACGACCAGCTCACCACGACTGCAAAGCTTCTCTTTGGCGAGGGCGTTGACGCAGGTCACCATCCACACATGACTCATCTGAAATTGTCCGGTGGCTTTGACATCTTTCAGGTCGATGACATCTTTGATGGCGTCTCGAAAGTCAGGGGCCGTGTATGGCCTAGCAGTCAGATCGGCGTGAAGAAATACGGAGTTGAGGACGATGTTGCCGGTTGGCAGACGTGGAAGTATGACCTTATATTCGTTGGAGACGACATCCGAAGATTTAGAAATAACTCGGCCAGTGGCCGATGCGGTGTTTCCACCAGAGAGCATTTTTCCACGGCCGTTCGCAACGGCGTCTTCTTCTTCCTGCGCCACTCAGCAGACAGTTCTCGCTGCTGCTAAACATTAATTTATTTCTATCGAGGATGTCTTATTGCGTTTCGATTTGTATTCTCTTTTTTATTTGCTGATTCCAACTTTATGCACTTGCTGTCACATATGGCGCTCCTGCTAGGTACTACCACGAGTTATTTTATTCATGCTTGAAGCCACGGCACGCTCTCTCCGCCAGCGAAATAGCCGTTTTGCTAACCAAGCGAGACCGTCCATGTCGGCCATTGGTCGTGCCGGTCGTGCCTTACGGTTCGAGCAGCGCATTACGGTAAGATCGCGGAACACAAGCGCATGCGCACTTCGTACCGGAGGGCCCATCGTACCGTATCGGATGTGCAAAAACGGTTCCCTAAAACTCTCTAATAGAGAGTTTTAGGGAACCGGAACAAAATACGATCGATAAACAAAGACGATCGATACCTTGGATCGGGCGAGTCGACCGATCGTGTGCCTCGAAACGGCTTTGGGGGAACCGTATTTGCAGACGAAAGCAGACGATCGGTACAGGTCGCGCCCCCTGGCAACGGAAACCTGCATCGGCCTCGTTGAAAATGTAGATATTTGCGTTTGTTTGTACAAATCGCAGAAACTGAAGCAAATAAAAATCTCATCCTAAAAATATAGAGAACCTAAAACAATGTATACCTACTTATAGTTCGTCTCGTTTTTTTACTGGAATGAATGCGCTTCCGTAATACAAAACCTGGCGCTCCATGGCGTGTCGCCACTGGCGCTGCGAAGTTCTAAAATGTTCGTCTGCTAAAGAAGCAGACGAGCTTTCCGACGACAAAGACGCTCGATCTTTTTGACGATGACTTGGAGTTGGCTCTATTCGGAGAAAACAATTTACAAAACGTTCTTTTGTACGACTGTCTGCGCACTAAGAGAGGCGCTTGTTGGCGGCAAGGCATGGGACGTTCAACTTAGCGTCGATGGACGAGGAGGACGTCGTACGGCTGTTCAGGTTCACAAAGGAGGATCTGCTTCATCTCCGATCGGCGCTGCGCATCCCGGAGACGTTGACAACCAACGGCTGAATCTGGGTGTCAGGAACTCGTTTGCCACCGTATTTTTTTTATTTATTTTTTTTTAGTTTACCCGATTCATATCTTCGGGAAATAAAATAGTTCCTCGATCGTACGTGGTAACTTGTTTTGTAAGTCATACGTTCTCACTGGGCAAGCTTTGGTGTTTTACATCAACCAAATATGATGTTTACTTCAACCACGTTCTGATTTGCTGAAAAGTCGCCGACAGCAAACTCGATTTGACACACAAATAAGAACACGCTCGCGCGCGCTTATCATCAACATTCGAAGTCGTCTGCCAGCGATCCTGTGTCTTTCCCTCGAGGCCCACTGCAGGGTCGAGTATTCAGAAAGTTATGGACAAATAAAAATAGGAATATTAAATCGCGAAGAAAATACAAAAATAACAAAAATATACTCGCTTTCTCAAGTTAAGGCGGTCATTTTTCTTGTACAAAGTTACGAGGATGTCAATCCGTTCCTTCGCTCCTCGCAACTAGAAGTTCTTTTTTGACGCCACGTTCAAGCCTTTAAGGACGTCATTCCAGAGGGCCGGAGTAAAAAAAGGATTAGGGCCTAACACCTCCCGAAGTAGGAAGATATCATCTTCCGCTAAAACCCGCTTGCGAGGACGAGGCGGAGGGACGGAGGTAGATACGGCGCTCATGTTGCTCTCTTACGGTAAAGATAGCAGACGATCACGGTCGGACGCCCGCGAACCGATCGTTGTGCCGTGTACGGTACTACCACGGAAAAAAAAATTAATTAATAAAGGAAAACCTGTAACTTTACTGCTGTGCATTTATTAAAACTATCACCCAATATTTAAAGGGCTCGTTTTATAGAATATATGTGATTAGCATTAGAACACAAAATTTTTAATTCATGCAAAATTTTTAAACTAAAAAGTATCCAGATCCTTGATCCAGAAGGCTGTTGCTCAATCTGTTGACACTACAGATAACCCTCAGTCATAAAGCAGCTGTAAAAACGGGTGATAAGAGCTCGAAATGCACATCCCAACGTTTGTATGGAAAAAAAAAAAACTTAAAATATGAAAAAAAAACTTAAAATATAAAAAGCTTAAAATGTAAAACTTAAAATGTAAAAAAACTTCAAATGTAAAAAAACTTAAAATATAAAAAAAACTTAAAAAATAAAAACAAATTAAAATATGAAAAAAAAGGTAGATGGGCCAGCCGGGTTTGAACTCTCCACTACCGCACCTCTACGAGCTCACGTAGGGACGCTCTAATCCACTGCGCCACTGAGCTTTTATTTTTTTTTTTTTTTTTATTTATTCCCGACATTGACTTAATGGAACCAAAAAGTACAGTGCTGTAAAAATGCCGTCAATCGCTTACCAACTGACGTAGCAGACAGTTCTCGCTGCTGCTAAACATTAATTTATTTCTATCGAGGATGTCTTATTGCGTTTCGATTTGTATTCTCTTTTTTATTTGCTGATTCCAACTTTATGCACTTGCTGTCACATATGGCGCTCCTGCTAGGTACTACCACGAGTTATTTTATTCATGCTTGAAGCCACGGCACGCTCTCTCCGCCAGCGAAATAGCCGTTTTGCTAACCAAGCGAGACCGTCCATGTCGGCCATTGGTCGTGCCGGTCGTGTCTTACGGTTCGAGCAGCGCATTACGGTAAGATCGCGGAACACAAGCGCATGCGCACTTCGTACCGGAGGGCCCATCGTACCGTATCGCATGTACAAAAACGGTTCCCTAAAACTCTCTAATAGAGAGTTTTAGGGAACCGGAACAAAATACGATCGATAAACAAAGACGATCGATACCTTGGATCGGGCGAGTCGACCGATCGTGTGCCTCGAAACGGCTTTGGGGGAACCGTATTTGCAGACGAAAGCAGACGATCGGTACAGGTCGCGCCCCCTGGCAACGGAAACCTGCATCGGCCTCGTTGAAAATGTAGATATTTGCGTTTGTTTTGTACAAATCGCAGAAACTGAAGCAAATAAAAATCTCATCCTAAAAATATAGAGAACCTAAAACAATGTGTACCTACTTATAGTTCGTCTCGTTTTTTTACTGGAATGAATGCGCTTCCGTAATACAAAACCTGGCGCTCCATGGCGTGTCGCCACTGGCGCTGCGAAGTTCTAAAATGTTCGTCTGCTAAAGAAGCAGACGAGCTTTCCGACGACAAAGACGATCGATCTTTTTGACGATGACTTGGAGTTGGCTCTATTCGGAGAAAACAATTTACAAAACGTTCTTTTGTACGACTGTCTGCGCACAAAGAGAGGCGCTTGTTGGCGGCAAGGCATGGGACGTTCAACTTAGCGTCGATGGACGAGGAGGACGTCGTACGGCTGTTCAGGTTCACAAAGGAGGATCTGCTTCATCTCCGATCGGCGCTGCGCATCCCGGAGACGTTGACAACCAACGGCTGAATCTGGGTGTCAGGAACTCGTTTGCCACCGTATTTTTTTTTATTTATTTTTTTTTAGTTTACCCGATTCATATCTTCGGGAAATAAAATAGTTCCTCGATCGTACGTGGTAACTTGTTTTGTAAGTCATACGTTCTCACTGGGCAAGCTTTGGTGTTTTACATCAACCAAATATGATGTTTACTTCAACCACGTTCTGATTTGCTGAAAAGTCGCCGACAGCAAACTCGATTTGACACACAAATAAGAACACGCTCGCGCGCGCTTATCATCAACATTCGAAGTCGTCTGCCAGCGATCCTGTGTCTTTCCCTCGAGGCCCACTGCAGGGTCGAGTATTCAGAAAGTTATGGACAAATAAAAATAGGAATATTAAATCGCGAAGAAAATACAAAAATAACAAAAATATACTCGCTTTCTCAAGTTAAGGCGGTCATTTTTCTTGTACAAAGTTACGAGGATGTCAATCCGTTCCTTCGCTCCTCGCAACTAGAAGTTCTTTTTTGACGCCACGTTCAAGCCTTTAAGGACGTCATTCCAGAGGGCCGGAGTAAAAAAAGGATTAGGGCCTAACACCTCCCGAAGTAGGAAGATATCATCTTCCGCTAAAACCCGCTTGCGAGGACGAGGCGGAGGGACGGAGGTAGATACGGCGCTCATGTTGCTCTCTTACGGTAAAGATAGCAGACGATCACGGTCGGACGCCCGCGAACCGATCGTTGTGCCGTGTACGGTACTACCACGGTAAAAAAAAAAAAAAAAAAAATTAATAAAGGAAAACCTGTAACTTTACTGCTGTGCATTTATTAAAACTATCACCCAATATTTAAAGGGCTCGTTTTATAGAATATATGTGATTAGCATTAGAACACAAAATTTTTAATTCATGCAAAATTTTTAAACTAAAAAGTATCCAGATCCTTGATCCAGAAGGCTGTTGCTCAATCTGTTGACACTACAGATAACCCTCAGTCATAAAGCAGCTGTAAAAACGGGTGATAAGAGCTCGAAATGCACATCCCAACGTTTGTATGGAAAAAAAAAAAAAAACTTAAAATATGAAAAAAAAACTTAAAATATAAAAAGCTTAAAATGTAAAACTTAAAATGTAAAAAAACTTCAAATGTAAAAAAACTTAAAATATAAAAAAAACTTAAAAAATAAAAACAAATTAAAATATGAAAAAAAAGGTAGATGGGCCAGCCGGGTTTGAACTCTCCACTACCGCACCTCTACGAGCTCACGAAGGGACGCTCTAATCCACTGCGCCACTGAGCTTTTTTTTTTTTTTTTTTATTTATTTATTCCCGACATTGACTTAATGGAACCAAAAAGTACAGTGCTGTAAAAATGCCGTCAATCCCTTACCAACTGACGTAGCAGACAGTTCTCGCTGCTGCTAAACATTAATTTATTTCTATCGAGGATGTCTTATTGCGTTTCGATTTGTATTCTCTTTTTTATTTGCTGATTCCAACTTTATGCACTTGCTGTCACATATGGCGCTCCTGCTAGGTACTACCACGAGTTATTTTATTCATGCTTGAAGCCACGGCACGCTCTCTCCGCCAGCGAAATAGCCGTTTTGCTAACCAAGCGAGACCGTCCATGTCGGCCATTGGTCGTGCCGGTCGTGGCTTACGGTTCGAGTAGCGCATTACGGTAAGGTCGCGGAACACAAGCGCATGCGCACTTCGTACCGGAGGGCCCATCGTACCGTATCAGATGTGCAAAAACGGTTCCCTAAAACTCTCTAATCTGTGGCGACGATAATCCATCGGTTTCCTTGCGTCGATGGTGGGAAAGGACCAAGTAGGTCCATTCCGATCTGCTGGAACGGTGCACTCGGGGGAGCAATCGGCTGCAGGAGACCTGCCGGCTTCGTCGGCGGTTTCTTGCGTCGCTGGCACTCGTGGCACGAACGTGTATAGAAATGAACGGTCTTCGGCAGCTTGGGCCAGGCATTCTTTCTCAGTTGTGGAGTAATTTCTCTCCGCCTTGGACAATGTCCGACTTGCGTAGGCGATGACTCGCTCGGTGCCTTCTTGCACTTGAACCAGTACCGCGCCAAGTCCTTCGTTACTTGCGTCCGTATGAATCTCGGTTTCCGCGTCTTGATCGAAGTGTCCAAGAACAGGAGGAGTCTGGAGTCGTTGCTTCAGCTCGTCGAATGCGTGCTGCTGCTCCTCGGCCCATTCGAACTTCTCGGCGTCCTTCGTGAGTTTAGTGAGCGGTGCGGAAATCCTTGCGAAATCCCGAACGAAGCGTCGATAGTAGGCACAAAGACCAAGGAATCTTCGCAAAGCCTTCTTGTCTGTGGGCGCTGGGAATGCCGCGACGGCGCGAGTCTTTTCGGGGTCTGGACGGACGCCTTCGTTACTAACCACGTGACCTAGGAATTTCAGTTCGTCATAGGCGAACCGGCACTTTGACGGCTGGAGGGTGAGTCCGGCGGTCTTTATGGCTTGGAGAACAGCTCGGAGTCGTCGCAAGTGCTCGTCGAAGTCAGTTGAAAATGCTACGACGTCGTCAAGGTAGACGAGACAGCTCTGCCACTTCAGCCCTGCGAGTACGGTGTCCATGACACGCTGGAAAGTTGCTGGTGCCGTGCATAGTCCGAAGGGCATAACCTTGAACTCGTACAGTCCATCAAGCTGCGCGCGCGGCAATATGACTGTTAGTTTTTGAATGACGCTCGTGTCTGTCGTGTGATGTGTTTGTATCTCTCCCGAATTAAGTTCAGAATTAATTCCAAGAAGTTTGTTAAGCGACCGTTTTTACGCTTTAGGGTGTTTTACCGGCCACGAGACGAGCACAAAAACACAAGCGACTCTGCAGACGATTCATCGGAAGAAAATACAAAAAAAAATGTATCCTTCTAGGACGGACATGGAAAAAAAAACTGTGACTGCTCCGAGCAGTTGGCAAACGATGAATTATTTATTTATTGATGAGCATCTTCTTCATGGTTTGCAAAAAAATGAGAACACGACATTATCAACCTCCTCCACATAAAAAGCATGCAGATAATATAATTTGAAAGTAAAAGTAAAGTTCATTCACATGTAGTTGTGCAAAATTGCAGGTGGGCGCCTCTGTCTGGAAAACCATTTCCGCCTGTACTTTTGAAGTTGCTGCTGCCACTTACGTCAGTAAAGGTTTTAGCGCTGGCTCTGGAAACTGGGTAACCAGTTGCTCTACATACAAGTCGGTGTCGTTGGCTCCAGGGATGGGCTTCAAGTGCAGTGGCCGGTTACCTCTCCCAGCGAGGCTTTCCACAGGGACCAGCACTAAATTTGAAGCATTCCAGCCCCTACCATCTTTCAGCCGGAACGTACCTGGAAGCAACTGCTCGATGATTTTTAGTGACTTGGAGTAAGACAGGTTTCCCCTTCTGACGCTTGTGGGCTTACGAACTCGCACGTAGACCCCTTCCTGAAACTTAAAGTCTTGGCACTTCTTTTCTCGTCAATGTAGGTCTTCACTAAACGCTGCTTGTCTTGACCTCGAGCCCATATTTGTCTCATTACCCTAGACACCTTTGAAAGAAGTTAATTGAAGGCTCGCCGGTGACGTCGGGGTGGGTTCTGCGCTGGTGACCACAAAGCATTGCAGCGGGCTACACTCCGGTGGTTGCATGTGGAGTGGACCTGTATATTCCAAAGTAGTCTATGATTTCTTCTTTCGGGGGGCGTACTTCGAGTAGCGAGAGCTGAATAAGGTCTTTCAGGCTCTAATTAAACCGTTTGACCAAACCATTGATGTGTGGGTAGTACACTGATGAGACACAGTGAGTTATACTCTTTCCGTTAGAAAGCTTTCGAACAACTGCGACTTAACGTGCGGCCTATTATCCGTACGGTGTTCTTCCAGATAGCCCTCTCGACTAAACACAGTCCGCAGGAAATCAATCCCAGCCTCTGGTGTAACCGAGCTGAAGAAACACATTTTCGGCCACTTGGTGTGATATTCCACTAGAGTGATGACGACCTACGACATGCACCAGCCAACTTCAGCGGACCCACGATGTCTATAGCCAGCTTTTGTCAGGGCTGTTCCGGGAAGGCGACTGGATGCAATAGTGCAAAAGCAAGCTTTGGAGACTTGTCAGCCGTTTGACATACGTGACAGCTCCTTTCAGCATGTTCGATTTGCCGGTTCATACGTGGCCAACAAAACTGGGTCCGCGGTCTTTGTTTCGTCCTCACGATGCCAAGCTGTGCTTCATGTGCAAAATAAATAAACCCAGGTGTCGGCGACGTCAGCCGAACAACCTTGTCTTCACGGAAGACATACTTTTTATGAGAGACAATTCCGCTTGCAGCTGGAAAAAAGGCTGCAGTTTTTGGTTCAAACCGCTCCTGGACAGCCATCCTGTCTCGATGTACTTGACCACAGACTGTAAAGCAAAATACTTGGCCGTCGTTGTTTGAACTTTTTCCTTAGTGATGCAAGATTCTACCACAGTGACAACCTTTTTCGTACAGGGCTGGCTCTGTTGCAGACACGATGGGCAACCAAAAGTAGATATCTGCAACAACATTATCGTTTTAGATCTTGAGCTTGAGATATTGTACCTTATCAAGCCCGAGAAGTGATGAGTCACGTACAATGACGTGGAACATAACACACGCGTCTGTAGTCTTGTGAACCACGGCAGCCACGAAACATCCCTTGAGAGGAATCCGCTTCCTTGAGTAATCCAGCAGCGTGACTGTAGCAGTGGTAAGCGGTCGGTCGGTGAAATGCCTTCGAAAGGTGTCCTCGCTGAGCAGCGAGAGTGACGAACCAGTCGGTATCCATAGAGAACTGCAACGTCACGTTGCCAACAACGGTGTCGACGTGAATACCTTGCGCGCAGTGAGGAACAAGGTTCGTGAATTCCGGCGTTACTTGTTTCACTCCACGGCTATCCCGACCGTCGTCTGGCTTGCACTTCGATATGCATACCGAAGCAAAGTGTCCTAACGTATTGCAGTTGCGACACCGCTGATTCTTGACCGGGCATTCTTTCGCGTTCGCGCGGTGTGCAGTTGAACTGCAGCGGTAACATGACGTAGTTGTCACTGACGCTCTGCTGGTACTCCGCCGCTTCCGTTCGGAAGCTTGTCCACCACTCGTCGCACGACAGGTTTTCGAGCAAGTTTTTTTAGTTATTGTTGCGTTTGTTGTATGTGTCGACCAACCGCGAGCGCACGACTGAGAGCAAGGGTTGTACCCCCAAAATGTAGAAGCTCGCGTATCTGCCGAGTTGCTACCCCTCCAATAACTGGTCGCGCACAGCCTTGTTAGGGTTGCCGAAGTTGCCACAGAAATATAGCTCACGCAGGGTGGCGGCGTAACTTTGAAACGCCTAACCTGGCATTTGACGACGCCGACGATAATGGTGACGCTCTTTCAGCTCTTTGGTGGCCGCCGAAAAGTGCTTGTGCAGCACCGCAAGTGCCTGTTTGAAGACGTCCCTCTCGTCACCCATCTTGGCGGCTCCTTTGCTTTGTCGTTGCTGGACTTTGTCGTCGAAACCGGCGCCATGCTGTAGCGAATCTGTTGTCCCGCCAGGAACAGTGTGTTGAGCAGGTTGGCCTTCTTCCACTTCGAGGCGAGGTCATCGCCACCGACGGCTTCCAAGAAGTTGACCAAGGCAAGCTTCTACTGCCGCCACTAAACAGAGGCCGGTCCCGGCGTAGCCAGGAACGGGGGCGGAGACGAACTGAAGCTAAACATGGCGGCTGTCAACCGGCCACGGGCGAAACGAAAGGGTGTAATGGCGTAACGACGTAGCTAGGATAACTGCTTAATCTTGGCGCCGTTATGTGGTGTCCTAGGACGGACTCGTGAAGAAAATGTGACTGCGCCGAGTAGTTGGTAAACGAAGAGTCGTTGAGTTACTAATGATCATCTTATATAGTGAATGCTATCGCACAGGGTAGCTGAATGGCGTGAGCAATATTCAATCAATCAATCAATCAATCAATCAATCAATCAATCAATCAATCAATCAATCAATCAATCAATCAATCAATCAATCAATCAATCAATCAATCAATCAATCAATCAATCAATCAATCAATCAATCAATCGAGTTTATTGCCATGAGTTGCATCATACAAATTATTGAGAACCATCTGGGCCGATAGCCTTTTGGCTAGTTTGGGCCCATTTTAAAAATAACATATTAGGAAGGCAGCACTCTTAAGGAATATTACAGGAAGTACAATAACAAAAAATGAAAAGAAGAAAAAACGGAAGAAAGACAATAGAAAAAAAGAAACGCAGAAAATGACTTGGTGAACTACAAGTAAAGTGTACATTGTATAATAACTACACGCATAAGAAGCAGGACTGTATTCAAAGTTAGATTAATTCTTATGAATTCAAAAACAGAATATGCCAGTGAGTTTCAGGATGGTGGGAGACATGTTGTATTAAGAAAAATATAGCATTTTAAAGCGGTCTTAATGTCGCATGAATGGGTGACTGAAGATGGTAATGTGTTCCAGATTTTAGCTCCGCATGATTGCATGAGTCGCTCGCCTTATACATTACGAGACCGTGGTATGTTAAAGTGACCAGATGTGTTCGCCCCTGTCAATCGAGTACCCTTAATATTAATATTAATATGGTTTGCAACATAAAATGAGAACACAACAAAAACGGTTCTTGTTTTGTCCGTGCGCGGTGCTAGTCTGCGTTATAAAAACTGAAATTTATAGGTGGTGAAAAGAAATCTGACTTTAATAAGATATCTATTTCCAAGAATATGACGAGCGGATGCAACAAGGTGCTCTTCCCGCACAAAAAAAGGAAAACGAACAGATTTTGTTTCACACAAGGCAAACTTCTGAGCGTTTTGTTTAACCCGGGATTATGTTTCATTTCTCATCTGAAGTATTCAGATACGGCGTATCACACGTCCTCCGGCTAACTCCATACACATTCCCAATCAACAATGCACAGACTTAATGCAAAAATGTATTGCTGCATACACATTTGACCAACAATAAATCATCGCCACGTGAAAGTACTTCCTAGCTGACTACAGCTTACGCGTTTCCATGCATACATATATTCATACCCCTCGAAACAAATATTATCAAAACCTAGCAAAAAAAAGAAAAGAAAAGCGCACAGATATTGCAAAGCACGTCCAGCTTGCAAGACCAGTGCTGGATTGCCAACGCGGACTAACGTTTTGCCAACATCTGCTCGACTGTTTTTAATGAGGGGGGCGATTAGCCCGGCACGGCCCTCGTTATGGTTTAATGACTCCCGGTTTGTCTCCTCTCGCACCTTCTCGGTCTCCCCCGACGTCTCGAGGAGCGAGAACCGTCGAGCGAATGCCACCTAGAAAACAAGGCCTGCCCCACCCTTGTTCATCGTCATTACTTGTGGATCCAGGCAGCGCACCTTAGCTTTCGCCAGCATCGCCGCTTTGGGACGGGCCTGGGATCCACCAACGATGACGTCATGGGCAGGCCTTGCCTTCTCGGTAGGTTTGGTGGAGCCTGCCTCGAGTCCCTCGGGTTCAAGGATGCCATTCGCCGCACGCACCGAGAGAGGCGACGGGCGCGGACCGCACATGAATATTCGAGCGCGCCAGGGAGTTCATTACTCGCCCCTTTTTTTAAAAACAAAAGTTGGTTTCGTGTTTTTGGCTTTGCGGGCAGTTCTGTATCGGGGCTGGTCTTCATTTCGAATTGGGACGCGTATTCTTATGATCGGTCGTGTTTTCAGCCAAGTTTTTTCTGCCTTTTGTTTTAGCTAGGCAACGAGAGCGTTGACACAACGTCGTCATTCTTTGATATGTAGAGATGTGTTTACTCGACTAGACTACACAGACCAGGTGGCTGAAATGGCTAAATGCGGTGTATGTGCTTGTAGATGCGTCAACGGAGACGGAGTCGGAGTTGGAAAAAAGGTTCGCTACCGTGAGGCTCAAAGGTGGCTGAAGTATGCCCAAATTAGCTTGGTGCTGGATGAGTTCGTGCTGAATAAAACAATCGAATATCAGGATTGTTTCGTTCGTGCTAACAGTGTCGCTCAACACAGAAACTGCTTTTGTATGTGTTTGGAGCTTTAACTTACCGAAATAGAAATATGAATCCCTCAGAAGGAGTATATTGAAAATCTTGCATTGCGAAGTGGTGTATATAGGACACCATCGCACTTGTAATGAATGATTAAGCATGAAATGGAAGACTTTGGATGCTCACCATTTGCAAGGAAACTAAGGATTTTTAACCACAAAAAGTCACGCGTAGACCTAGTGGTAAAACATGAACTGGCTTATTGAAACTAAATCAAGTGTGCAGGCGAACGGCTTCAATACTAATATGGTAGCCCAGAAACAGGGGAAAAACGGTACAAGCTACACAGAGCTCCAAACGCAGCTGTGTTTAAAGTTTTGTGTTGTCCCTCTAGGTTTTCAGCCATTCCTGACTTACCCTTTCAGTACTGATCTCGCTATCGGTTGGGACCTAGTATTTTCATGGGACGTTTGAAAACAAGTTTTACAGCACGTGACAATTTCCTCCAAATTTGTAATTTGATGCCAAATCCTCAGCAGTTGCGAGGATGGCAGTCTGAATGACCAGTCAATGTCCAATGCTTTCCGACCGATAGTTTTTGACACAAAATGTGAAGAAACCCGCCGTAGCGAAAATGCAGCAAGAAGAACGTAAAAATGTTTCTCACAAGCTAGTACAGGCCTAAAAGGCACACCGAAACGACTGTACGCTCAATTGGAAACCACAAAAAAAAAAAACTGCTTTTAAACGCTGAACTGAGCACCAACTTCACTTATTCAGTAAGTTGCCTTATTTAAGCTTCTTTTTAACTCTCCTAAACATTAAAACACTTCAAACTTTACTAAGTTTTTTAGGTTATAGCTAGGTTTTGATCTTGATTTAAAGCAGCTGCTGCCCTCAGCGAGTTCCTCAGAAAGTGGGGCGAGGCGTCAGGGGCAGGCGACGATTAAGGCAGCCGCGCCCTGGGAAGAAGGGCCAAGTTTCTCGGGGAGCTCGAGCGCTCCTTCAGATTAATTGTCCCCATTTAGGCCCCCCGCCTCAATTTCAGGCACGCCGGTCGCGCACGCCATCAGTGGTTCCCAATTATTGTTTTTATTTTTGTTCTTCGGAATTTGATAGCAGTCGTGCAGATCACGAGGTTCTTCTCGTCAAGGGTTTGCAGCCGGTACACTTCAATCAGAGCTAAGAAAAAAAAAAAAAAAGCCTAGAGAAAAGTCTGGACATTTCTGTAACAAATTGCAACATAAAAAAAAAAAAACTTTATTGCTCGTGAGCGCCGGGATTACAGAAGCCACGAAACGAATCTTTTAAATTCGTCCACAGGAGGATCGTTGGCCAAGTGGGTTTAAATAAAGCCCTTCTATCCTGGGACAAGTGGCGCCATTTATTGTTGTGGAAATGCTCGAACACGAGCCGCGCGCCACTTCAGGGAAGAACATGGCATCTGAAATCTAGCTCAGTGCTGCGCTGTGCCGCCATGATCGTCCCAAGGGTTGCACGTTGCACGTGCCTAGTGCACCGACGCACATTTCGCACACATTTCGCTTTTTTTAAAACATGAAGGGGCTTTAGGTTTAAAGCCCATTCATGTTTAAAAAAATAACGCTAGGTGCGTAGATGCAAGAGGCACGTGCAACGTGCAGCCCTTGGGAAGATCATGGCGGCACAGTGCAGCGCTGAGCTAGATGTCAGACGCCATGTTCTTTCCAGAGGTTGCGCGCGGCACGTGTCTCGAGCATTTCCTCAACAATGAATGGCAAAACGTTTCTCAGGATGGAGGGGCTTTAAGTGGGTTAGCGCACGCCATCTCGGAGCACGTGGAGCGAAAGTTCGCGTAGCAGAACCCAGGGATTCTGGGTTCAATCTTCACCCCTGCCCGTTTCCATTTGGATGAGCATCGTATCGGCGTGTGGCAGTGTATCCCTTCTAGGGCGTGGCGCACGTTAAAGACCCCAGGGCCGGTTTGCTCACCTTGCGGCCGCGGCTGCGGCTGCGGCCAAGAGGGATTTTTATGTCACGTGACCAGCTCCACGGGGACAAGGAAGTACCTAGCCGCTTCGAGTATAAAAGTCTAATTTCGCTCGCAGAAACTGACTGCAGAGGCTTTCAACTGAAGTCCAATTAACCGCCCCATCATACTTTAGGAGCGGCAGGTAAAGTTACGGCCAGGGAAGAGAAATATAAGCCAAAATAAAGGAAAACTCACGCAAAACGAAAGCGGTGGTTGTGTATTTATATATCTGTGCCAGCGCCCGCCCGAAGAGCGTTTGCTGCAGTCGAGCGGTTTCAGCGCCGGGACTTGCCGTCGCGGCGTGAAAGTTCCGGGTTCAAAACTCGGCGAAAACTTTGTTTTTTATATTCTGCGCGTGTGTTTTGTTTTTCTAAGTGTGATCTTTTTTACTAATCATCCACTAGGACTACTGCGCCTTACACGATTTTTACTCTTTGCCCCACCTGTTGGGTTGACAAACCGGAAAAAAAAAAAAAAAAGATTACGGTAAGCCAAGTTAACGCGCTTCTACAATCGTTTCATAATGTTCATTAAAAGGAAACCAAGATCAAGCCAAGTTAACGCGCAAATACGAACGTTTCATAATGTTCATTAAAAGGACACCAAGATTACAGCATCGTTATGACTTTCACACAAACGGGGCCGAAACAAGCATCCTTTCCCAGCATCTATAATTTTATGTGTTTTTAAATATACAACGCTCTTGCTACGACTCTTTTCAATAACAGGAGGCACCTATTTAGTACTAATACACACTGCAGTCGGGTCAATTAAAAAAAAAAGAAGATTCCACGAAATAAACACACACACACAAAAAAATAGCAGCCGGATGCATTGATTGAGCGAAATCCTACAGGCAAGGCAACAAGTCAAACGTCTGAGAAAGTCGTAAAACCGAAATAAAAGAGATTATACTTTTACTTGCATGGAATGTTATAAAAGTTATATTTTTACTCTACATCTCGCTGTGGCAATCGTTTTGTAATATTAACACATACGTGTTGAATTTTAGTATGGATAGTAGACGATCACAACCGAATGCAAAAATAAGTCAGGCGTCGACATCGCAAACCATCTCTCAAACGCATACACCTAAAATGACTTCGGATCAACAAATGGGATTAATTAGAGCAATTGGAGAACGAAAACAACAAATTCTAGAGAAATTCAGCAGCACAGTTACCTGGCGAACGAAGAGACAGGCATGGGAAGATATTGTCAACGACATAAGCTTTCCGCGGAGTGCACGGCAGCTGCAGGAGGCATGGCGGAAGTTGGTAAAGAAAGCCAGAGACATGTATGCGCTCTTCCGAGCGCATGAACAACGAACTGGTGAGTCAGAACTACCCACCCAATAATGTTATAGAGCTCATAGGGCCTTGTCTACATAGTGGGAGTGCAGTCAGACAAAGTATAGAACTTGAACCTGTGGTAAAACAAATTTCACAAAAAAAAAGAAAAAAAAAAGCTCGCTAATACCAACAACTGTAGGATATAAAATCAAACACCCAGCGGAGTGAGTAACAAGCCCATGCAAATTTAATTTGCTTATTACGCTTCACCATAGGCACTCTAATATAGTGAAATATGTGGAGGGCTTGTGCTAGGAAAAGACGTGTTGTGTCTACTGGGAGAAAACTATAGTCGATGACAGGTCAAGAATGAAGGGAGAGAGAAAGGAAGGGTAGGGAAAGGAATCAGGGGGGCTCTAGAGAGGAGAGGAGGTTTCCCCCCGGGGGCCCTCTCTAGCTTGCTTCTTCCTCCCCACCTTTCATTTTCCTCTCCCTTCGCTCTTGACCTGTCATCGACTGTTGTCTTTACATTTAGAACACTCCTATGCCTTAACTCAACAGGTGCTGGCCCCAACCCGCATGTAGTGACGCCCATCTTCCAGGCTGTGCTGGACGTCATTGGACAGGACTCGCCGAATTTGGGTGGCCTGGATGACGTCATTGTCGGCGACACCGAGACGTATGCAACTAGCGTTGATTCAATCTTCAGTAAAATCAAGCTGCTCACTGAGGCTCAGTTGCCAATATCTCTGTATTTTCAGTAATCGTTTTTGGATAAGTCCTGAATTTCTGGATGGACAGTGGAGCTTATCACCTGCAAAAGTGTTTAATTGGTATTTTCTATGTCATCTTCCGTGCTTTTTTTTTCTTAACTCGAAAGGTATTTGGAAAACAGCGGAAACAGAATGTCATAAAATGTTTATTTATCAGTTTGGGAAGATGGTGGACATAAACGTTTTAATTCAACGGATGAGAAGCGTTCTTTTTTTTTTTTATCGCTGCACAGTCGACGTGGAAAACCAGGAGAATTCGAATTGAAGTTGTGGAAAGCTTGCGAAAGGGCTGTTTGCACTTTTATGGTGTGTGAATGCACATATATTGTGAAAAAGTAGAAAGAAGGACAGGCGATACACTTGTGAGTTATTTGAACAAAAAATATCTTATTTTTTACTTATACATGTTGTTAAAGAAAACAATTACCTCCAGCCATACATCCCCTAGTGAGGATATGAGTATAGTTAAATAAAGTTCAGTAATCTCTTCACATCGACCAAAATGTATTCGAGGTGAAGGTAGGGTGAAGGAACTGATTATTGACAGATGTTTCTCAAATGACACTGGCTTCACTATAAGCAGGCGGCACAAGACTGCAACCGAGATAAGTCCTTACTACTTTTACCTATACTGCGTAAACGTACCTAACACAAAGATGGGCTGCTGAAAACTGTGAATTGTTTTAACAACGCAAATTGTGTGCCTTTTTAGCACTCGGCTAAAATCAGCATCAACATGGTTCTGTACAGTATTGGCTCTGCTGAAGTTCTGCTGCCACCGGACGAACGGGCTGCAAGGCAGGAAGGTGGCCAGCCCTGAAAACTTGGCCTTGGGACAGACGAGCCTCTCCCTCCTCCAGGCATCCGACCAAGTCGCTGGTGCAGGACGGCTGCGCGTCGTTTCCAGCGGCGAAGTGAGGAACTAGAAGAGTGTGAAGCAGACAACATTGAGCTTGACAAAGCTGCCGCCAAGAGGGCACTGGATGCCGCTGAAACAGTAATCTCAGCCACCGTGGCGGCAAAAAAATATTACGAGGAGGCCGCGATTGCGCAGCGGATGGCTAGGGCAGAAAAGAAAGAGTTGTTAAAATTAAAAAAGCTCAAGCTCGAGCTGGAAATTAAGCAACTAGAAGATGACAATTAACAAAAAGCGTTTTTTTTCGTAGTGGCAGCAGTCAGGGCCGGCTCTACACCCACAAGAGCTCTGGGCAAACTCCGGCCATGCCCCCACCCCCCCCCCCCCCCCCCCCCACCTTTTTATATACGCCCCTATTCAAGTTTACTTGCTGAATGGTGCAGAAGTAAAAATTCTGTTGCAAATCAGCGTTGTGTCTGTGTGTTTCCTTTTACTGGTCCTTCGTCTTTTAGCGCTGTTTTAACCCATTCAATCATTTCCTATATGCTAGGTACGACATCACGTTGTTAATAAACATGCCAGTAGTGGCCGGTAGTGGCCCAACACGAGGGTTTTGTCAGGCGAGAACCACATTCCAAACACGAACGGCGATTGAGCATATGTGCCGAGAAAGTGAGGGAGAGAAGGAGACGAGAGTGGTCGTCAGAACGCCAAGCTCTGATACGAATGATTAGTGGGTAGACTCAAAGCTAACTGCCTTTGTCTCCATTGCGCTCGTAGAACGCGTTCGAATGCAAAAGCCACACGCCTGACGCCGGCGTTCCGCGTTTTTAACGCGTTCGACGAACGCAATAGAGACAAAGGCAGCCAGCTTTGAGTTTACCCACTAATCATTCGTATCAGAGCTTGGCGTTCTGACGACCCCTCTCGTCTCCTTCTCTCCCTCACTTTATCGGCGCATAGTGTCGTGTCGGGCACCGTGCTCAAATAAATCAAAAAGCAAAAAAAAAAAAAATTCAAAGGAGGGGCGCGGCGGCGCCCCCCTTTTGATGGCGCCCTGACCGCCCAGGTGGCCCACCCCTATAGGGCCGGCCCTGGCAGCAGTTATTATATGTATGGCAATGCTACGCGACTTGCTGCCAGGCATAACTGTTAAATAAAAAAAAAATACTGTGATATGATTTTAGAACTTGTTTGGCAATATGACATTGGTGTTATGTTTGATGCAGTATCTTGTAGTCTTTCAGTATGCAAATAAAAATACTGCTGTTTTTATTTATCCTCTTGTCACATTCCTACTGTTCTCTTTGAGACAACGTTAAAATACATTATGCGAAAGAGGTACAGTTAACAAGTTTAAATAACAAAGATGAATCATTTACTTTAGAACATAATGTCTGCGAGTACCTTTCACGCAATATGGAATAATTCTACTTACATTCACGAAAAAAACCAGGCCACAATAGCAACTCGGGCTGCCACGCTGTCTGGCCGTATCGCTTCTATGGGGTCGGAGGGAATCTCACTTGGCAGGGAAGTGCTGGGAAGGCTGCACGGAAACCATTTGGCGAGGTTGTGGAGGACGCAGCAGGCCACCACGATCTCGCAGCATCTCTTGGGTAGCATCCGGAGCTCAGCGTGCAGGCAGTGAAATTTTCTTTTCAGTTGGCCAATGGTCCTGCAAAAGTGGCCGGATGCAGCAGTATGTATAATAAACTACAGGGGCCAACATTTTTAATTTGAGGGCACTCCTGATTGCTCTTCGCATCGTTGTACCAAAACAAAGGTGAATTTTGAAGAATGCACAAATGGCACCCCCTGCACTTTTGCACAAAGATTGTGATTTTTTTTTAAATCTATGTATAATTTGTTAGATATAAACTTGTTAGGCTGATTAGATTATCTTCAATATATGTGAATGATAGGCTGATTAGATTATCTTCAATATATGTGAAAAGAGTGTAAAAATTTTATAATAATTGGACGCTAAAGACTGGTTTCTCTCAATAGCATTCTCCACTATAAATAACCAAAAATAGCATTAAAGCTTAAAGCTACGTTGTAATAAAAGTGAAAATGTATGTAACCTGCACTTTTTACTTGATATAGTTCACTTTTAGCCAATTTTAAGCGGGGAGCAAGGCAAAAGAAGAAGACTAAATTATTTTAAGGTTTCATTTTTATTTAATTAGTGCCGTCATCAATTTTTTTACGTATTTTTCACATTCATATTAGATACACTTAGCTGCCTTTCTGTCAGCATTTATTCTACCCAGTGTTGGACAAAATACTCCATAAAAGTATTTAAGTTAAGTTACTAAATACCTGCTTCATAAAGTATTTAAGATACTACTCAAGTTACTT